>CM038670.1:163674720-164228095 GCA_021605145.1 Aegilops bicornis | reverse complement strand
AAAATTTGAAAGCTTATGCTAATTTAAGCCTAGATATTTTTAGTGGGCTACATGCCAATTTCGGCCGTAATCATTTTTAGACCAATTGGAATGGGCCCGAAGAATGTTGGCATGTTGAGCTCCTACGAAGCTTTCGGCCGAATACATTACTAAGATAAACCTACACTATACAAAAATAGCGTCGTAATTACTGCAGCCTGTGGCGGCATCATAAATGTTGTATCACAACAAAATAAATTCCAATCATACAACAAAAGGCGTGTTGGCATAAAGTTTACAGTCCTTCCAGATAAAAGCACCATCAGATGTATAGAAGCACAGATCATTTGACGTGAGTGCTAATGTTTCAGGCTGTAGAATCTAATGGAGCAGCACGATCTCCACCTTTTTTCCGCCATTGCTCTTCAACAACGAAGCGAATGTCTGATAGTAAATGCTGGTTTCAAAACCATTTCATATCTTGACGACATTTCTCAACCACTATTCTTGTTTCGAAACAAGCGTCCATTAGGGATTGGACTTGTGTCGGAGCACAGATATATCACTCTGTCTAGCAGGAAGATTTTGTTCAGTAGGCAATTTGGACGAGGTTACCTTGACAACCAACCCAGAATTACGCAGGAAGGTGCTTTTTGCACTGTTATTGGAGAGATACTGATGCATTGCAACAAGAGGGGACATTGTGCCTGTGGTAGCCTCGTCACCTTCAGGTGGTTGTGGCTGTTCAATCATTTGTTCCATAGCTTCCTGAAAGTTTGAACTTGTAGATTAGTGTACCGGATAAGTTACTAATGAGACAAAAAAACAAAGTAGGTTAAACGTTTATACATCACTTATTTTGGTGAACTACTATAATACATTAGCATGTATTGTAGTGCCAACTACATAATAAAATCACTTTTGGAACATATGTCCATGTAGCATGCCCTCTTGTATTGTCTATTTCCTCACATTCGTTGACATCTAAGGATAAAGAGACATGGTTTAAAGTAGGATGAACATAGTATGACATCATTCATATCATGGGCAAGCAGATATAAAACAAACGAGGCTATTTTATCATTGTGTGCGCACGTGAACATAACAACTAGATTACATATCAAGACCAAAAGAATATCCTTCATCTCTTCTAAACCATGTAAGGTGAAATGATACGTTAAGACAATTGTGTATAGAAGTGAACAAAGTAACTGACATTGGCTGCAAACCAAGTAGTTAAATGAACACATCACAGTACCAATCAGTTCAAGGCAGGAGGAGTAAGGACTTACAACATCGGCTTGAACTGGTGTGCTCATGCCCTTCATCTTTCTGGTGTGGCAATCCTTGACGATTTGCACTGCATTCGGTTCAGGTTCTTTTTGGTCCGCACAGGCTTTCCTCTGTATTTGGAACAAGCCAATATAGATACGATAATATGGCACAAAAAAAAGAAGGAAGTAGCAGCTATTTACAAAAGCCTCGCGATGTGCAATATAGCTACGAGATCACATTGTTGCATTGGAATTTCACTTTAGAACGGTTGGTTTTGTTCTTCAACAGTTAGCCTAGAAGAAGATACACTTGTAAGGCACATACATAAATACAAGTTCAATATGTGGTCTGATCAAATACATATAGCCTACCTGATACTTTGGATCGGACCAGTGTTTAACAGGGCTGTCCAGTATTCATCTGTAATATATTCCACTGGAGATATTTGGGCGATTTCATTGTTAGCCTTGCCTTCAAAGTGAGATTTTCTAAGGTGGTACCGACATCTTGTCAGAGCGTGACCGAAAACATGAGTGCATGCTTGTTTAGTTGCATCATCTTTTGGATCCAACTTGAACCTCATCATTGAAAAAGAATGTGAGTCTTATTAGGAGGAAGCTAGAAAGTATGGGAATGAGAGCAAGACAATATTACTAATTGCGATGAATAACATTACTTATGGATAAATGGTCAAGGAAGGTGTTAAACTGGGTATTGTCTTTCTCATTCCTATACTGGATCCACATTGGGAGGATACGCGCATGACACCTAACGGCAACGGCTGCCTCTGATACTAATTTGGCTGACTCTGTAGCATCATGTGGCCTTTTTAAACCTGCCTCAAAATGGACCTCCATTCTTCCTCCTTTAGATTTTGTTAATTTGTCAAGCATTATCCCTGATGTCTGTTTCCGCTTGCGCCGTTGTGCTAGTTCAACAACGAATATGGAAAGTGTTAGTGTACATCAAACTGTGAGAGTATATATAAAGGAGCATGCAACTGCAACTTGACTCGGTCAGGTACCGTCTTGGTGTTGATGCTCATGAGGTTCATCTCGATCTTGCCAAGTCCTGTTGTGTCGCCAGCTTGAAGTAGTGTTAGGTGTGAAGGCAGCTTGGGAACTGGCAGTTCCGGAGCAAGCGAACGAGTAAATGGTTGAGATCTTTGATACGGTTGAAGCGGATCTTTGCAGCTGATGGAGGTAGGTGATACTGTGTTTGTAGATTTAGCCGTTGGACTTGGACCTTCTACTTCACTATAAGTACCAGCAGAATCTCGACGGCATAACCTTTTCCGTTTCACCCGACGAGTAACAGCACTCCCTACTATATTATTTTCCTTGCTCTTTTTTGACTTTGCCATGTCAAGCTGTACCCACAACACAAAAGAATAAAATCACTCTTCAGAACTCATTGATGCATGATTAGACAAGCAATACTTTGATGTAAGACAACCGTATGAGGATGGAATATGTAAGAAAAACAGGACGGCATGACATATTCACAGCTACGATGTGCAAACTAAGCAGAAGGATTTTCAAGAAAATAGAAGTAATGCAAGGTAGACACCATATGAAAGATGCAACCAATATTACTCTGCCAAGTTAAAAATGTCTTGTCATAAGTGGCAATTCGAAAAATTAGAAGCAGTACAACGTAGAAATCAATGCAAGATGCAACCACTATCAAACTGCCATGTTAAAAGCGTCCAATCATGAGTTATTGATGCGGGATACACAACAACAGTACTTTGATTGAAGAACATGGTATGATAGATAGATGCAGTGTATTCTAGACATAGAAAGCCATGTCATATGCACATGTATAACGTATAAACTCAGCAGGTGCAATTTAATCAAAATAGAAGAAATACAGGCTAGACAACATATGCAACATGAAACCAATTATCACACTATCAACTTAGAGCAAGCACCTGCGCTGGTGGAGTGCGGGAGATGAACTCATCATGTAGACTTGGGACTTCAACTTCATTACCAGTAGCAGTGGCTAATCTAGAGAGTCTCTGTTTGCGTCGGTGCGGAGTCAAAAACACAAGAAGATGAATAAAATTAGCTCTGCATAACTGGTTGATGCATGATACAGACGAACACTACTTTGATGTAAGGCAAGCGCAGGATAGGACAATGGAATATATACAAAAAAAGACAGCATTTCATATTCACACGTACGATAGGAGGATGGAATATGTATGAAAAAACAGTAAGCGGAAGGCATTTCAACAAAATTAGACGAAATGAACCCTAGCCACCTTAGTAAGATGCAACCAATATCACTCTATCAGGTAAAAAGTGTCTCGTCGTAAGTGTCATTTCAAGAAATTAGAAAGCGGTACAAGCTAGAAGACAATGCAAGATGCAACCTACATCACGGTCCCAAGTTAAATGTGTCTTATGGGTAAGTGATGCGTTGCAGGTATAAGTTGTAAGCTACGCAGATGCAATTCTACATAATCAGAAGCAATACAAACTAGACATCATACGGAAAACGCAACCACGTATAACAGTTCCAAGTAAGAGCAAGCACCTGTGATGGTGGAGTAGGGGATATGTGCTCATCATGTACACGTATGTTCTAGAAACAGGAACACGTGTCATATTCACAGGCATTATGTGTAAAGTAAGAAGATGCAATTCAAGTTAGAAGCAATACAAGCTAGACATCATCGCAACATGCAACCACATATAATAGTGTCAAGTTAGAGCAAGCACCTGTGATGGTGGAGTAGGGAGATGTGCTCATCATCTACAGCACTCGTTGACCGTCGACCTTGTGTTGTCTTGCGAATCTTGTTGGGAGGATGGCGGAGTAGAATCTGTAGAGACCCCTGTTTGAGTTGCTCAGAAGGACCACCATCATCCACTGCCGGACTAATTCCCCTTCAGCTGTAATGATTTTGCATTGTGAAGTCAAACCGATAAGAAAAAGGAATAAAATTCGCTCTTGAACTCATTCATGCATGATAATCTTGACGAACACTACTCGGATGAAAGGCAAACACATGATGCGAGGATGGAATATGTATGAAAAACAGGATGGTGTGACATATTCACACCTATGATGTGGTAACTAAGAAGAAGGATTTCAACAAATTAGAAGCACTGCAAGCTAGACACCATATGAAAGATGCAACCAATATCACTCTGCCAAGTTCAAACTGTATATGGCGTTCAACAAATTAGAAGCAGTATATGCTAGAAATCATATGCAAGACACTACCAATATCACAGTGGCGACTTAAAGGTGCCTTATCATAAGTGGTGATGCGGGATATGCAAGAATAGTTATGCGATGTAGAAACAGAACACATGTCATATTCACAGGCATTATGTGTAAAGTAAGCAGATGCAATTCAACAAAGTTAGAAGCAATACAAGCTAGACATCATACGCAACATGCAACCACATATAATAGTGCCAAGTTAGAGAAAGCACCTGTGATGGTGGAGTAGGGAGATGTGCTCATCATCTACAGCTACGTTGACCTGTCTAGCCTTGCGTTGTCTTGCGAATCTTGTTGGGAGGATGGCGGAGTAGAATGCAGAGAGAACCTCCGTTTGGTTGCTCGGAAGGACCACCATCATCCAATGCCTTGCCAATTTCCTTCAGCTTTATTGATTTTGCATTGTGAGGTCATACCGACAAGAAAAAGGAATATCATTCGCTCTTCAGAACTCATTCATGCATGATACTGATGAACACTACTCTGATGAAAGGCAAAGTCATACGAGGATGGAATATGTATGAAAAAATGGACGGCTTGACATATTCACACCTATGATGTGGTAACTAAGCAGAAGGCACTTCAACAAATTAGAAACACTGCAAGACACCATATGGAAGGTGCAATCAATATCACTACGCCAAGTTAAAAGCTGTCTGCGTCATAAGTGGCGTTCATCAAACTAGAAGCAATACATGCTAGAAATCATATTCAAGACGCAAAACCAATATCCACACTACCAACTTAAAGGTGTCCCATCATAAGTGACTGATGCAGGATACACAAGAAGAGTAGTTTCATGTAAGAACATGGTGTGATAGGCGAGATATAGTATGTACCAAAAACAGGAAAGCGTGTCATATTCACATGTATCATGTGTAAGCTAAGCAGATGCGCTTTACACTAATTAGGAGCAATACGAGCTAGACACCATATGCAAAATGCAACCAGATATCACACTGCGCCAAGTTAGAGCAAGCACCTTGGATGGTGGAGTAGGGGAGCGGAGACTTGGACCATGTAATGCCTTTGTCAAGACAAGGAGAATCAGTCTGAGATGCTCCGTTTACATTGCTGCAGAGGACCACCATCATCGCCTTTCCTTACTCTTTTCCTTCCTCTTTCTTGATTTTGCCTTGTCAAGTCAAACCCACAAGAAAAAGGAATAAAATTTGCTCTTGAGAACTTATTGATGCATGATCTTGACGAACACTACTTTCATGTAAGGCTGACCCGCGCATGATAGGAGGATGGAATATGTATGAAAAGCAGACGGCGTGACATATTGACATGTATGATGTATAAGTGTAAACTAAGCACAAGGTGCTTGAACTTGTTAGAATCGATGCAAGCTAGAAACCATATGAAAGATGAAACCAATATCACTCGCCAAATTAAAATGGTGCCCTAACAAATGTATTTGACCAAAATTAGAAGCAATACATGGCAACAAAGCTAGAAATAATATGCAATATGCAGCGAATAAAGGTGACTCATCGTAAGTGATTGATGCGAGGATACAAAAGAGAGGTAGTTTCATGTAAGAACAAGGTTAACACATAGATGTAGTGTGTACCAAAAATAGGAAGGCATGTCATATTCACACGGTATAGTGTGTAAACTAAGCAGATGCAATTTACCCTAATTAGAAGCATTACAAGCTAGACACCGTATGCAACATGCAACCACATATCACTGCTATGAAGTTGGAGCAAGCACTGTGATGGTGGTGTAGAGGAAATCTTGTCTTCAGGTGCGAAGCAACGTTCAATATCTTCATTTAGGCTTGCTTTGTTTCTTGAGAATCATGTGGAGAGGATGAAATTGCTTTCTTTATAAGAGTATTGCTTCTCATATTAACTCTGCAGCAAGTGGATCTGTCTCATCATAAGCGATAGACGCAGGATACACAAGAACAAAGAGTTTGATGTAAGAACATGGTGTGATAGGCGGATGTAGTATGTACCAAAAAGCAGGAAGGCGTGCCATATTCACATGTATAATGTGTAAGCTAAGGAGATGCAATTTAACAAATTAGGAGCATTGATGAGGGATACACAAGAAAAGTAGTTTGATGTAAGAACATGGTTAATAGAAAGACGTAGTATGTACCAAAAACAGGAAGGCATGTCATATTCACAGGTATAATGTGTTAAGTAAGCAGATGCAATTTACCCTAATTAGAAGCATTACAAAGGTAGACACCATATGCAACATGCAACCACATATCACAATCGCCAAGTAAGAGCAAGCACATGCGATGGTGGTGTGGGGGAATTGCGGTCATCAACTAGAGAGCTACATTGACTATCTTCATTTAGCCTTGCTGTTTCTTGAGAATCATGTGGGGAGGATGACACTTCACTCTTTAAACGAGTAGGGCGTCTCACAGTAACCCACCAGGGTGACTGTCTCATCATAAGTGAATGACGAGGGATACAAAAGAGCATTAGTTTGATGTACGAACATGGTTAATAGACATATGTAGTATGTATCAAAAACAGGAAGGCATGTCATTATCAAAGGTATAGTGTGTAAAGTAAGCGAGGCATTTAATTTAACCAAATTGGAAGCAATACAAGCTAGACACCATATGCAACATGCCACCACATTTGACAGCAAGCTAAAGCAAGCACACAGGATGGTTGTGTGTGGCAATTGAGATCATCAAGCTGCAGAGTTACGTTCTTTGTCTCCAACTAGCGACCTTGCACTCCATTAGAGCGCTGAATTGGTTAGTGCTTATCTTCGAATCACACAGGAGCAACTTCTGTCTTTTCTTTTCTGCATTCATCAACACTACGTCAGAGTCTGAAATACCCATGCATAAAAAACAATAGTGTGAGTATGGGTGAAGTGTGTGCACAATTAGTACAGTGTAAAGGTAGCAGATAGCAGGTCGGTGAGAAATAAATGACGGGAGACATACGATAGCTCTACAACATGCATGGCACACTCAATTACTATAGGATTCTATGAAAATAACAGTCAACTGAAAGCAAATAGGTCAGTCCATTTTTTTGCACCGTCCGATGTACAAAGAACGGGCAGATCGCCTTCACCTACCTCTAGCCAGTCAGTGTTGACGATCTTCCTTGAAACACCAGCGACCACCGGCCAGTATTCCTCCCCTGCCTGCGCCCTCCCCTCGACCTCGCCGCACCGCCGTGCTTGGCACCGCCCCCCGGCCATCCATTCAAGCCCCGCCGACCTCCACATCGGGCGCAAGCAGCTCCTGCACCCCACACCCCTATGATAGACACTGATGCGCCGCTTCCCCGGGGAACAGGAAGACTAGGTGCTCACGCGCTAAGCGGTGCTGCTTCTTTTAATTGCGGTTCGACCGCCCTGAATTGAAATCCAGGCGGCTACCGACCTCTAGCAAAGGTGAAATAGTAAAAGGGAGGAAACCTTGTGCATTTAGTTTCACGAAGAAGATCTGATGAAGCGCTCAACTAGTTTATTTTGTGGGATGAATACGGTGTGGCGGAGACGTAAGATTTGCACGAATAAGGGAAGAGGAGTACCTCTTTACGCTAGCGATCTTGTGTCCTCCTTCTGTTTTTCCGACGATCTTGTTGTTCGCCGGAAACCAGAAGTTGTGGAGGACGGTGCAGCCTTGGACGAACCCATGGCCAAGTTGTTGAGTGTGGTGCGGTGGCTGTCTGTCGGCGGCGGCAGATCCGAGGCGGCAAACGACGGCGTAGCAGGAACAGCTTCGGTGCGGTGGACGGTTGCGACAGTGGAGCCTAAGCAGTGAGGCGCAGGACGGCGTGGTTGGAGTGGTTCTGGTACGGCGCACGTCGACGTTGGCGTCGTGGAGGCAGCTTTGCCTCGGCTTCAGCTGCTAAGTCCTTGAGGGTGTTGCAGTTGCGGTTGCGTTGGACGACGACGTTGGGGTACCGGCTCCGGCGTGATGGAGGAGGGCGGCGGTGTATTGGCCGCTATGGGGTGGAGGACGGAGGAGGCTGGGGTTTCGCGGCTAGTGGAGAGGGCGTTTTCGCGCCCACGGAGTATGAATGGGGAAACGGAGGGAGGCGAGGAACTAAGGGGGAACAATGTTTCGGTTTGAGACGCGCTTGTTTGAAATTTGGGGAAAGTTACAAACTTCGCCCCCATCTAAAATTTCGGACATATTGCGGGTTGGGGGTAGGACAGTCATGTCGTGTGTCCCAAATGTGGGTGGGATACATTTCGCCGGCGCATGGGTGTTTAGGCGCCCACGGCGTATGAATGCTTCTCGGAGGCGGTTGAGACTGGCGTCTTGGTGAAGTTACAAACCTACCCGGTTTAGACCTTTGGACATCGGACCGATAGGCTACACGGGCTGTAGTCAGACAAGAATTTCCTACCACCAAAACATTAGTCTCGCGGTTTCGGGTAACGGAGGCCTATTTGGCGCTTCGTTCAATATTTGGGAGCGAAGCATTAACGCTTTTCGGTTCTCTTGAATTGAACTTTCAGGATTTGTCAAACTTCACAAATCTTTACTCTTGAAAATCCTAAAGCTACGATTATTTTGGAATGGAGGGTACATTTTAATATACATTGTACACGAGTATATATTAAAAAATATGCAACTTACCTCAGTTCATGCATGGTTCCAGGTATAATATCCTTGGTTGCAAAAAAAAGTTAGATATGCGTATGAATATATATAGCATGTTCAAACTCACAACAAAGATTGATGCCCCCTTTTACATCTGATTTACAAATGCCATTATCTCGGGTTCAAACAGATGAATGCACTTCCTGTGAATTCGAATCTTCTAAACCCCCTTTATGTTGAATTCGACATGTATTTTATTTCGTAGCTAGCAATTTGGAATGTATCCATGCAAGTGACAAATGTATAAAGTTCTTCACACTAACAACATGGAGTGCACTAATTAATGTTTATATATGAACTGCAAAAGCATCCATTGCCTGTATTTCAAACCGCTCTCACTCTATGGATCGATAATATGAAATAAACACATGCACATGCTAGAATTCAATAGAGTATCGGTGTCTGTTAGACCGATTTTCGTCCATACGCAATTTTGCAAAATTCATGATCTCATCCAAAAATAATAATGCCATTTATATTTTAATTTAATGCGTAGAACCGCCTTTTACACGTGGATGCACTATGCCTCGCCCCGTTCTCACAAACGCGTTATATATCTCTCTATCTAACGCATAAGTGCACACACTTTATATGCATCGGCATTTCTCTTTCACACATGCTCACAATCTCTCTGAGGATGTCGGGGTGTCTCACGCACATGCTCTCTCTGTTTCTCTCTCTCTCTCTTCGACTACTATGTACCACTTTTTCACTAATCTCAGTTGGAAAACACTATTTCTCTCACATGCATATATACACATCCCACGGTCTCTACTAGCCCTCTATACGCACATATATGTGCCCTACGTGTCTCCATACGCACAATATCTTTAGGCCTCTCTCGCACGCATTGCGCCCCGACACACCTCTCTAATAGTAGTTGGCGAGATATGATTTCATCATATCATTCGGTGAGATATCCTCGGCTGTTAGGCTGGATGGTATCTGAGGCAAAGTTTTACCCTAGTTCGGATCGGACCCTTGCGGTTGAAGAAAGAGCCTACTCCTGTGCTGTATATTAGTGATAGGGGTGTGTACAAAGTACACGTGAATACCAGGCATTGTGCGTGTGTGTATACTATCGCATTTAACTAGCCCCAAGCTTGTATAACATACTAAGGGCCTAGGGTTACAAATCATATATAGTCGGCTTATCACCGGTGGGGATAGAGTCCTCCAGCGACTACGATAACTTCGTGTTGTACGCCGAGTCCTCCACATGGGTCTCCGTATAACACGTCTCGGTCCAACCTATATGTGGCGCAGGATGGAACCAACCCATGAGTCTTCATGTTGACCCACCACAACTAGAAATGATGTGCCCACCACACCACACACGCAATCGGCCACTAAGAAAATAAGCATATACAATAGTACAACGGTATCTAGTTCACGATACGTCTCCGTATTTTGTTGATGACACTGACGGACTTTGCATTTGATGCGTGCTCCGTATTTTGTTGACAACACTTACGGTCGTTGTATTTGAAGCGAAAGCACGATATGGTCACTGGACTTCAGAATAAGCTCATCACGGTCACCACATACATTTTGTCGTGCTAACCATCATGTGGTTGGATGGTTAGAGGACAGTGGTTTGTCGAGCCCACCAAGGTTAATGTCCCGGTGCTCGCATTTATCTTGTGTTAATTTCAGTATTTTCCGGCGATGTACGTTCAGTGGGAGGAGACGTTCCACTCGACTATGAGGCACCTATGGCGACTTCGTAAAATCTCAAGATCATGTAGATGAAAAAGTCAGTCGACTGACGTGTAGCCTCACCTCGCGACGCATATTACGCACGCACGCAAGACACGCACGCATGTAGGCGTCCAACACCGACACGCATACATAATGTACACACGCACGCATCTTTGGCGTGCAACAACGGCTGCGATACACATGCACTCACGAACACACGCACGCACGCACCCATGCATGCAACATCAAACGCACCCTTGCACACACGCAACACTCGCATGCCTGCATGCACACAGCACACGACGCAAGACACACGCTCAACCTATACGTGCATGCACCCTTTGTTAAGGACAAGGATTGTTACGGGTATTAATCAATCTTATCTGTGATAAGCAGAACATTGATGTTTGCATCAGTCTTTATGAATCACAACGTATCGAACGGGCTATCAACACAGTAGGCTTAACTACATGAAAAGGATGATGTCACACTCAATGAACAATCATCAGTTTATGAAATGCCCGCTTCTGACCGCCCAGGCCCACCAAAGGTTCCTCTGCTGTGCGCTGCCTGCGTTGGGTCAGCGACATGCGTGCCATGCACCCAAAGAGCCCACGCTGCTGGAAGAACGGCGCGGTGTCCTAGGTCAGAGTCGAGGGCGCCACTCGCGGCACGCCCGGCTGAACACGCCTCCGTGCCGCATTCAAAGGCCTCCATGAAACCCACCCGTGTGGAAGCCGAGAAACCCACTCTGGACACACGTCCATTCATGACCGGGCCGGCGTTAAACGCAACGCCGGCCGAGCTCCTCCCGTCCACCGTGTATTTAATCTCCTATTTAAACGAGGCCAAACGCCGGCCAAGAATCGCACACCTCCGCCGCTCCCCTATCTCCTCCACCATTTTGTCCACTCTTACAATGGCTTACAAAGAGTAGTTACTCCGCATCCAAGCCGGCTGGGTAGCCCGCGGATACGAGCTATGCAGCTCGCTGATCCACCTCCCTCCCTCGCCCGACGGAGCGCTTGCCGCCCAAGCCGGGCGCAGTTCAACAACTTCGCCCCTCGAGCCACCTCGACGAGGAGCGGCGCACGGGCGTCGTTGCTGCCGTCCACGGCGCCGCCTCATACCGCGTCTCCCGTTTCTGTGGCCGAGAATCCCATGACGGCGGCCGCGCCATGCAAGCAGCGACATAAGCCGGGTGCGCAGAGAGCGACGAGTCGGTGGCCAGCGCCTCCGCGTCCGCCACCATCATCGAGGAGAAGTAGAACACGGGAGGCCGTCGCCGCTTGGGTCCCATGAAGGCCACCACAGAGGCGACGCCGGCGTACACAACAGGTGTCTTGCCGGATCCTTTTGTTGTGAGGACCTTCGTCGACCCCGCATGGGCTCCATGGAAGTGGGGAATGTTAGGATGAACTCGAGCCGGTGCCGGCCATGGCGAAGTAGTGGCCGGTGATGAACTCGAACCGGTGCCGGCCACCATCATCTTCGGCACCAGCCAATGATATCAGTTGGGTAGTGGGGAAGCGAGCCGTCCTTTGCGCTGAAGCATATACCTCCGGGGCTCCCGGCAGTCCGGTGATCGTGCTGCCGGACATGAGGAACACAAATCGATCGGCGGGCGACCATTTAGGCCAGGTATTATATACATGTGCTGTCCAGAACTAGCACCACGTAGTTCATTTGAATGTAATGAAATCCGTCATGTTTGTGTGAAAATACGGTATTTTATATGATTTCCGTCGTTGTTTATATGAAATATCAGTTTGTCTACGTGTTTGCATGAATTTCGTCTGGTTGGTTGAGTTGCTGTCATAATGTGTGCGGCTACGGTTGGATGGCATAATTTGCGGGTCGCCGGTCAGTCTGCGGGCGGCGTTGTGTGACAAAAAAACACAGCTCGTGCGAGCTCGACTCCAACGTCTGCTATTTGGAGGATGCATGACAGCATGAGCACCCGAGCCATTCCTCGTTCATCGGTGGCAAAGGCAACGGTGGACAAAAGGGCCGCCAATATTTTGGCTACCCCGAGCAAGATCCAAACAGCCCCTCCCAACAGATTCAAATCCCTCGTTCGTTGTGGAATTTTGTCATGTGTTGTTTTCATGGACTAGCAAGATGCCCGTGCATTGCACGGAACATCAAGATGCATTTTTTTACAAACTCCTGCATGCATGCAAGGGATAATTAATGTCCTCCTTTGCTAGTACCACAAGGCAAACACCATTAATATTGCATCGATTAGTGTTAGTGGCCTTGTATATCTGCAAATTGTAATTTTGATAGTGGCCCCTTGTATATAAAAATGGAGGGAGAAATATGAGAAATAAGGTGAGGAGGAGTGGGGCGTGGTGCCGTGGTGGTGGTGGTGGTGATTTGGGCGGAGGCATGGGGATGGACGGCGCATTATGTCTAGGGTTTGTATCTCTCTCACACACACCCACGTGGGTGGGGGCGTGCACGAAGAGAAGAGGTGCACGACGCGCACGCATACTCCGTCTCTTTCCCAACCACACCGGCTGGTACACAGTGGAGCTCATTTCTGCATTTAAAAAGGCAGCCCACATGGTAATTTGGCACGATGTCTTTGGTTGTCCACTTGGTGGAGGGAGGATCGTCTACCACGGGTGAACAAACAAATTGCGACTTGACGCGTTATGTTAAATTAAAAAAAGAGGCAAACCATGTGGGGCCTACCTTAGAGGCAAGGCTCTATAAACTGGAGTACTTTTGATGTGTCCCGTCAACTCGCAGAACAAGGAGAAACTTGCTTAGTACGCCGTCTCCCCCGCCCACGGGCGCGGTGGCTCGCAGGATGAGGTGAAGATTACTACTCATGTACGCCTTTACGCCCACTCCCTCGCCCACGCGCGCGGTGGCTCGCAGCACGAGGAGAAAATTTTACTACTCCCTCCGTTTACTCCTCGTCCCTACTACGTACTTTGGTTACCACTCCCTCCTTTCCAGTTTATGGCTCAATTTCAAAATCTCTCGAACCAAGGTAGACGGTGAGTGGTCGAATTAATTTCGCAGTTTGCACAGTACGCTCGTTTTTCTCAAGAAGTTATGTTTACCGAGGCATTAATTAGAACGAATGCATGAATGACCACTAAATTTCCATGAACTTGTACATGCATTGGTTAGTTTCCTCTTGACCTTTGCTTGCGTCGGGTGATCTAACGCACCTCGAAATCCAACATGTAATGGTACTACTACTAGTATAGTAGAATTGAGACTTATCAAGCGGAAAAGCGAATGTTTGTTAGATGAGACCTATAAACCCTAGTGGGTACGTACTTCGTAAAAACAGATTTTTCCAAAACTAAGTCGCTCCCTTTCATGAATTCTGTAGTATACTCCTCCGTTGACGCTCCCTTTAATGAATTTTGTACTTCCTGCCGCCGACATGTGGGACATATAGCAACTGGGTCGACGTGTCAAGCACCAAATAACAATGCAGAACAACAGGGGGACGCACCCCAATCGTACCGGCCCAGTAGTAGTAATGAGCAATGAGATGTCAAATCACAATGCCGCACCTTCCCAGACGGACGAAGCAACCATTATTTCACACTTCGGTTCGCCATCATCTCAAACCACGTACTAGTATTGCTTCTGCCTCAAGAGGGACACGCGCATCGCCTTGGTACATCATGACACGTGGGACCGCATGACAGGCCATGCTCCTCCGCCGATCGCTCGGTAAAATCACCTCATTTTACTATACTTCCTACGTATCGGTTTACTACATGGCATGCACGTCGTTCTAGGTTGAGAATTTAACTGGCTATATATATATATGTGATGAACAATACGCTAGCCTTTTAAAAAATGTATACTTTTGTATGCAGAGTACTCCACTATCGATGGATTGCGCCATGGAGCAAAATTGAAATTTTAAAAAAAAGGTGGTACATATAGATAGCGCTCATCGCCAAATTATGCATATAGTACTATTAAAAAGCTAGTGCATTAGCTTAATTGGGGTGCTAAATTCTATTAAAGAAATACTAGTACTAGTATGTACATACTGAAGAGTTAAAGTAACGAGAAGAAACATAACATAGTTCTGTTGGGGGCTCAGCACAACACACCCCTCAAATTAAACTAAGCACACCTAAAATTAAACTATGCAACTAATCCGGTAGACACTGCATTAGAAGTTTAGAACCACCATGAGCAACGACACTGCCACCTTACTCGGAGTCCTCGTCCACGTCCTCGACTTCGTCCTTGTCCCTCTTCCTCTTGGTCGATACTTCTTTGCTTGAACCGCCAACTTGGTTGTTGCTCTTCATCCAGCCCTTGTAGATATTGAAACAAAGGTAGCCATCCATTGCAGCGTACTGGATGTGGTCTATATCTAGTACATTCCAATGCCATGCATGACGATGAAACGTGTATGGAGGTTTCTCCAGTTTACCGTACGAAGGATGAACCATGGCTCCTGCCAGGTCGATTGAAGGGCGACAAGAGGGCACCAGCCGATTCTTCTGGAGGTCGAAGGGGTTGCCTACAACAAGGCCTATCCGACGCAGGACTTCTTTGTCGTTCTTAAAGTCTACAGTAACAAATTTGACTGTTTTGTCCTCGAGGAATTTATTAAAATCCTGGCACTCAATGTCGGCATGGCATATGTGGTAGACCAACCAAACGTTATGTACGCAAACCTGGATCACAACAGGCTTCTTCCTCTCTTCGTCCTTTAGATCCTTCTCTCGTCCCACGACTGTGGTGTACTCAACATCTAGCCCAGCGACCCACTCATCATGTGAGTTTTCGAACATGCGTCTAAAGCGAGAAAGGCATCCTTTCACCGTCGCGGAAGTACGGGTGTAGATGACGTCGAACTCATCGTCGGTGATGGTTCTAACCTTGTACTCACCGCCGATAGGGGAGATTTGGGACGCCATGGATTTGGGAGGAGAGTTAGGATTAGTGGAACTGCCGTAATGTGAATGGACGGGACGACTAGGAGCGAACCGCCGTAGTATTAAAGGGCGTGCGAGGACGGTAGGAAGCGAACTGCCCGGCGTCTAACGGCGAGGGTAGTGGCTTTCCATTCTCCCATGATACGGGCTTCCGAGAGCCCTTGGATCTGAGATCGAACGGTTGCATGGCGTGATTCTAGACCTATGGGTGAATATCCTATCCTGGAGGGTTATTCTACAAATTTTCAGCAACTTAGCATGCGACCGTTTGATCTCAGATCGATGGGCTGCCAAAGAGCCCATATCATGGTCGCGCCTACCACGACCGTCGCGTCGCTTTCATGCGGTCGCGCATTGGAGATTTAACACGGTGCGTTAGGCTATCTGATGTTGGCATGTCATACATAGTCATCACTTAGTCACTCATACTACAACAAGGTTGGCTATAAGGTTGGCTATTAGTGTATTTTTTACTCCTCTCTATCTTTTTCAGTACTCCTTCGTCCCATAATATAAGAACGTTTTGACACTAGTGTAGTGTCAAAACGTTCTTATATAATGGGACACAGGGAGTACTAGTATTTATTGCATTTGCCAAGGAGTGACCTCTTCCAATGAAATGGTGTTGCTAAGTTTGCTTCATTTAATTAGCTATAGACTCAAGATTGTCTTTTCACCTAGGTACACGCGCTTAGCACCGTTTCTTTCTTGGGTCACCAAACTAGTCTCTCTCTTCTTGATTAACTTGCCACATCAGACTTTATGCCTATGTGGCAAGCTTAAGCACCTGTAGGAGCAAGTAAGTACAATAGTGTGCTTTACATGGCATTTTTGCATATGTGGAGGAAAGAGAGGCAAGGAAAAAGTGGAGAAGTGGGCTCTCATGCAAGAGCTAGCCTCTACTACTACATGGTGGAGCATTGGGAGAGGCACCTGTATGGAGGTGGTCAGGAATCGGGAGACTCACGCCGGTCGTGGCGCGCATGATTAAAATGATAATGGCAAGTCAAATCACGGGCCCCACCTATCCAAAGAAGAACTTCATTTGTCAAATCACATAGCCCTACGTTTGTAGCAGCCTACTCCCTCGTCTTCTTGCATCTCTGTCAAACCGACTAGGCGGAACTGCCCCGCCATCACAAGCAGAAAAGCCCCGCCCTCGACTTTTAAATACAACTACTCCCTCCGTCTAGGTGAGTAAGTCATCTTACGAAAACTAAATAATCCGAAAATACTAAGGCGCGGTGCATTAACTTCTACCTCATTTCTTGTTTCTTCACATATCAACCAATAAGAATCCAATGATATACTTTTTATGACATAGTAACTCGTATTTAGTTAGTCAAATGGATGACCTAGAACTACATGCAGGCCCTATAAACCCAGACGCCTACAAATAAAAAACCGAGACGGAGAGGGTAGTTCAGCACGTATCTTTTTAGATCAATATAGTCGGGATTCACCAAGGAGCAAAACCAAGTGGTAGGCTGCTCTGCCGTGTTGGCGTAGCAACTCAAGCGGTCGATCCGCACGAAATGGTGACACACTTAACGGGACCCCTTTGGCGGACATGTGGCTCATCCACCGTCTTGTTCCACGTGCGATGCACCAAATCACGATTCGAGCAGCGGTTAGAATTGGAGGCACCCGGTCGAAGCGCCGCAAATAGTAGAAAATGAGCGATGAGGGGTCAAATCACAAAGCCCCACCTTTCCCGCATTAAGCTGGACGGACGAAGCAACCATCATTTCACTCTAGCACGCAAGAGCATAAAGAAAACAGAAAACAATGATGCGTGCGGTAGCTAGCTAGGGTACCCTAGGGTAGGGGTCTCCACTACAAATCCTTTTTTTTGAAAGCGCCTCCACTACAAATCGGCTTCTCCCTCGTCCTCTTGAAGAAAACCGATGATGAGTGAGGTGGTAGGGTTTGTAGGAGTACTACGGTGTGCGGGGCCACGTCGTATTAAACGGGTTCGAGTCGACGCCTTAAATATGTGTGGGCCGCTTGGTTTTACGGGAACGAGGCAGCATTTTGGGTTCGGGGACCAGTGGAGATATAGCACGTACAAACAATTGTGGACGAGGGATTCGACCGAAGG
Organism: Aegilops bicornis; assembly: GCA_021605145.1. Classification (NCBI taxonomy): domain Eukaryota; kingdom Viridiplantae; phylum Streptophyta; class Magnoliopsida; order Poales; family Poaceae; genus Aegilops; species Aegilops bicornis. Next base: position 164,210,256 of record CM038670.1, on the reverse strand, counting down.
CAATGATGCATGGGCCTGCATTTTGATATACCCGGGGCAGCGTGAAATTTGCTACTCTACTCAAAACTAGTAAGGTACACATGTATTGAACGCATGAGATTTGAAACCAAATTATGAATAAATACATGATATCATGTAAAGCTTTGAGTCATATATGCATGATGTAGATGTTCGTTTAGTTCTTATAGTTCATCTCATTCAAAATCAATTAGTTTTATAAAAATATTAAGATTCATGGGGTTTTGCATTGTAAATCATAAAGTAAAAAAAATAATGGCAATTCATTTAGAAAAAAATAATCAATTATGATATAGAAGATTCTAGAACAAAGGAGAAGTGCTTGTCTTTTGAGGTTTGTGCATTATGCTTAAGTTCAACCATGGAGTCTTCTAAATTGTACATGTGGCAGATCTGGTGGAATGTTGATGATATCCAACGGCGATAGTGCTCGGATTTGCCCATCTACTGCCTTTGTCGGGTTAGCTTCATCCAGCGACCATCTTTCAAATTTATTGGCACACTATATAGTTCTTGTGCCATAGTTGCATGTTTTGGAAAAAAGCTACTAGTGGGTTGTACTATCTATTTAGGAATAGAAGATGTATACATGGAAGTTGTAGGGAAAGAGATGACATGGAGGATCTCAATTCCATCAGTAGGGATTGGAAAAGAGATGTCATTTGGTTCACATCATAGGAACTTTTCTATTGAATCTAGAGATGACATGTATCTCAAGTCCTATGAGGAGGGATTAGTAAAGAGATGTAATTTGGTTCATATCATAGGAACTTTTCTATTGAATATACGCTAATGTTTATTTTGCTTTGAAATTAAGGGAGTATAGGAATCCATTCATATGAACCAAGTGGCTCTAAAGCTATAGAAATGATATCATGTTTATTTCCTTTGAAATGTGGTATATGAATCTATTCCTATGAACCAATTGGCTCTAAAGGAATAAAATCCTATAAAAATCATATCATATAGAGTTCCTATGATATTCCTCGACACTAAAGGATGGTTGAAATTGATGCGGGTGATACGATGGTCTTTCTTTGTAGACTCCTCATCCATCTTTATAGTTACCTCTCGAAGATGAATGAAATGATATATACAGGGTATTCTACATGTGCAATTTGGTACACGAAAACTCGGTAAAAGTTTGCGAGGTTCTAATTTTCAATAAAACTATATGCACTGCATTTCAGAACGGAGGGAGCATACGGCAGTTGCTAACACTCACGTGGAAGATTTGTGTGTAGGAGGAGTGGCTGATCTGTTAAATGACATGGAAAAACTGACACTGTCGGATGCCGATCTAACGGTTCTTACGGCGTTCATCAGGAAAAGGCTTGTGGCGAACGTTTGTTGGATAATGATTTACGGACACATGCATTGCATTGATACATGCCCCCCTCTCTCTCACGCACACGCACCCTCACGAGTCACAACTCTCCCGAGTCCTCTCGCAGACTCGCACGTGGCACCCATCGTCTATCTGCAGGTAGACGTCACGCACATATGTGCTCTTCACACCCTACCCTCAGAACTTCTAAAAAACAAAAGACGGCGCGCACATTTTATTTTAGCTCACACATCACACACTTATATTATTACTCTTGCGGCGAACGTTCTTTGGGCATAGTATATATTGTACTCTCACGAAGAGAAGCGGTGCACGCACGCACTAGTTCTCTCACACCCACTTTCATGGGTACACGTAGGAGCGCATTTTTTTGAAGCCGGTACAACAAAATCACTCCACTATACATAAAAGCAGGAGCCTTAGCGCTTGCTTTACTAGGGTTCCTCTCGTTCACTCTCTCATGCTCTCCAGATCAAAGCAAGACATAGGTGGCCACACACTCTCTCTCTCTTAGCTCACGACTGGTCACAAATCCGGCCGGATAACCTCGACCGGGGCAGTGGGTGTAGGTGCATCGTTCACGCTATCGTCGGCGGCGAGGGAGGAGACCAACGGCTGCCCGCGCGTCCCGATCGACGGCCGTGCCGTTCTCTCTGAGAGAGTGCCGGCTCGGGAGGGCCTCCGACCCCTTCTTCCTCCCTGCGGTATTGTGGCCAAGATGTGGCTTCCCGACGCCATCTTTGCCACATGCCGACGACCCTCAGGTATATATTCCTTCGAAACCTGCCTTGCTCTACTACCCCAGCTCTTCCCCCTTCGTGTGGATCCTTTTCTACTTCCATCTGCTGTTCCAAAGCCACCTAAACTTCTACTATTATTAGAAGTAAAGCTAGTTCATACAGTCAACTCAAAGCGTTGGTTCAAACAGGGAAGAATGTGGGAAAGTTGTAGCATGAATCTAGGACTTGGTTCTAAGAGGAAACGGGGGAAAGTAGTAATATCTCACATCGCTTTAAATAACCGTATTTCATATTTGCAAAACAGGGATGTCTGTCTCCCTATCGCTTCGGGATGTCTTTCTCCGTATCGTTTCTATCCGCGCCAATCAAAAGCACACACCTCGGTTTTAGTACAACTCAAGAAAATGAGATGGCTATCCTCGTTGCCGTCGTCTAACCTCCCGTCTTCAAGGTATCCCTACATTGGTAGTAACTAAGGTAGAATGACCAACGCAATCTAAACAAAGCTGATTCATACGTTTTACTTCCTCGATTGCGGCAGGGAATGACGAAAACAAGCGCATCCTAGTCCGAATGCACTTTCTACCAGTTCATCCATGGACCGAGGACTAATCGCACGGCTGCACGGGCGGTTTTTGGACAGTCTTGTGCAGACAAGAGGCATTGTGGTCTGCTTATTTCTGCAAATAGCGGTGCTTAAATTTAGTGGAATGCACAAGAATTTCACTGGTCAAGATTACCTTTGCATGGTTCGATTCCAGCATTCGGTGAGACCACAATTATAATTGGTTATTCGGAATGAGAGAACCTAACCTCGGATGGTGGCAACAAGAAAAACCAGAGTGAACTCTAGGAAATTTTAGCTTTGCCATGAAGCCCTTTGCTCACGAAGCCTTGCTTGTTTTTTCCTGATTTGTAAACCTTCTCACAACTTTGTCTTTTCTTGTGAACTAGTATATGTTTGTTATGTTCTATGAATCATTGAGATGTATAAAACTGCTTAACTTATGCTTTTCAAGATTTTTATGAAGGCGAAGTTTAATGTGAGTGTTCCACATGAGCGCTGGACTAGCGTTGAACGTTTGGAATTTATTACATTGTGGCCTCAATTAACTGCATGAACCACCGTAACAAGATACATAGTTGCTTATATGATTCACGGGCACACAAAAGTAGCAGCAGTTCCCATAGACGGATTCAAACAGAGTACTAGCCCCAGAGGGGTCGATAACAGGCAAGGTTCGGATAATTAGACACATCCAAACTACTATTGAACACTAGCTGGGGCAACTATTTCACGCCTCGATCTAATTTGGGCTGGACACAAGACGGACCTTGCCATGAACATCATCGAGGACGTCCCGCAGCAGCTCAATCCTGTGAACCTTCATGAAGACAACCTTGTGGCCTTGCCACTGATAAACTTGTTTGTGGAAGCATGCCACGTCATCTTCCTGCGTAAGCTTGACAAGAACAGTATGCCTCACAAATGAAGGAGTAGCTTTGAACTTCTTGTGCTTTGGTACACCCTGGACAACACGCCTGACAACAGTGAGGCTGGAATACACCTCTTCATTGGTAAAACCGCAAATGGCTTCCAGGATCCAACAGCCTAAGAACTCTGTTTTCCAGTCGTATATTCAGGTCGTCCGCCTCATAGTGAGTGACATGCACAACCACACAATCCTTATGCGCATCAGGGCTCTAATTGAAATGTAAACAAATTCTGAATTACTTTTCGATAAGAAACACAACTTATTTAAACCACTATGTATAGCATGGCATCGAAGCTAATAAAATTTTGCATTATTAATCACCACATACTTCCTTTTCTAAAAAATCACCACATACTTAGATGAAAAACCACAATAGAGATTGGCAAAGAAGGAAATCACCTTGGGCAGCTCAATGGGGGACACATCCTCGAAGGGGAAAACTGCTCTGCGGTGCCACGGGGTTTGTAACCTCAAACGGGCGTTGACCATCTCAAGAGTGGCCGTGAGCGTGTCACGGGGTCGGCTCGGTGGTTGCCTCCATCTTCTTGGAGCTCTGTCTCGTGGGGATCAGCCTCCCGTCTGCTCCAATATCGGCAGATCTTTGCCTCGGTTCTCCTTGGTCCATCATGAACCGGCGAATACTAGGAGACCACTGAAAGGAAAACACAATCACAATGACAATGAAACAAAAAAGAGAGTGACGATTGGTTACTGCTTTGCAAAAGTTCTTTTTTTTCCTCTGAACGAAAATATACCAACATCACGGATCCGCTTACCTTCCCTTCGTTGGGAGAGAAGAACAGTGGCAGATGCGAGTGTTGCCTTTCTTGAAGACGGTGAGGGAGAAGGGGATTCAGTGAAGAGTGAAATGATGGTTGCTTCGTCCGTCAAACTTAGACTATGGGGAGGTGTGGTTTTGTGATACGACGGCTCGTTCTTGCCGGCGCTTCTGATCGGGGTGACTCTCCGCCGCATCGCCTTCTAATTTGGTGGATGGCATCTGGGCCCAGGCTGCATGGCCCGCATGTCGGTGAACAAAAGTATAACTTGACATTCGAGAGGGCGACGTTTCAATGACCTAGGAGGAGCCAGAAGCGGTAGAGTGTCTCCACTATACTAGTAGTAATTGTTTTTCTGGGTAGCTGTAGAGTGTCTCCACTATACCAGTACTAATTGTTTCTCTGGGCCCAAGACAAAACAGCCAATCCACACTAGTAAATAGTAAATCAATTCAAAAGGCACTACCCACACCCAGCACACCCCCCCCCCCCCAAAAAAACCTGGGTGCTCTTCTTCCTCCTCGCTCCCACCCACCTCACGTCAGCTCGCTCCCCTCGTACCCCCAAATTCCTCACCTCACTCCTACAGAAAACCCCAGCTCCCCTTCTTCCTCACTCCTACAGAAAACCCCCAGCTCCCCTTCTTCTTCGCTCGCACTACAACTAGGCTCGTCATTCGTTACTCTGCTCAAATTCGTGAGCGCGACACGACGCCCTCGAGGAAAATGGAGTGGGCTGACCCCAGCGCCAAGAAGATGACGCTCCCGCCAGCGGCAACGCCTGTTGTAGATCCCGCACCAGGCAGCGCAGGGAGAAGCGGCGACCCCACCCCCACCGGATCCCAGGAACCCGTAGAATCTCGGGTGGACCGCATCAGCGATCTCCCGGACGCCATCCTTGGGGAGATCATCTCACTTCTCCCCACCAAGGATTGCTGCCGCACCCAAGTCCTCTCAATTCGGTGGCGCCCTCTATGGCGCGTCGTGCCCCTTAATCTCGATCGCCGCCTATCTCTCTTCAATGATTTTGAAATCCCGAGCCATCATCTCCTCCCACCAGGCTCCGTTCAAAGCCTCTGCATCCCGTCATGCTACTCGAGCAAGCATACCATGCCCCTGCACGGTGGACGCCTGGGCTGAAATCCCCGAATTCACAGAACTACAGCTGCTTGAGTTCTACTATTCCCTCGAAATCACATACCACATACGAACGCCATGAACTTGTGCCCTCGAGCAAGCGATGTCCATCTCGCGGTTTTCCTCCTCTCTCCACACCGCCACCTTTGCACTTTGCTACCTACCGCATAACTGGTACTAAACCTTCGACTCCCATTTCTCAAGAAACTTTCACTTGTGCGGGTTCAGATATCGTAGAGGCCTCATTGTATATCGTAGGCCTCATTGCACAAAGATCATCCACTCCAGCTTGCCTGCTACTGGAGTGCTTGGTGCTTGTTTTCACATTTAGAATCGGTTGTCTCCAAATAAAGTCGCCTAACCTTGTAAGAATTGGAATTTCTTTTGATGAGAAGGCAGCTCATCATCCAAGATGCCCCTTCACTTCAAAGGTTGATCCTTGATTCTAGTTATTCACCGTTGCAAATAACCGTCCTCTATGCGCCTAAACTGGAGACCTTGGGTATAATACATGATCTCTGTGCTCATTTCAATATGGTGTTTGGCTCCACAGTTCTTTAGGTACTTTATATTATCATCTACACTTGTAACCATAAGCTGCATTTTAAATTTCTGCATAATTTATATATCATCTTGGAGTACACATTTTGTACTAATATTATGTTCTATGCTCAATGAAGAGTTTCTCCATGGATGGCCTATCAATGGTGCTTTGGATTCTGTCAAGATCTTATATATCCAAATGAATAGTTTTGATCTGAACAAGATTATTGGCTTGCTGCAATGCTTTCCATGTCTGGATAAGTTGTATATAAAGGTGATAATTTCACGCACATTGGAAGCCCGCATATAGTGTACTAGAATTAACCATTCAGCTGTTGCTCTTTCAACACTCTTCTTTTAGACCTTAACTGTTTTCAATCTTCATGTCTATTTAGGCAACAGGACGGGGTAAGAAAGTTATAACCAATCGGTGGATTCGTAAGCATCGGGATTTTCTCACTTCTCATGAGATTCGATTGAAGACAATAACGCTAGAATGATATGTAGCCAACCGTGCAAACACAAGATTTGTCACATCCTTCTGCTTTGAATGCGAGGTTACTATTGTCCATCAGGCTTAAGTTTATCAGCAGCATGGTTTTGATGGATGGGTATGTCGAAGAGAAAAAAAAAGGAGTTTCAGGTGGGCAAAAGAGCTTCTGAACGTGTCGGGCTTCTATTTACAACATATTGTGGTCATAATCCAGTAAATTTTATGACCCAGGATGTTCATTCTATGGACCTGACCGATCCATTTATTTGTGTTGCCGAAAACAGTCTTTGGAGTTAGATGTTGTTGCCCTTTTCAATCTAGGTTTTTTTGTAAACCTGATGAACAATCAACCCTCGTGCTTTTGTACAGTTTGTAAGCTGGAGTTAGATGTTCCTGCCCTTTTCAACTCGGCTGAGACTGTCATATTTTCTTTGAAACAAGGCAAATGGCTTGCCATTCGTTTAATATAGAGTGAAATATTGTAACAAAATCACAACCAAGGGAAATAACATCACTCACGCTGGCTGCTTGAGCTCACTGTGCATTACAGAAGCCAAGTGATTAGCCTCCACCAGCACCCACAAACTTATTTCGAACTAGCACATCAAGTGGGCTGTAAATTTTCATAGGAAAGGCTGCATGACCGTGACAGATTTGGATTCTGACATTTGGGACCCGCGAGGAAATAGCCTATCCAAGGTGGTGTCGACTTACTAGCCAGTCAACAAATGATTCTACCTACCAGCTATTGGATTGACATCCAACATCTGTCGTGTATCTTCTATCTCTTGTCTTCTTCTTCCTCCAGCCACCCAAACCAAACCACCCTGTCGGTTCCGCCTGCTCCCGCCTCCCATGGATGGCAGCGCCTCCGCCGCCCTACCATACGTACCCTCCAACGTTGGCCAGTCCCTCCCTCTATTCCCCCACACGTCCTGTTATTCTCCGGCGATGTCAGCCCCAACACGCACTCCGCGTGCGAACGATCCAACCCTCGTACTCCCCTCCGCTCGGACGGCGCATCTTCAATGGCTCCTGTTCGTTCCGTCCGAGGCCTCGTCGTCGTCCTCCGCCTTGCGGCTTTGGTTCGCTTGCCGTGCGCGGTGCGCTGCCCTCCTGCGTTGTCAACATCGTCAACAACCGAGAGGAACAAGGAGATGACTGTACGTGGAGAGGATGACAGTAGGGACCCACCAGCGTCATGGCAGTACGCAAGCAAGTGCCTCTATAGTGCAAGCCCAAAAATATGGTTCCTCCTAATGGCTGGACATCTGGGGCTCACGCCATTGTCAATGTAGTCAATAAACGAGAGAATTACACTACGAGCGGCTGACACCAGAGACCCAGCAAGTCGCGCAGTTTTTTTTAGGAACAAGCAGTTGTTATTTATACTAGTTTTAGTGAATCAGGGTAACAACGGGGCTGTGCGGGGGCTGTGGCCCGTCTAGCCAGGGTTTTATTTATGTTTACCACATTATGAGCCCAGTTGTGTTTTTTTCATGCTGAAAATGGCTAGCCCAGTTCTATTTTTTTAAAAGAAATACCCAAACAAGGCCTACTTGCTTTTTCGGCCCTGCTGGGCTGCAAATCTTTCAAGACGATGAGAGTTTCATTCGGTTTGCCCAGAAATGGCATGTACTTTTTTAAAACACATCAAACCGGGAATTAGTTTCAATTTTTTTTCATTACAAGATCTTAAATTCCATTGATTTTTATGCATGGACAATTATTTGGATTTTATATTTATATAAATTATTTTTCAAAATAGTTTGAATGTGAATCGATATTTCTGGATTAAAACAGTTGACCGCACCGAAATATGCAAAATTTCGTATACTTTTTAACCGTGGCCACAATATGGGGTGTAATGCTAACAAAAAGAAGATGGGCTCCAAAAAAAGCTTAAGAATTAGCAAATGGGCTGTACATTATTAGAAATAATGGCAGATGGGTTGTATGTTGTTTTCCACAGATTTGAGGCTCACTTGTGCGCCTACTATAGGTTGACGCGTATGCTTTCATAAAAAAAAGGTTGATGCACATAACGCCTGTCAACTTAGTCAACACACGAGAGCAAAGGATCGTTGGATGTCCATCCAACGGCTGTCGTCTTCTTCAATCTCTGCTCTTCATGCTCCGGCCGCTCAAACAAGCGCCATGGGACTGCTCGCTCCCTCCTCCCGCGGCCGGCTATGTCTTTGTCAAGAGCCTCACGGCCCCACCATACTCCCATCGCTGGCCTAGCCATCCCTCTACTCACCCACACATGTTGTTATTCTCCGTGACGGCAGACGAACGATAAGCCCTCGTACTCCTCCGCGTGGGAAACAAGCGCCGAGTATTCCACAGCTCCGTGTCGCTCCCTTCCTAGGCCTCGCCGTCGTCCACCGCCTCGGTGCTCTCGGCGCGGCCTGGTCAACGTGGTCAATGAACAACATCCATCGAAAGTGGATCAGACGTGGAGAGGTCGATACCTGGGTCCACGGCCGCACGCAAGGAAATGCCTCCTTATTACGCGCAAAATAATGATTCCTCCACCTGACAGCTAGGACCCACAAGAAGGGCCTCTGTATTTCACGAAAAAACATCCCCCCCCCCCCGCTGACAGGTCGGACCCACCAGCTATATCTTTGCACACAAGGAAGTGCCTCCTTATTACGCCCAAAAAAATGAATACCCCCTGCTAGCTGGGACCCACCATATTGTTGGGCTGACTTGTGGGCCTACTAAGTTGACGGGAACGGAGGGCTTTGTCAACTTAGTCAATACTCCAGCGACCGTATGATGTCCATCCAACGGCCATAGTGCTTCTTCAACCTCTGGTCTTCTTGCTCCAGCCACCCAAAGCAGCGCCGGTCGTGCCGCTTGCTCCTGCCTCCCGTGGCCGGCTATGCTACCGCCTGCTCCTGCCTCCCGTGGCCCGGCTCCGTGTTGTACCCTTCCTAGGCCTCGCCGTCGTCCACCGCCGTGGTGCTCTCAGCGCGGCATGGTCAATGTGGTCAACGACCGACTTCCATCGAAAGAGTACTATATGTGGACAGGCTGACAGCTGGGTCCACGACAGCCGCAAGGAAGTGCCTCCTTATTATGAGGAAAATAATTATTCCTCCACCTGACAGCAGGGACCCACCGGATGGGCCAACAGTATTTTGCGAAAAAATCGTTTCCCCTTGACTGTTGGGACCCACCGGACGGGCCACCGTATTTCGCAAAAAAAGCGTTCCTCATTGTCGGCTCGGACCCACCGGAAGTGCCTCCTTATTACGCACAAAAAATGAATACTCCCCGGCTATTTGGGACCCACCTTGGTGGGAGGCTGTCTTGTGGGCCTACTAATTTGACGGGCACGAAGGGCTTTCTCAACTTTGTCAATATGAACGATTGTAGCTCCAGTGACCGTACGATGTCCATCCAACGGCCATAGTGCTTCTTCAACCTCTGGTCTTCTTGCTCCAGCCGCCCAAAGCAGCGTCGGTCGTGCCGCATGCTCCTGCCTCCGTGGTCGGCTATCTTGCCATGGAGGCCTCACCGCCCCCTACTATTCCACCGCTGGCCAGGCCCTGCGGCGATGGCAGCCTCACACCGCAGCAGAACCAGTGAACCCTCGTACTCCTCTCCGCGCGGGCTTCCACTGCCGCGTCTTCCCCGGCTCCGCGTCGTCCCCTTCCAAGGCCTCGTCGTCGTCCACCGCCATGGTGCTCTCCGCGCGGCGTGGTCAACGTGGTCAAGGAACGACTTCCATCGGAAGAGTACTATATGTGGAGAGGCTGATAGCTAGGTCCACGGCCACAACCCAGTTTTTTTGTGATTTGCCAAGTAAGTCGCTTTGTCAGGCCTGTTGGGCTGCAAATATTTCAAGACGAGGAGAGCTTTCATTTGGCTGGCCGAGAAAATGGCCCATCGGTAATGAGAAATGGGTTGTACATTTTTAAAACACATCAAACCGGCAATTAGTTTCAAATATATTTTTTTCATTTCAAGATTTTAAATTACATTAATTTTTATGCGTGGCGAATTTGTTGGATTTTATATTGATATACATTCATTTTTAAAATCAGTTTGAATGTGAGTCAAAATTTTGGGAATAAAAACAGTTCGGACCGCACCGAAATATGCAAAATTTCATATAATTTTTTAACCGTGGCCACAATATGGGCTGTAATGCTAACAAAAAGAATATGGGCTCCAAAAAAAACCTTAAGAATTAGCAAATGGGCTGTAAATTATTAGAAATAATGGCAGATGGGTTGTATGCTGTTTTCCACAGATTTGAGGCTTTCCTAAAAAAAGGTTGACGCACAAGCAGTGATGGTTGGATGTCCATCCAACGGCCGTCGTGCTTCTTCAATCTCTGCTCTTCCTGCTCCAGCCGCTCAAACAAGCAGGGACTTCACCTCGCCCTCCTCCCAGCGGCTGGCTATCTTTGTCAGAGCGCCTCACCGCCCACCGTACTCCCATCGCTGGCCCAGCCATCCCTCTACTCACCCACACCTGCTTTGTTATTCTTGGCTGACAGACGGCAGAACCAAGATAAACCCTCGTGCGTCGTACTCCTCCGCTGCGGGAAACAATCGCCGAAGTCTTCCACGCCTCCGTGTCGTCCCCTTCCTAGGCCTCGCCGTCGTCCACCGCCGTGGTGCTCTCGGCGCGGCGTGGTCAATGTGGTCAACGACCGACTTCCGTCGGAAGAGTATTATGCGTGGAGAGGCTGACAGCTGGGTCCACGGCCGTAGAAGGGAAGTGCCTCCTTATTACGCGCAAAATAATTCTTCCTCCACCTGACAGCGGGGACCCACCGGACGGGCCACCATATTTCGCAAAAAAATGTTTCCCCCGATTTGGGGCGACGCAGCTACACCTTCGCACGCAAGGAAGTGCGTCCGGGCAAAACAAAGCGATTCGCCCCCATTGCGGGACCCACCGGCCTACATCTTCGCACGCAAGGAAGTGCGTCCGGGCAAAAACGATTCACCGTCTCGATCATTGGCACCCACCAGCTACATCTTCGCGAGCAAGGAAGTGCTCGGCGGTACCGGGACCCACCTGGTCAAGCGTGCGTGGCGTTGTCATCGGTCGCGAACGGTATGCGGACATATATCTTGATGGATGTAGAGGCGTGCACTAGCATCTACACGCACGCATAGCCGGTGGTGCAAGAAAGAACATACGGCCACGTATGTGTACATCTGGCGGGGTCTCGGCGTACTTTCGGCGCATACGTACGGCGAGGGCTCGTGTACATGGCTGGGTCGAAACGGAGAAACAGCGTCGTCGTCGTGTTCATGGGGAGGCAACGGAATGCATCGTGTTCATGGGGAGGCAACGGAATGCGTCGTGTTCATCGGGAGGCAATGAAACGCGTGGGAGCCAACCGGCTGGGTCGGAACGGAATGCGTGGTCGTGTTCATCGGGAGGGCTTGGGCCGGAACAGCGATGGAAATGAGGCTGGCGTACCACGGAAGCGGAGGAAACGGACCTTCTACGTTGAACGGGTCCTATTGATCGGGAGGGTGTGGCGCATCGCCAAAGCGGAGGAAACGGACCTCCCACGATTGAAATGGGGGTCTGTTGATCGGGAGGGGTGTGGCGTGCCGCAAAGGAGAAGCGGACCTCCTACGGTGAAACGGGGTCCTATTGATCGGGAGGTGTGGCGTGCCGCAAAAGCGGAAACGGACCTCCCTACGGTCAACAGGGTCCTGTTTATCGGTTGGGGTGTGACGATCGCAAAAGCAGGACTCCACGGGATACTGTTCATCTCCACCGTCGACCTCCTCCAGCCTCCACGGGCCACCGTCGACCTCCTCCAGCCTCCACGGGCTCCTGTTCATCCAGTCTCCACCGCGCGCTACTCCACCGGCTACTGTTCAACCGCCCCTCCACGGGCACCCCTCCACCGTCTACTGTTCATCCAGCCCTCCACACCACGGGATCCTGTTCAAGCACCCCTCCACGGCCACCCCTCCATCGTCTACTGTTCATCCAGCCCTCCACACCACGGGGTCATGTTCATTAAGAGGCGACTCCACCGATCACTGTTCATCCAAAACCCCCCCACCCACCCCCCCCCCCCGGCAACGCTCACTGTTCATCCAATCGATCAGCTTCAGTTAGCAGCAGAGCGGCGAATCATTCCATCGGGTTCGATTAACGTACCATCGATCGATCGCTCCGGGTTCGATAACGCGTAGCTTCGCAGTCTGTCGCTTTCGGGTTCAGTTAGAGCCCAATGCCTCGCTCAGGTTCAGTTAAAGCCAACGCCTCACACGTGTACGAGAGAAACGCGCATCGCTCGGCCCCCGACCTCCCGCCGTAACCGGCAACTCCCCAAAATTTCCCTCCCCCTCGCTTCTACCACGGTTTTTTCCGTCATGGACGGCCCAAAGAATGTCATGCAGCTACGTCTCCGGCCCGCCCAGGACGAAAATCCCATTTTCTGTCATGATTTTTTGTCATAGAAGTAGGAGCCCACCACATCTACGATGATACCGGGTTTTGTCACAATTATCGTCATAGAAGTGTCATATGTATGACATAAATTTTTTTTGTTCGGCCCAAAATGTCACGGATGTGTCTTCTTTTTGTAGTGATCCATTCTTAGCAACAAAGATCTTGCCTTCGGATCTATGATAGAAGGTGTACCCAACAGTTTCTTTTGGGTATCCTATGAAGATGCACTTCTCCGATTTGGGTTCAAGCTTATCAGGCTGAAGCTTTTTCACATAAGCATTGCAACCTCAAACTTTAAGAAACGACAGCTTAGGTTTCTTGCCAAACCTTAGTTCATACGGTGTCGTCTCAACGGATTAGACGGTGCCCTATTTAACGTGAATGCAGTTGTCTCTAATGCATAACCCCAAAACGATAGTGGTAAATTGGTAAGAGACATCATGGATCGCGCTATATCCAATAAAGCACGGTTATGACGTTTCGACACACCATTACGCTGTGGTGTTCCAGGTGGCGTGAGTTGTGAAACTATTTCAAAATGAAGGCCAAACTCATAACTCAAATATTTACCTTCGTGATCAGATCATAGAAACTTTATTTTCTTGTTACGATGATTCTCTAACTCACTCCAAAATTCTTTGAACTTATTCAAATGTTTCAGACTTGTGTTTCATTAACAAGATATACCCATATCTATCAAATCATTTGTGAAGGTTTAGAAAATGACGATACCCGCCGCGAGCCTCAACACTCATCGTACTGCATACATCAGCATGTATTATTTCCAATAAGTCAGTGGCTCACTCCATTGTTCCGGAGAACGTAGTCTTAGTCATCTTCCCCATGAGGCATGGTTCGCAAGCATCAAATGATTCATAATCAAGTGATTCCAAAGGTCCATCAGCATGGAGATTCTTCATGCGCTTTACACCAATATGACCTAAACGGCAGTGCCACAAGTATGTTGCACTATCATTATCAACTTTGCATCTTTTGGCATCAATATTATGATGTATCACTACGATCGAGATTCAATAAGCCATTCACCTTGGGTGTATGACCAATGAAGTTTTTATTCATGTAAATAGAATAACAATTATTCTTTGACTTAAATGAATAATCGTATTGCAATAAACATGATCCAATCATATTATGCTCAACGCAAACACCAAATAACATTTATTTTAGGTTCAACACTAATCATGAAGGTAAAGGGAGTGTGCGATGGTGATCTTATCAATCTTGGAATCACTTCCAACAAACATTGTCACCTCGCCCTCAACTAGTCTCTGTTCATTTTGTAACTCCTGTTTCAAGTTACTAATCATAGCAATTGAACCAGTATCAAATACCCAGGGGATACTATGAACACTAGTAAAGTACACATCAATAACATGTATATCATATATACTTTTTTTCACTTTGCCTTCCTTCTTATCTGCCAAGTATTTGGGGAAGTTCCGCTTCCAGTGATCATTTCCTTTGCAGTAGAAGCACGCAGTTTCAGGCTTGGGTATAGCTTTGGGTTTCTTCATGGGAGTGGCAACTTGCTTGCCATTCTTCTTGAAATTCTGATACGTCCATTCTGCATCATGCTTTTATATCGATATTTATTGCATTATGGGCTGTTATCACACGTTATGTCACAATACTTATGCCTATTCTCTCTTATTTTACAAGGTTTACATAAGGAGGGAGAATGCCGGCAACTGGAATTCCGGGCTGGAAAAGGAGCAAATATTAGAGACCAATTCTGCACAACTCCAAAAGTCCTGAAACTCCACGAAATTCATTTTTGGAAATAATAAAAAATACTGAGAGGAAGAAATACGTCAGGGGGGCCACCACCTGTCCACGAGGGTGGGGGGGCGCGCCCCCTGCCACGTGAGCCCCCTGTTGGCTCTCCGTTGGCCATCTTCTGCTATATGAAGTCTTTCGTCTAGGAAAAAATCATAAGCAACCTTTCAGGTCGAGACTCCGCCGCCACGAGGCCGAACCTTGGCGGAACCAATCTAGGGCTCCGGCAGAGCTGTTCTGCCGGGGACACTTCCCTCCGAGAGGGGAAAATCATCGCCATCTTCATCACCAACGCTCCTCTCATCGGGAGAGGGCAATCTCCATCAACATCTTCACCAGCACCATCTCCTATCAAAACCCTAGTTCATCTCTTGTATCCAATTCTTGTCTCCAAGTCCGGGATTGGTACTAGTAGGTTGCTAGTAGTGTTGATTACTCCTTGTAGTTGATGCTACTTGGTTTATTTGGTGGAAGATCATATGTTCAGATCCTATATGCATATTAATACCCCTCTGATTATGAACATGAATATGCTTTGTGAGTAGTTATGTTTGTTCCTGAGGACATGGGAGAAGTCTTGCTATTATTAGTCATGTGAATTTGGTATTCGTTCAATATTTTGATGAGATGTATGTTGTCTATCCTCTAGTGATGTTATGTGAACGTCGACTACATAACACTTCACCATTATTTGGGACTAGAGGAAGTAATTGGGAAGTAATAAGTAGATGATGGGTTGCTAGAGTGACAGAAGCTTAAACCCTAGTTTATGCGTTGCTTCTTAAGGGGCTGATTTGGATCCATATGTTTCATGCTATGGTTAGGTTTACCTTAATACTTTTGTTGTAGTTATGGACGCTTGCAATAGAGGTTAATCATAAGTGGGATGCTTGTTCAAGTAAGAACAGCACCCAAGCAATCGTCCACCCACATATCAAATTATCAAAGTACCGAACGCGAATCATATGAACGTGATGAAAACTAGCTTGACAATATTCCCATGTGTCCTCGGGAGCGCTTTTCCTTATATAAGAGTTTGTCCAGGCTTGTTCTTTGCTAGAAAAAGGATTGGGCCACCTTGCTGCACTTTATTTACTTTTGTTACTTGTTGCTCGTTACAAATTATCCTATCACAAAACTATCTGTTACCACTTATTTCAGTACTTGCAGAGAATACCTTGCTGAAAACCGCTTATCATTTCCTTCGGCTCCTCGTTGGGTTCGACACTCTTACTTATCGAAAGGACTACAATAGATCCCCTATACTTGTGGGTCATCAAGACTCTTTTCTGGCGCCGTTGCCGGGGAGTGAAGCGCCTTTGGTAGGTGGAATTTGGTAAGGAGAAATTTATATAGTGTGCTAAAATTTACTGTCACTTGATACTATGGAAAGTAATACTCTGAGGGGCTTGTTCGGGGTATCTTCACCCGACCAGAAGAGCAAAGAGTTTCACCTCAACCTACTGTACCTACTGAAAGTGAAAATGTTCCCTTTGAAGTTCCTTCGGGTATGTTAGAAAAACTGCTGGCTAATCCTTTTGCAGGAGATGGAACAAAGCATCCTGATGAGCACCTAATATATGTGGATGAAGTTTGTGGATTATTTAAGCTTGCAGGTGTGCCTGATGATGTTACTAAGAGGAAGGTCTTCCCTTTATCTTTGAAGGGAGACGCATCAACATGGTATAGGCTAAGTGATGATACGGGGTAATGGAACTACAAACGATTGAAATTGGAATTTCATCAGAAATTTTATCCTATGCATCTTGTTCATCGTGATCGCAATTATATATATAATTTTTGGCCTCGCAAAGGAAAACGCATCGCTCAAGCTTGGGGGAGGCTTAAATAAATGTTATATTCATGCCCCAATCATGAGCTCCCAAGAGAAATAATTATTCAAAGTTTTTATGCTCGGCTTTGTGATAACAATCGCACCATGCTCGATACTTCTTGTGCTGACTCTTTTATGATGAAGACTATTGAATTCAGATGGGATTTATTGGGTAGAATTAAACACAACTCTGAAGATTGGGATCTCGACGAAGGTAAGGAGTCAGGTATGACACCTAAGTTTGATTGTGTTAAATTTTCTATGGATACCGATGTTTTCCGTAAGTTTAGCACTAAATATGGACTTGACTCTGAGATAGTAGCTTCTTTCTGTGAATCTTTTGCAACATATGTTGATCTCCCCAAGGAGAAGTGGTTTAAATATCATCCTCCCATAGAAGTAAAAGTAGCTGCACCTACTAAAGTTGAAGAAAAGACTATCACTTATAATGATCCTGTTGTTCCTACTTCTTATGTTGAGAAACCACCTTTCCCTGTTAGGATAAAGGATCATGCTAAAGCTTCAACTGTGGTTCGTAAAAGTAATATTAGAACTTATACACCTCCCGACACTACTAGAAAAACCACTACTAATGGCGCACCTAATTTGGCTATTAATGGCGCATCTGTGGTGCGCCATTAATAGCACGCCATTAGTAATTTTTACTAATGGCGCACTGGTGGTGCGCCATTAGTATCTGAGAGATACTACTGGCGCACCACCGGGGGCGCCATTAGTATATGCGTGGGTGCGCCTTTTGTTTGCCTCCCTGGGGGCTTTTATCCCCTGGTGCTTTGGAATACTAATGGCGCACCACCTCTGGATGCGCCATTAGTAACCGCGGCATACTAATGGCGCACTACCCAGTGATGCGCCATTAGTAATTATGAGATACTAATGGCGCATCGACAAGTGATGCGCCATTAGTATGCTTTGTCATACTAATGGCGCACCGTCATGTGATGCGCCATTAGTATGAATATTAGGTTTTTTTATTTTTTATTTTCTGTTTTTGCACAGGTTACAAAATGTATAATTTGACAAAATATAGACAGCACACATCAACAATAGATTCATCGGATACAATAGAAGATTAGTCTTTGAATACAATTCATCATATTAGTCTCTTAATACAATTCATCATATTAGTCTCCGAATTGAAAAGACCGAACAAAGATAGAACATTATATTACAAGTCTCGAGACCGCGAGTAGCGAGTTTGTCTTCACATTACAAGTCGATATCGATCATCTAAACTACCATCACATAGAAGAGAGCTGCGGTCATCACGATGAGCATCATCACGATGAAACTCCTCTTCATCCGGTTCCTCCAGCGCCTCCTCCCTCTCCCGCTAGATAGCGGGCGATCTAGATTCGCCTCGCCCTAGTGGTGTACCCTTTGTAACTGTTACCGCTGAATCGGTGAACCTGTCTCCGACACTCCTCCTACCATCGAGACTCCGGAACCTTACCTTTGTACACGACATACGCCGGCATCGCTATGCACTAGCCAAACGAAACGTTAGTACCAATTCATAGACAATACATAAGCAATATATAAGTATGCAAATGTAACAATCGGAAGAGAAAAGCAAGACATTAATAGCATCGATTACATCTAAGTTGAACGACTCTCAAAACCAAAGAGACATACTACAAGTTCATTAAAGTTTAATTACAACATGAGCCAATCGATGTTTGAGAACTAGACAACTCGACTCAAGGGACGGAGCGTGGATGAAGCCGCCGTCTCATCGTGGGAGTCATGAAAGAACGGGCGTTGTCATCCTGCATTTGTAGCATTGTGTCGATGTCACTGTTGGACGGTTGATTTCTGAGGTAGAACTGCCCCGAGGTACGAAGGACATCTTGATGGATGGTTTCCGCAAACTCCGATCGATGCGAAAGAATTCTTGTCGAGGTCCGCGCCCCGGATTGCCGACACGCCGCGCCCAATCTTGGAGTTTACTCGGTAGCAGAAGTTGATGATGGTCCCGCACGATCGCCGCATGTGATGGATGGCGTAGTAGGCACCTTCCGACCGCCAGCGGTCGCTTGACGAAAGCGTAACGTCAGATTGTGAGAGAACACGTGCTTGCCGTGCATTTCACGAATAGGCCTGGTGAAGGTGCCTCCAGATTTGGCGAGCCGGGAGAACATCATCAAGAACCTTCTTGACATTTGTGTAGTCTACGCTCAATCGACGGTCCGGGTCGAAATACGTGGCCATGGAATATTTGGGGCTTAGGAGGATGAGCGTGCAACGTGTGTCACCGCAGAAAACACGGAATGTTAAAAGAAAACGATCGAAATGTAAGAATTCATATGTTACGGGCGGTTGAGGGGAGGACTTACTCGGGAAAGTAAGGCACGAGGAAGTTATCCTTATCTTGGTTTGCCGAATGACGCCTTCGAGGTAAGAACTCGCGACTTGCGGTCCCTCAGCCACGCCCAAGAACTTGGCACGCATGTTGAAGGGGTCGACTATCGCGATGTCCGGTCTTGTCGCGAATGATCCGCATCTCCATACTCAGCCAAAAAAGCCGAACGAAGGTGTAGTGCAGCGGATGAAGGTTCAACATAGCGTGGATGTCATCAAAACGCAGGACGATCGTACGCCCGATGGAATTATCCACAAAGCCCTTGCCCTCACAAACCGCCTTCTTGAGTGTGTTGGGGCTGTTATATTTCGCACCTCGCCTATCTGAGGCTAGGTGAAGTCGGCAGCTGGAGGCGTCTCCTGAGAGCTGAACGCCAGACGGCGCCTGTTGCAACTTGGCTTCTCCGCGGTACGAGCTAGATCGCACACGTCTTTTGTTGGGTTTGGTTCTTGAGAAGGAGGCCCCACGAAGTCGCCATCGCACTCCATGCTCGGCAAAGTAATCGATCGACGTTGCCAAATGTATCATAGTCATCGCCGCCGTTGCTGCTCGATCCCGTGCCATATGCATGTTTGGATCCATGGCATAGGGATGTCCGCACCGTTACGGGCGGTCTTGCCATGGGCCGACTTGGCGCCGCACGACCGGGCGGTGTTGTCTTTGGGGTGGTGTCCTCGCCCCAAACGAATCGCTCTTCGCCAAAGCAGGGCCAGCTTCGGCGGGCCGAGGGTCATCACGTCATCATCGTCGGCCCCGACGGGTCGATTCCGGAGGTAACAAGTCGTCGCAGCCTGGCAGCACCAACCAGTTGAACCCTAAAAAAGTTGGGTGGCATCCGGGTACCGTGGAACAAGGTTGCCGGTTGAACGATTTTGCCCTTGGCGACATCGACCAACTCGTTGTTCACGTAGTGGAGGAGAGTGCACGGAACGCCGGCGGCGCCTGCGAAAACATGTAGGGCGCCGGGATGCCCACCAAAGGCAAGGAGATGAAGTCCTCGGCCGAGAGAGGCTTAATTAGTTACCGTGATGATGGCGCCGAGCTCGGCTAATGTAGAGGCACCGCCAACGGCGGGCGTAAGTGACGGAGGGGCCGCTTGTCGCAGAGGTGCTCGCCGGCGACACCCGGTGCATTAAGCTCCCGTGCGGCGTCGGAGACACTAATGCCGCCTCGCCGAGGCACCAATGGCCCCGCCATCGCATTATGCGAGTTGCTGGCCGTGAAGCTAGGAATCGGGCGGCCTGTTGGCCGCCTCGCAATCCACGACTCAACCCCGAGATCAAGGTAGGCACAAGGGCGGTGATCGTCGCCCGAGTCGTTGTTCCACTTGCTCTTGGACAATCTCTCCTAATCCGCGCCACCTGTGCCTTTGAGTTCTTGAACCTCTCGCTACCGGCTTTCCGAGCTGGTCTTTTTCTCGCTCCGCACACCAGCGTATAGTATGACCCCATTTTGTCGACAAGCCTTTGCCGCCACACGACCACCGACGCCGGCCATCGAGCTTATCCTTGTTCTTCATTACATTCAACCCCTATTTAGAGTGGTGTCCCAAGGGTTGCTCGAGTCGACCCAGCCATCGCTTTTCAATCATGCGGAAGGAATGTGAACCATTTAGAAATTCGCTTCATTAATTAGAATGCAACCATATGGAGCTAATTACGCAGGGTGTATTCCTTACTGAACAATTTGAAGCTGCCCGGTCTTCGGATCCGTGGTAAGCTCCTTTGTTTTCGGGTCCTTCTTGTACCGGCCCCGACAAAGTTCCTGGTCCGCTTGTCACCGTATGTATCAAGAGGGGCGGTAGGCCTTGCTCGGCACGCCCGCCTCCTCCTTGTCCCATATAGGCTCGCCACTCAGAACCGCCGGGACCGAGTGTGTGTTCCCTCATGTTCAGCTCCCGTGATTTGTTTCCCCACTCACTTGATTGGGAGCTTGCGGTGCTCGAGCAATTGATCTTGAAGTCGTTGTAGTCATCTTCGGTGATCGAAGGATTTTTCTCCTTGATCTTCTCGATAACTCTCACCTTTCTCGATCATTCTCTTCACATTGCTTTTCCAAGTAGACAGGGCCTTGCTCATCTTCGTGAGGGCAGCATTGTTCACTTTATTCCCTTTGAGGCTTGTGTTTTCAAATTCAGCGGGAACTTGTATCGCTCGTGCAGCTTTTGTGAAGAGGAGGTTATGCAAATTCCTCGGTCAGATGCCTCGTGTTCTCGGTGTTGATCGAGACGGTGCTCCGGAGAATGCACCCGAGCTGAAGCGAGTACCCTTGACTATTCGCTCGGGCGCCGTTGGATTCCCGTGCTGGAGTCCACTTCAAGAACTTCCTCCTTGAGGGTGCGGAGCACGATCGGGCGCCGTCCTTCCGCTGCCTCTTCGGTTGGCTGCCATCTCAGGCGGCGCCGCCATCATCAGTGGTGGCATCCTCGGCGGCACCACTGGTGGCATCAGTGGGGTCATCCTCGGCGGTACCATCGGTGGTCTCGTGGATCGGTGGGGAAGGCGGCGGCCTCATACAAGTGAGGTTGTTCCTCCATCTCTGGGACAGCTCGAGAATGCCTTGCCGCTCAACCCCGGCCTCATCGCTAGGGCCATGTTTCTCTCTAAATAGAAACAAAGTTTGGTCAAAAGTTGGTTATTGTCAAGGAACAAGATCATGGTCTCATCATTTAGGGTTTGTCGACACCGAGGCATCCTAAAATCTAAGCTTTTATCATTGAGGGTTTTTCGACGCCAAGGCACCCTAAAAGCCTAACCTTTCATCATTTCGGTTTTTATCGACACCGAGGCACCCTAAAAGCCATGCATTAGTCACAAGTACGCCGGGCACTTGATCCTACTTAATTAACTACTAAGATACCTGCCCATGCATTAGTCACAAGTATTTATATGTCCTATTTTTAGCAAAAACATGCTAAAATTCACGGAAAATTTCAGCATGACCTTTGCTGAAAATAGGACATATGGAGTAATTCGAATTTGCCGGAACGGAAGTTAATCGACATTCCGCAAACTCAAGGGCCTCTCGGGTACCTGAAATATCATTATCCTCACAGTAATGAAGTCCCCAATGGGTCATTTCAGAAGATCACAAGTAGCATCATCACAAGTACAACATCATCACAAGTACAACAGCAAAGAGCAGTGAATACAACCATTTATAGGACCATTTATACAGCAAGAACAGCAAAGATCATCACAAGTACAATCATGAGCAGAATAGTTGTTAGGGTACTGCCATTTATAGGACCATTTAACATTGGCTATGCATTTCTTGGCTGCAACAATCACCGAGTATGAAATAGGTAGAATAGAATGTATTTTTCTCACTTGGGAAAGTAATCAGTTACAAGAACTTCAATATTTTGTGTCTCTGAATATTTGCATAAATTCCTACGATCATCCATGAGCAGCACCACATAGCAGTTCACAGAAAGCGTAACATGAGGCGCTTAGCTACCGACAGAGCTTTTTGGCCAGCACTCATAACACCGATCAACATTTCTCTAACTCGACTACTTTACACCGATCAACTGTTCTAATGGAGGAGAGGAGGAACATCTGAGGTGGCTACTCACATCTACTCGTGGGTGTTGAGGTAGGACTTCTCGCAGTACTCGGAGGCGGAGTAGAGCTGCTGCCGCAGGAGTTCTTGAGCTCCTGCATCAAGCATGGCCACAACACTCAGCTTTATCTACCATAGACAGCTTTAGCGTAAACAAAAGCAACACACATATGTCTATGAAGTATCTGAATTTTGCAACTTTATTGTGTTCGAAATAGCTTTACTCGATGGTGTTATCGAAATGAGCAAAGCCGTACTGAATATTTGCATGTACAGAGATGTGAAATATTTATCAAGTAAATGTAAACGCTTAAAGTATAGTATAGTATCGAGTTTGTTTGACCAACTACCAACTTATCTCTCTCTTTTTGCTTATTTTTGTTTTTACAACAGACCATAACATAAGCACGGGCGGTATAATTAAGCAACGCTAAGTTGAGCCTAAATCATCGGAATTGTTTCACAAGGTTAATTAATCATGTGGATGCCTACCTCTTTGAATCAAGATAATGTTAAATGCATGCATGGAAATTGATTTGTTTGTTTCCTACAGTAATCAATGCCTATTGTTGTGCTCACATCCAGGAGACATATATTCATTCACAAAACATGTGGTGAATTATGCAATGCTACACCTTGCAGATTCATTCAATTCAATGATGCATGTGTGGAAATTGGAAGCTTGGCTGACATTAAAGAAGTGATTGATCATGATTGTCCTGTTCTCGCTGTTAGTTTACTACTCAATTACGCAAACATGTGTGGAAATTATGACCAATTCAGGAGTATATGCTAGTCTGAAATATGGGGAAAAAGGGGGAAATTTGGACATGGAAGAATTGCAACATGTAGGCATTAGTCTAGTGGCACTTGACGCCGAGAGACACAAGTCTAGGATATGTAAATCAACAGTTGGAGTCTATTGGGGTGACTTACCTCAAAACCTGTAACGCCACAATATCTCTTTGGTGGATAAACGGATGGGGGTGACTGAATATTTAAATCTGCATAAAGAACATGTTGTGAACATTATATTCGCCACCAAAATTTGCTATAAATACTACGGTGTAGACTACCTGAACACCAAATAGCTTGTTTCACTAATGTCAAAAACAAAAATCTAGAGTGTTATCCAGCTTTATACTCAGAATCGAGAGACACAAGTTCATGTAAGAGCTGTCTAATCGCTTTAGCAAAGTGGAAGCTAACACTTCGTAAGCTATGAATATTAGACACAAAGCCAACAACCTATTCATCTATTAACATGGCATTCTATCAAGCATGAGTGCGGAACCAACTTTTATTCTACGAAAAAACACTCCCTATAAATTTAGAAAACAATGATGTTTCAGGACAAAGTATTTGCATCTAAGGCTCTAAAGTGAATTGTGAGTTTGTATTCTCAGAACATAAGAAGAAGCAATTCAATTGCTGCTATTTGTTAGCACCAAAATACAAAGACAATGTGCAACCTCCCAGCTATGGTGGGCACTAAAAATCCATCATGCAGTTCCAATTTTCAATCTCTAGTTACCACAGGTTTCTAGGCCTAAAGTGGGTCATCGAATAGTCTTAAAACACCTCAACGAGCACAGAACGCCTAAAATCCATGTAAAAGCCGCAATTACAGCCATATACATACAGAGGGGCACGGACGCCGAGAGAGGAGAAACCCTAGGCGCCGGGCGGACGTGGGAGGAGAGCTGATTGGGGAGTGATACCTGCAACGGGTCGCTGGCCGGGTGCAGAGCCAATGGAGCTGGCTGGCCGGTCGGGCGGGCCCCGGGCGGGGTCGCTGGCCGGTGGAGAGCCAATGGAGCTGGCTGGCCGGGTCGGGCGGCCCAAGGCGGGCGGGGTCGCCGAGGCGGCGGGCAGCGCCGAGGTGGCGGGACGGTGGCGCCGAGGGAGGCGGGACGAGGGAGAGGGAAGGCGAGGAGAGGGCAAGGGAGGGAGAGGGCGAGGGCGAAGGGCGAGGGTCAGGGCAGCGGCGGCGGCGGCGGTGGATCGAGAGGGAGATCGAGGGAACTGGCGAGGGGGAGAGGGAAGGGGGGATCGGGCGAAGGGGGACGGGCGAAGGGGGATCGGGCCACAATACTTCTGGCGCACCTCACCGTGGTGCGCCAGTAAGATGTCCATACTAATGGCGCACCTCACCGTGGTGCGCCATTAGTATTTTTTTTTTATTTCAACTCCAACCAAAAGGTTATGTACTACTGTAACCTATCCATGTCAAGCCCACTCTACTAGCTTGACTGGTCAAGAGTTCTCACACTGTGAGGTCCCGGGTTCGACTCCTGTGCTCCACAAATTTTTTTTAGCATTTAAAAGTTGTTTGATAATTATTTATGTTTAAATATGTTCAAACTTGTTTAAATAATAACAGTAATATTTTTTTTATAAGACAAGAGCATTTAAAAAGCTGTTTGATACTAATTTTTTATAAGACGGTGCTGGGTGCGCGGGTCGGCGGCAAGTGCGGTTGAGTAGGGGAATCGAGGTGCGGGGGGGTCGGCGGCGGCCGTGGATCGGGGGTGTGGCGAGGGGGGACCGGATCTGGCGAGGTGGGATAGCGATCGAGATGGAGGGGATCGAGATCGAGTGTCCATGAAATTTAAAAATATTCATGATAGTTCAAAAAGTACCCATGAAATACAATCGAGAAATGAAGGCTACGATTTAAATACAATCGATCTTAGCTAGCTATCTGCTCACAATCTTCTTGCCCTTCTTTTCGCAAATGGAGTTCTTACGTGGAACGGACGCCCTTTAGGTAGGGTGGTCCTGCTTCTTCTTGTGGTGTATGCTGCTACTTCATCATCGCTGCCATGTTCGATCCTCGGTCGCCGCATTTGTCGAAGTCTTGCTCATTGGCTACTCCATCCATTCCGATGATCTTCCTTTCGCCTCTCCTCACGACAACACGACCGGGCTTTGGCGGGTCGGTAATGAAGAAGCATTGGTCCACTTGGGAAGCCGCACCTATGGCTCATTTTTTTCGGTGACGCTTATACCATGGGTCTTGGATTTGGCTTCGGGTATAACCATGGTGGTGAAATATCGGTCTTCTTTTATGACGTTCTTGGCCCATCTCGACACGGAACATCGGGACCTTCTCTCCAACAGAGCTCAGCTCCCAGATCTCCTCGATCCTTCCGTAGTATCTGCCCTTGTCGTTACCGTGTAGGATTCCATCGTTACCCGGAGTTACGATAACCATCGCTTCTTCATGTCCTTGGCCTCGTGTAGAATGTGTAGCCGTTGATATCGTGACGCCTCATAGGTCATCAGTTGTGCTCGCGCTCGTGACAAGGCGAATATGAGTTGTTCTTCCGCTGAAGAATCCTCATGTGCGGGTACGGCTGTAAGCTTCGCTTGAACCAACGCGTGAAACATGAGTTGTGCTCTTTGAGTGTATCTCCGCCCGCCCTCTCGCTGGCCTCGGTCATTGTAATGCCTTTTTAATAAAGGTTTTATGCTCTACCACCCAAGGATCGACCACGCCTATGTGTTGTAGCGCCGACTAGGTTTGCTCTTTCAAAGTCGTGAGTCGACCCTCTAAGTCGACATGCATGTCGCGCGACTTCACGGTGACCCCATCCAGCGAGCCTCGCTGAGGTGCCCGTTGAAGGGCAGACCAACGGGTTCTCGATGCCTAGATAATTCGTGCAAGAGGAGATGCACTCTTCGGGTCGAAGCCCCTGGCTATGCTTCCTTCCGACGTGACATGTTGCGAACGTATCCTTTGATGACACCATTCATCCTTTCGAACGGCATCATGCTTGCAGGCAGAACGCCGCCCGAGTTGGATGATATCCTCCACTATATGGACCAGCAGATGCACCATAACATCAAAGAATGCGGGCGGAAGTACATCTCAAGCTCGCATAGTATCACCACGATCTCTTCCTCGTAGCCTTCCGAGTTGCCTCACGCCAATCGACTTCCGAGATGACGTCGAAGAAGTTGCATAGGCCAAATAGCGCTTTCACGGACGCGCGGCCCATGATCCCAATGGATTGCAACCGGAAGTATCTGCGTCATCAAGACGTGATACCGTGGAGACTTCATCCCGCTGAACTTCGTCACCGTTGGTCTAGGTATCCGCTTATCTTCCCACAGAATCAGAAGGAAGTTTTACTCCTAGGAGGCAGGTGAAAACTGCTCGATCTCCTCCGACTTAGAGTGAAGCACGCGAGGGTAGTCATTTCGGTCTTCTTGGCCTTTTTGCCTTTGGCGACTACTTTCTCGTGGTCCCGCTTCGCCTCATCATCATCATCATCATCATCATCATCATCATCATCATCATCATATATAGCGTGAAGCTCCCCGCCGATGCCCATTGATTTCAAGTCCGCCTTGCTTTCGCCCATCTTTGGTCCTCTCCGGCATGTTGAGCAGGGTACCAAGCAGACTCTCGCGACACGTTCTTCGTGATATGCATGACATCAAGGCTGTGAGGCACACGGTGGATCTTCCAAGACGGGCAAGTCCCGTAAAATGCACCTCGCTTTCCATACCTTCAGCGATGGCTCGGGCGCCTTTCGCTTCTTTCCGGCTCGCGCCTTTTGCTTCTTTCCGGCAAGGGCAGTCTATCCAATTTTTCAACAGCTTGTCTATTTCCTCGCCGCCTCCTCGTGACATCGGCGTTTTGGGTTCGGTTTCACCATCGAAACAGATCCTTGCGTTTCCTCCATGGGTCATCGTCATGAAGCCACCTTCGATGTCCCATGAACACGGTTTTCAAAGACCCGGATCTCTATCTAGTGGCGATACGTTGTGTCATCCATGCACCTTACGCATCCGTAAAATCCGTGGACTACTCCGCCATGAGATATCCAGAATCGAGATAGTCGTGGCACCGCCGTGAGCAATGCGGCTCTCTCATAGGGAAATATTCTTTCTCTCACAAGGCCCCACGTATTGGCGGGCGTTTTCCACAGCGTGTCAAGCTCCTCTTTCAAAGAGCCCCAGACATGATTGATGTCGCTCCTGGTTGTTTCGCCCTTCAATTAGCATACTCATGTGAATGTACTTCCTCTTCATGCACAACCAGGGGGAAGGTTGTACATCCACACAAACACAGGCCAGGTGCTATGTGTGCTTCTCCGCTGCCAAACGGATTGACTCCATCGGTGCTCGCGCCAAAGACGATGTTCCTTTGATCGCTCCCAAATTCCGAGTCTTCGAAGTTCAACGCTTGCCATCGCTCGCATCCTTAGGGTGACTCAAAGCATCTTGTCTTTTTATCTATCTCCTAATCATTTGCGTCATCTTCCCGCTTTCTTCTCCTCCCTATCCGCGTGCCAACGCAGGAGCTTTGCTACCTTAGGGTCCGTGGAAATAGCGCCGCAGACGAGGAGTGATCGGAAAGTACCACACCACTTTTCGAGGAGCTTTCTTCCTCTTCTTGTATCGAGTGACGCCGCACACCGGACATATGGTAGACTCCGCGTGCTCGTCCCGATAAATGATGCAATTGTTCATGCACACATGGTATTTCACGGCGGTAAATCGAGAGGACACACGATTTTCTTCGCCTCCTCCAAACTGGTCGGGCACTTGTTCCCTTTGGGAAGACGTTCGTGCTGTAATGACATGTTCTCGCCGAAGCATGCGCGCCGGTCATTTTGTGTTTTACCTTCATCTCCGTGAGCCATGAGCGTTACTTTCAAAGCGGGTATCCTCGGCCTGCATCCTTCATACAATGGAGTAACCGCGTCTAACTCAAGTTGATCCATCTTGGCTTTCTCTCGAGCGGCAGCTCTTATGCGTTATCCGTCCGCTTGAGAAGCAGCTCTTGAATATGAGGGTCCCGCACCCAGCCCATCGATGGTCCAGCGTCGCTCCGCCAAAGATCATCATCTTCATGATCATGCCCGCCGCCTCCGCATCTTCCTCATCATCATGTCCTGCATCTTCTACATGATGACTGTGTACAGATCACAAATCGTGATCATCTCCGGGATTCTTCGTCTTCTCGCCCGCCCGAGCCGCGGTGGTTGTCTTGCTGCCCTTCCTCATTTCTTGCCTGCCCGCATGGACGACTTCGTAGTCATCTTCATCACCTTGCCACCGATAGCCATCCATGAAACCATGCAACAGCGGTGGTCCCAAGCACCTGCCGAATCCGGGTCCGCAATAAGGCTCTTCACTTGCATCTTCGACACGGACATCTTATCTCCGCCTCGCTCTTTTGAAGCATCTCGGCCTTCATGACCTCAAAAACCTATTCACGATGCCTTCGTCATCGTATGGACTATGGTCGTCATGGGTAGAACAAAACGATATTTTAGAACCAAATAAAAATTTGGCATGACTTTCCCTAAAAATAGGACCAAAAGAATGCTTAATGCCAAAATTTCGCCAAACGGAAATGAATCAACATTCCGCAAAATATTGGCAACTATCGCATTTCAAATACCGTACACCTCCAAACACAAACACATATGCAACACCACAAACATATGCAACACCAGAACATACATAGATCTAGCTAGGTCAGTAAAAAGTGCATGTGCACATTGTTGTAGGGGAACAACCTAAATATAGCTTCCCCTTACTTACCTATTAAAACAAGGTAATTTAACCACTTAATTTGAATGAATCTATGGTGGAAATGAGGTGAAAAGAGGAGGCACCCGAGACAAGGAGGAGGTGGAGAGAATGAAGTGGGGAGAAAGTGAGTGTGGGTAGGAGAGGCTGCCCCAAATATCTTGTTGCTGCCCACTTACTAATGGCGCACTTCTTGCACGGTGCGCCATTAGTAGTTACAACTACTAATGGCGCACCTAAGGTGATGCGCCATTAGTATGTTTGGATAGGCGCACTAGTTCAAAAAAAGATTTCTATACTAATGGCGCACCGATCGCTCGGTGCGCCATTAGTTAGTAGTTACAACTACTAATGGCTAATCTGGCAGGATGCGCCATTAGTAAGTTTGGATAGGCGCGCTAGTTCAAAATTATATACTAATGGCGCACCAACCGCTCGGTGCGCCATTAGTAGTTACAACTACTAATGGCGCACTCGCCGAGGATGCGCCATTAGTATGTTTGGATAGGCGCGCTAGTTCAAAAAAAAAAAATTCTATACTAATGGCGACCCACAGCCTTAGTGCGCCATTAGTAGTTACAACTACTAATGGCGCACTTGGGCAGGATGCGCCATTAGTATGTTTGGACAGCGCTTAGTTAAATTTTTTTTGATACTAATGGCGCACCCTTTTGCCCGGTGCGCCATTAGTAGTATAAAACTCTAATGGCGCATCAGATTATGGTGCGCCATTAGCATATACTAATGGCGCACCAGCTCTCTGGTGCGCCATTAGTGTCAATCCCATCTATAGCCCTTTTTCTAGTAGTGCGAGCAAATTACAGTTGAACCTAATATTGCTATTGTTAAAGATCTCTTGGCTGATAATATTGATGGGCATGTTATTTATTTCTGCGGTGAAACTTCTAGAATTGCCAAACCTTGTTCTAAAGATAAACATAGACCTGTGGTAGGCATGCCAGTTATTTCTGTTAAAATAGGAGATCATTGTTATCATGGCTTATGTGATATGGGTGCTAGTGCTAGTGCCATACCTATTGACTTATACAAAGAAATTATGCATGAAATTGCACCTGCTGAGATAGAAGGTATTGTTGTTACCATCAAACTTGCTAATACAGATACAATATCACCCATTGGAATTGTTAGAGATGTTGAAGTCTTGTGTGGGAAAACTAAATATCCTGCTGATTTTCTTGTTCTTGGTTCCCCACAAGATAGCTTTTGTCCCATTATATTTGGTAGACCCTTCTTGAACATGCTTAATGCTAGGATAGATCATAAAAGAATGTTGTTACTATTGGTTTGGGTGATATGTCTCATGAATTTAATTTCTCTAAATTTAGTAGACAACACCGTGAAGAAGTATAGCCTAGTAAGGATGAAATTATTGGTCTTGCTTCTATTGCCGTGCCTCCTAGTGATCCTTTAGAGCAATATTTGCTAGACCATGAAAATGATATGTTTATGAATGAAAGAAGAGAAATAGATGAAGTGTTCTTTAAACAGGAACCCATTCCGAAACACAATTTGCCTGTTGAAATCCTAGGGGATCCTCCTCCTCCCAAAGGTGATCCCGTGTTTGAGCTTAAACCGTTACCTGATACTCTTAAATATGCTTATCTCGATGAGAAAAAGATATATCCTGTTATTATTAGTGCTAACCTTTCAGAGCATGAAGAAGAAATACTATTGAAAACTCTAAAGAAGCACCGTGCTGCTATTGGATATACTCTTGATGATCTTACGGGCATTAGTCCCACTCTATGTCAACATAAAATAAATTTGGAAGAAGATGCCAAACCAGTTCGTGATCATCAACGACGACTGAATCCTAAGATGAAAGAAGTGGTAAGAAAGGAAATACTAAAGCTCGTTGAGCAAGGTATAATTTATCCAGTTGCTGATAGTCAGTGGGTAGGTCATGTCCATTGTGTTCCTAAGAAGGGAGGTATTACTGTCGTTCCTAATGATAAAGAGGAGTTGATCCCGCAAAGAATTATTATAGGTTATAGTATGGTAATTCATTTCCGCAAAATAAATAAGGCTACTAAAAAGGATCATTACCCCTTACCTTTTATCGATCAAATGCTAGAAAGATTATGCAAACATACACACTTTTGCTTTCTAGATGGTTATTCTGGTTTCTCTCAAATACCGTGGTCACCCAATGATCAATCAAAGACTACTTTTACTTGCCCTTTTGGTACTTTTGCTTATAGACGTATGCCTTTTGGTTTATGTAATGAACCTGCTACCTTTCAAAGATGCATGATGGCTATATTCTCTGACTTTTGTGAAAATATTTGTGAGGTTTTCATGGATGATTTCTCCGTCTATGGAGCCGCTTTTGATGATTTCTTGAGCAACCTTGATCGAGTTTTGCAGAGATGTGAAGAAACTAATCTAGTCTTGAATTGGGAAAAGTGCCACTTTATGGTTAATGAAGGCATTGTCTTGGGGCATAAAGTTTCTAAAAGAGGTATTGAAGTTGATAAAGCCAAGGTTGATGCTATTGAAAGATGCCATGTCCCAAGGACATCAAAGGTATAAGAAGTTTCCTTGGTCACGCCGGATTTTATAGGAGGTTCATTAAGGACTTCTCAAAAATTTCTCGGCCTCTGACTAATTTATTACAAAAAGATATACCATTTGTCTTTGATGATGATTGTGTAGAAGCATTTGAAATACTTAAGAAAGCATTGATCTCTGTACCTATTGTTCAGCCACCTGATTGGAATTTACCCTTTGAAATTATGTGTGATGCTAGTGATTATGCTGTAGGTGTTGTTCTAGGGCAAAGAGTTGATAAGAAATTAAATGTTATTCAATATGCTAGTAAGACTCTAGACAATGCTCAAAGAAATTATGCTACTACTGAAAAAGAATTCTTAGCAGTTGTATTTGCTTGTGATAAGTTCAGACCTTATATTGTTGATTCTAAAGTAACTATTCACACGGATCATGCTGCTATTAAATATCTTATGAAAAGAAAGATGCTAAACCTAGAATTATTAGATGGGTTCTCCTGCTACAAGAATTTGATTTGCATATTGTTGATAGAAAGGGAGCTGAGAACCCCATTGCAGTCAACTTGTCTAGGTTAGAAAATGTTCTTGATGACCCACTACCTATTGATGATAGATTTCCTGATGAGCAATTAAATGTCCTAAATGCCTCTAGTAGTACTCCGTGGTATGCTGATTATGCTAATTATATTGTTGCTAAGTTTATACCAGCTAGTTTTGCATACCAGCAAAAGAAAAAGTTTTTCTATGACTTGAGACATTACTTTTGGGATGACCCACATCTTTATAAAGAAGGAGTAGATGGTGTTATTAGACGTTGTGTACCTGAGCAT
Organism: Aegilops bicornis; assembly: GCA_021605145.1. Classification (NCBI taxonomy): domain Eukaryota; kingdom Viridiplantae; phylum Streptophyta; class Magnoliopsida; order Poales; family Poaceae; genus Aegilops; species Aegilops bicornis. Next base: position 164,177,765 of record CM038670.1, on the reverse strand, counting down.
GAACAGGAACAGATCCTATGCAAGTGTCACTCTGAAGCTTATGGAGGACACCACGCTGGAGATATAACTGCATATAAGGTATTGCAATCCGGTTTTTATTGGCCTACTCTCTTCAAGGATGCCCGTAAGTTTGTCCTTTCTTGTGATGAATGTCAAAGAATTGGTAATATTAGTAGACGTCAAGAAATTCCTATGAACTATTCACTTGTTATTGAACCATTCAATGTTTGGGGCTTTGATTATATGGGACCTTTTCCTGCCTCTAATGGATATACACATATTTTAGTTGCTATTGATTACGTTACTAAGTGGGTAGAAGCTATTCCAACTAGTAGTTCTGATCATAACACTTCTATTAAAATGCTTAAAGAAGTTATTTTTCCGAGGTTTGGAGTCCCTAGATATTTAATGACTGATGGTGGTTCACATTTTATTCATGGTGCTTTCCGTAAAATGCTTGCTAAGTATGATGTTAACCAAAGAATTGCATCTCCTTATCACCCGCAGTCTAGTGGTCAAGTAGAATTGAGTAATAGAGAGCTCAAATTAATTTTGCAAAAGACTGTCAATTGATCTAGAAAGAATTGGTCCAAGAAACTTGATGATGCATTATGGGCCTATAGAACTGCATATAAAAATCCTATGGGTTTGTCTCTGTATAAAATGGTTTATGGAAAAGCATGTCACTTACCTCTCGAACTAGAATATAAGGCATATTAGGCTATTAAAGAGCTCAACTATGATTTCAAACTTGCTAGTGAGAAAAGGTTATTTGACATTAGCTCACTTGATGAATGGAGAACCCAAGAATATGAAAATGCCAAGTTGTTTAAAGAAATAGTTAAAAGGTGGCATGACAAAAGGATACAAAAGCGTGAGTTTAATGTAGGTGATTATGTATTGCTATACAACTCTCATTTAAGATTTTTTGCAGGAAAACTTCTCTCTAAATGGGAAGGCCCTTACGTTATCGAGGAGGTCTATCGTTCCGGTGCCATAAAAATCAACAACTTCGAAGGCACAAATCCGAAGGTGGTGAACGGTCAAAGAATTAAACACTATATCTCAGGTAATCCTATAAATGTTCAAACCAATGTTATTGAAACCAGAACTCCTGAGGAACACATAAGGGACACTTTCCTAACGCTTCGCACTCAAAAGGAATTGGTCTGTGGTACGGTAAGTAAACCGACTCCAAAATAGTTTTTAAGGTAATATTTCTCCGTTTTGGAATATTTAGAAAAATAGAAAAATAAGAGGCATTCCGGGAAGGACACGAGGCCTCCACGAGGGTGGAGGTCGCGCCCTACCCTACTGGGCGCGCCCCCCTACCTCGTGGGCACCTCGTGTGCTCTCCGGACTCTGTTTTCTTGCACGATACGTATTGTGGTCGGTAAAAATTCATTATATAATCTCCCAAAGGTTTTGACCATCGTATCACGCAATTATCCTCTGTTCTTGTTTCGAGCTGTCCTGCTGCAGATTAGAGCAACATGTCATCCCAGGATTCAAAAGGAGAAAGCTATGTGGATGATTACCTTGCAGATCCTATGGTCTATGGAGATGTGGAGCATTGTGGTTGGACTACGAAGGAAGAAGAGGACTATGAACCAAAGAGGAAGGAAGAGACGAGCTCAGATGAAGATGAAGCCCCATTACCTCAACCTGGGGACATGCATGTGGAGTTCAAAAAGTCAAGCCTCCTTGATAGAGCAAAGAAACCTAAGATCGAGTTTATCCCTTTTCGTCTCTTGCAGGAAAACAAGCAGGAACTATGCAAAAAAGATATTAATCCTGGAGCAGGAGATTGACGACTTGAGGGATCAAAATAATGTCCTCAAGCGCAAAGGAAGAAGCCTACGCCATCAACCAAATCATCATCTTCTTCACGAACAAAGAAGGAGATATAATCACATGGGTATGGGCACTCCCCTTGGCAACTGCCAAGCTTGGGGGAGGTGCCCCGGTATCGTATCACCATCACACTCCTATCTTTACCGTTTTTCTTAGTTCAATCCTATTAGTAGTATCTTGATTTAGTAGAATAAAGTTTATGGCATGATCTAGTTTTGAGTTTTGCTTTATGATCTCTCTATGTAATCGAGTCGGTGAGCTATATAATAAAGATTAATGTTGAGTCAAGGGCTTGTTTATTTTGCTATGATCTTGAGTGAATAAAAGAAAAAGAAAAAGAATGAAAAGAAATTAAGAGATCATATTGATCTTATTGAGAGTAATGAGTTCACATAGAAAGAGTATGATGATTAAAAGTTGTTGGGAGTTGGCAAACATAGCTTTGGTCATCGTTGCAATTAATAGGAAGTAATAAAGAAAGAGAGGTTTCACATATAAATATACTATCTTGACATCTTTTATGATTGGGAGCACTCATTAAAATATGACATGCTAAAGAGTTGATGTTGGACAAGGAAGACAACGTAATGGGTTATGTTTTCTTATATCTGAGATAAAGTATATTGTCATGGATTATCCAACATGTTGAGCTTGCCTTTCCCCTCATGCTAGCCAAATTATTAGCACCAAGTAGAGATACTACTTGTGCTTCCAAAAACCCTTAAACCAGTTTTGCCATGAGGGTCCACCATATCTACCTATGGTAGAGAGCAATAAGAAATCATATGACAATATCCATCTATGTTGCTGTTATGAGAATAATCATGATGCCCTCATGTCCGTATTTTATTTTATCGACACCTCTACCTCTAAACATGTGGACATATTTATCGTTATCGGCTTTCGCTTGAGGACAAGCGATGTCTAAGCTTGGGGGAGTTGATGCGTCCATTTTGCATCATGCTTTTATATCGATATTTATTGCATTATGGTCTGTTATTACACGTTATGTCACAATAGTTATGCCTATTCTCTCTTATTTTACAAGGTTTACATAAGGAGGGAGAATGCAAGAATGGAATTCGGATCGAAAAGGAGCAAATATTAGAGACCTATTCTGCACAACTCCAAAAGTCCTGAAACTCCATGAAAGTTATTTGGGAAATAATAAAAAATACTAAGCGGAAGAAATACGCCGTGGGGCCACCACCTGTCCACGAGGGTGGGGCGCGCCTACCCCTCGTGGCGCCCGCCTCGTGAGCCCCTGTTGGCTCTCCGTGGCCATCTTACGCTATATGAAGTCTTTCGTCCAGGAAAAATCATAAGCAACCTTTCGGGACGAGACTCCGCCGCCACGAGGCGGAACCTTGGCGGAACCAATCTAGGGCTCCGCAGAGCCGCTCGCCGGGGACACTTTCTCCTGGAGGGGAAATCATCGCCATCTTTATCACCAACGCTCCTCTCATCGGGAGAGGGCAATCTCCATCAACATCTTCACCAGCACCATCTCCTCTCAAAACCCTAGTTCATCTCTTGTATCCAATTATTGTCTCCAAGTCCAGGATTGGTACTAGTAGGCTGCTAGTAGTGTTGATTACTCCTTGTAGTTGATGCTAGTTGGTTTATTTGGTGGAAGATCATATGTTCAGATCCTATATGCATATTAATACCCTCTGATTATGAACATGAATATGCTTTGTGAGTAGTTACGTTTGTTCCCGAGGACATGGGAGAAGTCTTGCTATTAGTAGTCATGTGAATTTGGTATTCGCTCGATATTTTGATGAGATGTATGTTGTCTATCCTCTAGTGGTGTTATGTGAACGCCGACTACATAACACTTCACCATTATTTGGGACTAGAGGAAGGCATTGGGATGTAATAAGTAGATGATGGGTTGCTAGAGTGATGAAGCTTAAACCCTAGTTTATGTGTTGCTTCGTAAGGGCTGATTTGGATCCATATGTTTCATGCTATGGTTAGGTTTACCTTAATACTTTTGTTGTAGTTGTGGATGCTTGCAATAGAGGTTAATCATAAGTGGGATGCTTGTTCAAGTAAGAACAGCACCCAAGCATCGGTCCACCCACATATCAAATTATCAAAGTACCGAACGCGAATCATATGAACGTTATGAAAACTAGCATGACGATAATTCCCATGTGTCCTCGGGAGCGTTTTTCTCCATATAAGAGTTTGTTCAGGCTTGTCCTTTGCTACAAAAAGGATTGGGCCACTTTGTTGCACTTTATTTACTTTTGTTACTTGTTGCTCGTTACAAATTATCCTATCACAAAACTATCTGTTACCACTTATTTCAATACTTGCAGAGAATACGCTTTCGAAAACCGCTTATCATTTCCTTCTGCTCCTCGTTGGGTTCGACACTCTTACTTATCGAAAGGAATACGATAGATCCCCTATACTTATGGGTCATCAAGTTCCCTTTTTTTCCTTGCCCTTTTACTTGAAACTAGTGGTCTTGTCAACCATCAACACTTGAAGCTTTTCTTGATTTCTACCTTCGCCGATTTTCAGCATTGCGAAGAGCTCGGGAATCGTTTCCGTTATCCCTTGCATATTATAGTTCATCACGAAGTTGTAGTAACTTGGTGATAGTGACTAGTGAATTCTGTCAATCACTATCTTTTCTGGAAGATTAACTCCCACTTGATTCAAGCGATTGTAGTACTCAGACATTCTGAGCATATGCTCACTAGATGAGCTATTCTCCTCCATCTTGTAGGCAAAGTACTTGTCAGAGGTCTCACACCTCTTAACATGGGCATGAGTCTAAAATACCAATTTCAGCTCTTGAACATCTTATATGCTCCGTGGCGTTCAAAACATTTTTGAAGTCCCGGTTCTAAGCCGTAAAGCATGGTGCACTAAACTATCAAGTAGTCATCATACCGATCTTGTCAAACGTTCATAGCGTTGGCATTAGCTCCTGCAATAGGTCTGTCACCTAGTGGTGCATTAAGGACATAATTCTTCTGTTCAGCAATGAGGATAACCCTCAGATCACGCATCCCATCCACGTCATTGCTACTATCATCTTTCAACTTATTTTTCTCTAGGAACATATCAAAAAAATAGGGGAGTTATACGCGAGCTATTGATCTACAACATAGATATGCAAAAACTATTAGGACTAAGTTCATGATAAATTAAAGTTCAGTTAATCATATTACTTAAGAACTCCCACTCAGATAGACATCCCTCTAGTCATCTAAATGATCACGTGATCCATATCAACTAAACCATGTCTGATCATCACGTGAGATGGAGTAGTTTTCAATGGTGAACATCACTATGTTGATCATATCTACTATATGATTCACGCTCGACCTTTCGGTCTCAAAGGTTCCGAGGCCATATCTCGCATATACTAGGCTCGTCAAGTTTAACCCGAGTATTCTGCATGTGCAAAACTGGCTTGCACCCGTTGTATGTGAACGTAGAGCTTATCACACCTGATCATCACGTGGTGTATCGGCACGACGAACTGTAGCAATGGAACATACTCAGGCAGAACACTTATACCTTGAAATTTAGTGAAGGATCATCTTATAATGCTACCGCCGTACTAAGCAAAATAAGATGCATAAAGGATAAACATCACATGCAATCAAAACAAGTGATATGATATGGCCATCATCATCTTGTACCTTTGATCTCCATCTCCAAAGCACCGTCATGATCACCATCGTCACCGGCTTGACACCTTGATCTCCATCGTAGCATCGTTGTCGTCTCGCCAACTATTGCTTCTACGACCATCGCTGCCGCTTAGTGATAAAGTAAAGCAATTGCCGATAACTGTTACAAAACATGATCATCTCATACAATAAAGCGACAACCATATGGCTCCTGCCAGTTGCCGATAACTGTTACAAAACATGATCATCTCATACAACAATTTATATCTCATCATGTCTTGACCATATCACATCATAACATGCCCTGCAAAAACAAGTTAGACGTCCTCTACTTTGTTGTTCCAAGTTTTACGTGGCTGCTACGGGCTTCTAGCAAGAACCATTCTTACCTACGCATCAAAACCACAACGATTTTTCGTCAAGTGTGTTGTTTTAACCTTCAACAAGGACCGGCATAGTCAAACTCGATTCAACTAAAGTTGGAGAAACAGACACCCGCTAGCCACCTGTGTGAAAAGCACGTCGGTAGAACCAGTCTCATGAACGCGGTCATGTAATGTCGGTCCGTGCCGCTTCATCCAACAATACCGCTGAATCAAAGTAAGAAGTTGCTGGTAACCAGTATGACTATTATCACCCATAACTCTTTGTGTTCTACACATGAATATAACATCTACGCATAGACCTGGCTCTGATGCCACTGTTGGGGAACGCAGTATTTCAAAAAAATTACCTACGGTCACACAAGATCTATCTAGGAGATGCATAGCAACGAGACGGGAGAGTGTGTCCACATACCCTCGTTGACTGAAAGTGGAAGCGTTTAGTAACGAGGTTGATGTAGTCGAATGTCTTCGTGATCCAACCGATCCAAGTACCGAACATACAGCACAACCGTGTTCAGCACATGTTCAACACGATGGCGTCCCTCGAGCTCTTGATCCAGTTGAGGCCGAGGGAGAATTCCGTCAGCACAACGGCGCGACGACGGTGATAATGAAGTTACCGGCGCAGGGCTTCGCCTAAGCACTACGACGATATGATTGATGTGTATAACTGTGGAGGGGCGCACCGCACACGGCTAAGAGAAGACTTGGTGTGCCTTTGGGGTGCCCCCCTCCCACGTATGTAAAGGAGGGGGAGGAGGAGGCCAGCCCTAGAGGGGGCGCGCCAAGGGGGGGCGGTCCTACTTGGACTCCCGGTCCAAGCAGGATTCGCCCCCCCCCCCCTCCTTCCTTTCTACGAAGGGGGAAACGGGGGAACGCGAGGAGGGGAAGAGGGAAAGGGGGCCGCGCCACCTCCCCTTCCTATTCAGACTCCACTTGGGGGGGGGGGCCTTGTGGGCTGTCCCCTCTTCTCTCCCATGGCCCATAAGGCCCATGATTTCTCCCGAAGGGTTCCGGTAACCTCCCGATACTCTGAAAAAATGCCCGAATCACTCGGAACCATTCTGATGTCCGAATGCAACCTTCCAATACATGAATCTTTACCTCTCGACCATTTCAAGACTCCTCGTCATGTCTGTGATCTCATCCGGACCAACAAACTTCGGTCATCAAATCACATAACTCATAATACAAATCGTCATCGAACGTTAAGCGTGCGGATCATATGGGTTCGAGAACTATGTAGACATGACCGAGACACATCTCCGGCCAATAACCAATAGCGGAACCTGGATGCTCATATTGGTTCCTACATATTCTAAAAAGATATTTATCGGTCAAACCGCATAACAACATACGTTGTTCCCTTTGTCATCAGTATGTTACTTGCCCGAGATTCGATCGTCTGTATTTTCATACCTAGTTCAATCTCGTTACCGACAAGTTTCTTTACTCGTTTCGTAATGCATCATCTCGTAAGTAACTCATTAGTCACATTGCTTGCAAGGCTCATAATGATGTGCATTACCGAGAGGGCCCAGAGATACCTCTCTGATACATGGAGTGACAAATCCTAATCTCGATCTATGCCAACTCAACAAACACCATCGGAAACACCTGTAGAGCATCTTTATAATCACCCAGTTACGTTGTGATGTTTGGTAGCACACAAGGTGTTCCTCCGGTATTCGGGAGTTGCATAATCTAATAGTTAGAGGAACATGTATAAGTCATGATGAAAGCAATAGCAGTAAAACTAAACGATCATTATGCTAAGCTAACGGATGGGTCTTGTCCATCACATCATTCTCTAATGATGTGATCCCGTTCATCAAATGACAACACATGTCTATGGCTAGGAAACTTAACCATCTCTGATTAACGAGCCAGTCAAGTAGAGGCATACTAGGGACACTCTTTTTGTCTATGTATTCACACATGTACTAAGTTTCCGGTTAAATACAATTCTAGCATGAATAATAAACATTTATCATGATATAAGGAAATATAAATAACAACTTTATTATTTCCTCTAGGGCATATTTCCTTCACCTCCAAGGTCCACAAAGGCGAGCACCTGACTTGGCTCCAATGAAGACGATGAGGTCGCAGTCGGCATCGCCAAGTCCCCTCTAAGATACCCCATCTCCTCAGGAAGCACCATCGAAATAGGCGAAGTGGCCTCCCCACAGATCTTTTATAGCTCAGGCATAATCTGCAGCACCAGAGCCACGACCTCAACTATGACTTCACTCCCTGAAGCAATTGGCACGACAGGCAGCGGCAACTGACAGACTATAACACGAGGGGAGAGATCTCCATATATGCCAGCTTCCCCATCGACAGAGCCAACCTGGATCTCGGGCAGCAGGGACACATCAGGCACAAGGCCATCTGAAGCTCAGGCAGCAAAGACACATCCGGCACCACCTCTAGTTGGGAAAGATCGGCCTCCGCCCTCCTCAAAACACTGCCGACACGCGCAAGGCAGTCGCGAAGCTCAATGCAAAGCATCTCGGTCTCCTCCACCAAGCCAACTTGCTCAGCCGAGACAGACTGGAACTGCACATCTATCATGGAAGCATCACCGGTGGATGCAGGCGATGGAGCATGACATTGGAGCGGCGAAGCTTGGTGGACATGCTTCTTAGCACGACAGAAGCGAGCAATGTGTCCAGATCGAAGGCAATCAGTGCTTCGGATTGGATCCCTACAGGGGTGTGCGCGATGACCTCGACAGAGACACCGAAAACACTTGTCTCTCAGCCATGCCGGAGGGGAACGCCGCACATTGATGGAAGAGCGACGAAAAGCTGTAGGAGGCGGCGAGTGGCGCCCCTTCGAGACAGTCTTCCACCCCCCAAGCTCACACTCATGAACAACAGATGTCTCATCACGATGGAAGCATCCACACCAATCCCCCCAACCCGGGCGCACGGGCGGGACGAACCGATCGCCTCCAGCAACATTGCGTGGCGCAGGAGCAGCAAGTGCAGGAGGTTGGCCGCCGAGCAGGCAAGGGAGTGTAGCTGGCGACGAAGCAAAGGGATCCAGGCCCTCCTGGGAGAGAGCCTTCCACCCTCCTATGGCCCGGTCTGACCTGCGGCAAGCAAGTGCAGCCGCGGCTAGTGCAGCGGCGGCAAACGACGGTGCCGGAGGGTCCGCGGACACTGGCTCGGAGGGGAGCGAGCTCCGTGGTGATGGACGCGAGCTCCGGGCCGCGACCGGATGGAGGAGGGACGGAGCCGCCACGAGGACGAGGATGTCGACAGCAGCAACCGCCGACGCCGGAGCGGGGCAGCCACCAGCTGTCGCGGGCATGGGTGGCGTCGGTGTTGCGGTGGCCGGCGCCGGAGCTGGGTAGTTGCCGGTAGCCACGGGCATGGGGAGCTTCCGTGACGTGGGCGCTACGAGTTCGCACGGAGGCATCACCGGCACCGCCATGGGCACGACACGAAGCTGGGTGGGCAGGTCCGGTGTCGTCGACGGCGGGGGCGGAAGCAGGAGGTCCCGATCCAGATCTGACCGGGAAGACGATAGGGATGGCGGCGGGACGACAACCGGCTTGAAGCCCACGGGCAGCGAGAGGGGAGGCGGCGGCAGCATGGCGGCTGGGTTGCGGGCCAGCGGTGGGGTGGCCGACGGGGCCGGAGTGGCCGCCGCTGGTGCATGCTAGTAGGAGAGCTCGGGGTCAGGTTGCTTTCCTTGCGTATGAAACCGTGGCCCCGTCCATTTCCCAACCAAACATGATGACTTATATCTAAGTTACATGCAAATTTGACGAGATTGTGAGCTTTAAAATTATGGGGAAAATCATATGTGACTACATTTTCTTTCCCCTTACGTATAAATCCTCCATGCCATAAAATTCAATGACAGCATGAGAAAAACATCGAGTCTAGCATAACTAAAGCATCCAACCCAGTGACTCATCATGATACGGCCAAAAAAAATTGGACCACACGAACAAAAGTGCGGGACAGCTTTCAGTTTAGTTTATCGCAAAACAACAGATGCAATTTTGTGACTTGATCTTAACAGGCTCTTGCTACAGATTAATATCGTGGAAACTCAAGCTTGGGCAGCCCTAATCAACCATCCAGGCCCCGTGCGCATCCAAATCCAAATCAGTCGACCATGCTCAAATTAAACCCCTAACCAATTTTCGCAAACAGCTAGCTAGGGCCGGCTAATTAAGTGCAGTGGTGTGCGATACACTGTACTGGCACCTATACTCGCCCACGTGTAACCCTGCTGTCGCTAAATCGCATCATCATCGTATACAAATATAATATCTCCAACGAACAAGATACGCTTGATTAATCACACTTAACACCAAATTAAGCGCCCGGCCGGACTCATTAAGCACTGTACGTTCAAAAGCGCACGACTGATGGGAGCGTGCAATTCTTTTTTGGGGGCGTAACGAAGAGCTTTATTCAAACGAGAAGGCACCGGCCTTGCTGGTAAGAGCAACTCCAATGGGTGACCCATTTCGTCCGTTGCTGTTCGTTTGGGTCGGCGACAAAAAAATCGGCCCAATGTTTCGATCCAAACGGACGGGTGTCCGCTTTTCGTCCGCGGGCGACCCATTCCCGGCTTTTTTTTTGAGTAGGATTTGCGTCGGGCGGAGACGCGACGGACGCGCGCACGCTCGCCTTCTCCTTTCCCCGGGCCCGCTGGTCGGTGGCTCATTGGCCTCCCCCCACCCCAAAGAACCTCGCCCGCCTCGCCGCCGCCGACGCCGTCCTTTTTTGCGGCGACTGCTAGCCGCCGCCGCCTCCACATCCGCCAAAGAACGCCGCCACTCCCCTGTCGCCACCGCGCCGTCTTGCCGCCGGGAGCAAAATGTTTCCACCGCTCATTCACGATCAAGACAAATTACCACATTAAGAGCCGCCACCGCCCACTTGTCGGAAGTTGGCAGGGCAGCTACCTGGTCCGTGCGCGCCGCGACTCCCCTCGTCGGCCTTCTCCTTCTTCGACGCCCGCAAGCTGTTCGACAATTTGCTAAGGTACGAAAATGGACTCCGCCGATAAGTTCTTTTTCCACAATTTCCTTTACGACTCCGACGATTCGTCGTCTGACGACGAGGAGGAGATATTGGCTGCCGTGTTGGTCCATCACCACCTCAACAGCCAGCGGCCGTTGTTTCGTGGCTCCATTCCGGGCCACCTTCCGGCGTTGAATCGCAACCGAGAGAGCGGGCATTTCCTTCTTTGGAAGGACTACTTTGATACAACAAACCCGTTGTTCAAACATCACAAATTCCGTCGCCGTTTTCGTATGATTAGGCATGTTTTCAACCATATTAGAGAGGGAGTGGTCGGCTATGATGACTATTTCGAGTGCAAAGAGGATGCCATCGGCAAGATTGGTTTCTCCTCTTATCGGAAATGCACTGCCGCCATCCGAATGCTTGCATACGGAGTGCCCAGTGATCTCATTGACGAGTATGTCCGTATGAGCGAGTCTACATACCTAGAGCCCCTGTATAAGTTCTGCAAGGCTGTTATTGCTGTGTTTGGCCCTAAGTACTTGAGAGAGTCGACGGCTGAAGATACAGCCCGTTTGTTGGCGATGATTGCGGAAGGGCTTCAGGGATGCTTGGCGCATAGATCGCATGCATCGGAGTAGAAGAACTGTCCTTCCGCTTGGCAAGGGCAAGATAAGGGACATATCAAGGCTTGCATGTCATCCAAGAGGCCGTATGCGTCTCAAGACCTCTGGATCTCGCACTCTTTCTTTGGCATGGCTGGATCACACAATGATATCAACGCAGCTTGAGCTTCCGGTGTTTGCTAGGCTTGCCGAAGGCAATAGCCCACCGTGAACTTTATCACAACGACCACAACTACGACAAAAGGATACTACCTGGTGACGGTATCTATCCTCGCGGGACCACTATTGTCAAGACAATACCCAACCCTGTCGGAGAGAAGAGGAAAAGATTTGCCCAGGAGCAAGTGAGTGCCAGGAAGGATGTCGAGCGTGCCTTTGGTGTTTTGCAATCTCGATGGGGCATCGTTTGGTATCCTGCTAATACCTGGAGCACGCAAAAACTATGGGAGGTGATGACTGCTTGTGTGATCATGCACAATATGATCGTAGAAGACGATCGTCTGGAACGTCTGTACGATTAAAGATTTCAGTTTCAGGGTGAGAATGTTGTGCCTGAGCATGGAGTAGCGGCAACATTTGAACAGTTCACCCAATTTCATGAAGACATGTGTGATTGGGAAACTCACGTGCAGCTGCAAAATGATTTGGTTGAGCATATGTGGGCTCATGTTGGCAACCAATAGATGTATCTTCTTTTATTCGGCTGCAAAACTATATGAAACATTTTTATTTGTATCCGACTTGTAAAACTATAATATTTTTATTCGGTAAAACTATGTTATTTGAAAATATGTTTGAATGCAAATCTCTAGTCCTAGGGGTTGTTTGGATACCTAGATTATAGGAAACTAGTTTTCCTTAAACCTGATTTCTGGTGTAACAACCTAAAACATTGTTTGTATCCTCTAACTAACTCGTGGATATACTAAACCGGGTCTTCCAAAAACCCAAAAAACCAGTTTATACAAAAACGACTAATAGACGTTTTTGTACAAACGTGTTTTCTATATGCATCAGGAGATCAGGGAAGTCCAACTCGCTGATCATGATAACCTCCGCCGGTCGCGACAGCAGCTTGACAAAGCCAAAAGACGTCGTTGCCGATCTCGGCCAAGCAGCCGAAGCATGCAGGTTGCGATGCTCCACCTAGACCAGCGCCTCCATGGCGGATGCAGACTTGGGTCAGCTGCCGTCGTGTCCATCGGCCGCTTCACAGCCACCGCCGCCGCCCATATGCTCTAGCTTCTACATCGCCGCCACGCCTCCCTAGCATGTGTGTTGTGCTCTGCTGTTACGGCCAATCGATCCAGCAGCTAGCTAGATGCTACATGCATGCCCGGCTTGAGAATCAATCAAGGTGATTTACGCTGTGGTACTCGTGTCTTGCCGTATGTGAGTTGCATGTACGTGCTTCTTTGATGGGAACCTGAGCCAACATGCATGACACCGCGAATCTAAGCCGAAAGCACGATCAGGCGAGCAGCGCGACCACCCTGGCGGCCTCGGCGATGGCCTCGCAAGAGAGCAGTTTACGGTGTGGTTGTCCGCCGCTGTACGTGTAGGTGCCAAGAGCAAGCCAAAGCACTACACCTCCATATATTGTTTGGAAAGAACTCAAAATCGTGTTTTTCTAATTTTCCCACCCAAACAAGGTATTGGGTATACTTACCTTAACAGAATAACTAACCAAAACTGGTTTTCCTAAAAATCCTCCAAAAACTCGTTTTCTAAAATCTCACATCTAATTCCCTGTATCCAAACAACCCCCTAATGTCTCAGTTGGTAGGTCGCGTTTCGGGTTTTATTTTCGTCCCACCTCACCCGGTCTTTTTTGGTACTTCTTTGGTACTTCCTTCCACCTCCCTCCCAGCCGCGAAAAACCAAGAAAAACCTCGCGATAAGTCCGGCACCCGCCCAACCTCCTGTCCTGGAAGAAAACCTACGAAAAAAACCAAAACTCGCACGCACTATGATCTGTGACTGCAGACGCACCAGATCGCCGCCGCGGACCTCGCAGGGAAGACGCGGATGAGATCCCAAGTCGCTGCTCCTCCTCTCCCGGGATGCAGCCGCCGCCGTCGAACCAGGGAGACGCCGGCGACCGTCGCCGCCGTCGCGGATCACCAAGACGCCGCCGCCTGCACCGCCACCACCGCGCCTCGGATACGTCGCTGCGAGGCGGATCCCTGGGAGCGGGAGGAGGTAGGGGTCAGCCGCTAGCGGCGAGGTGGAGCCCTGGGGCTGGGAGTGGGTATGGGAGGAGGTGGGGGGCAGCTGCGAGCGCAACGGGGTGAGGGGCGTCGATGAGATGCTCCTGGTGCCTCCCTCCGAGTGGGAGGGGGAGAGGGGCGTCAGCGGCGAGCCAGACGGGGCGAGGGGCGTCGATGAGATGCCCCCGGCGCTTCCCTCCGGGCGGGAGGAGGAGAGGGGCGTCGGCGACGAGGCGGGTGTCGGCGGCGAGATGGTCTCTGACGGGCGTGATGAGGCGGGCAGCTTAGGCGTGAAGCGTGCGTTCGTGGAGGTATTTGCCAGGGCGCTCTTCTATCCGACGGTGATGCTCAACTACGGCCGCAGCTTGATCGAGCCCGAGTTCCACTGGTGGGATCGCATCGACAAGGTCAGTTCATGTCTGTATTCTTCTTCTTCATTCACGGGGAGAATTTTGCGACAGAATAGCAAGGGAAGGTACTGGATCATGAAATGGAATTGTTCTGTTTTCGGGAACACAAGTAGTGAGCACGGTAGATTTTCTGTACGTTCGCAGAAATCGTCATTGCTACTAATTACAGCAGTAATTACATCGAGATGGCTACGGTTAACTCCGTTTGAACTTATCTGGGTCCAAGACATATTGAGCACTTGAGCAGTACCTTGCCGAATACATTCATTACCTAGACATACTCAATTAATTCACTTTGGTTTGTTAGAAACCTTGTTTGTTGAATCTGTATTGATATTTACTGTATTTTCAGCTGTATGGATGTTGGTGTTTGAGGAATACTGAATGTTGTTCATCTATATACATTGGACTAATTTTAATTTGTATCGATTCAGGATATTTGGATAGGGGCAGTTCCTCACCAACCAATGTCATAATTTATCACGTCCGCAAATGATTTTTGGACTGTAGTTTGGATTGTTCTGCCGAGCGTATAACAACGCATGCTATCTATCAAAGCTTCGACTCATTTGTTTTGCTGCTCCGGAATATTGAGACGAGAAGAATGGCCTTGATGCTGGAGGTACAAAGAGGCACTGTTTTACCACTGACGGAGCATTGTGAATATGTTAACAGACTACTTGGGTGTTCTGATATCGAAATATGTACATAATATAAGTATATACCATGACATGCACTGCTGCTTCTAATTAGATACAATAGCTTCTCTCTTTTTATTGTACAGCTGAGATCTTCATTACATTACAACCTTATGTTTTGCTTATTTGTTTACTGAAATTGGTGTTCTGTCTCTAGGTTAATGGATCACCCTGGGAACGATTTTGAGGGCATTATGCCAGCTACTTTGATGGCAATGGATTATGGAATGGCAAACTAACAGGGCACATCGCACAACTGGTATAAATGTGTTGATATGTTGCATTTCAAGGCAGTTTCACTCATAAATACTACAAAGGTTTACAAAATGTTCACACAGTATTTGGTTCATATCACCATTGTTTCATGTTCGATTGATTGGTGCGGTTCTCTTACATAGTTTGAACCATTTAGCATTTGGGACCACGAGGATTCCGATTGGGAGAACGACGTCGTCCATAGATTAATGGTGAGACTTTGGTGCTTTGATTAATTTCCAGGACCATTGTTTCCTGTCCAGTGATGCAATCTCAAAATCATGCAAAAATTTGTCATGTTTGGGCATTGTCAGTATGGGAACACCGGGCCAACCCACTTTACAGGACAGGAGGGTTGACCACTGGGCGATGCGCTGCACGAGTAGGCCAGGAGGAACAAGAGTAGAAGAGGACTGTAGCCTGTAGGTGAGAGAAGATGATGCCATTGCCATCTTGACTGAAGGTTGGGCATCTAAAGATGCTTGGCAACCACAACTCTGAAGGTATATGGTGTGATATTTACTAAAATTATATTGACCAAGCACAACATATCCAATCATCTAGAACCTGTCCTCTTCTTTTCTGGAACTAGCGGAAACCACCGTTCTTTGACTGATTACAGAGTTTATCTGGTTTTGAAAATTAATATTCTCTGATTTTTTTGCTAGCTAAACACCACTTGAAGGTACCTGGAAATACATTACTTGCTGAAGCTGCACATCCTACGCCCCAGGAGGAGGCCAAATGCATACTCCGATCATGTGATCTAAATACTAAAGCTTCCTTGCTGGATCTAAGGTTTAATTTCTCTGCCCCAATGCTGGTTCATAGGGTAATACAAGTTCTACTCCATATTTTTGATGCCCTCCACATAAATCCATCACTCTCTTGTTGCCTTGAAGCATACTTCCGTAGCAGCCGGAGCTGAACATTTAGAGAGACCATACTGTAGCAAGCTTTCTTTCGAGGGACCTGGTGTTTCTGCAAACCCAACGATAGGCGTGTTTGAAAAAAAAGGTCAGTTCGTGTTGCAATTTCATGAAAACTTGCTTATGCGGTGTTATTGCACTGGTACAAAAAATGTCATGGTCTTTTTCTTCCTGTTTAGATCGCCACCTACCTATGAATTACGACTCTGGGCATGGCAGAATGTCACCATAATTTTTGTTCAGCAACTAGATTTCATCCCATGACGTGCCATCTCTCTAATTTGACTCTGAGCATGTAATACAGTTAGTTAATCATGTGGGTTGGTCTGGTGTCTTCCAGCTGCAATTGAATTAGTCTAAGCAATCGAGGTCCTACTAATTAATTAAGCTGGCTATTTGCTTGCTTCTTGTACCTACGACATGCTCTCTGATTTTTTTTATCGCAGTTTGCAAGCTTCTAAGCGCCGGATTGATGTCGTACTAACAAATTAAGGTGGTTGATTACTTGTTTTTTTTTCTCAGTATTGGAAGCTTTACTGTGAATTAAAAGGAATTAAAAGGATGGAGCCAGTATGCCTACAGTTGATTCACTGATGTTCAAATTAACTGCAGTAGCTTATTTTTCCTACAACTTCATTGAAAGTTCCTTTGCCGTATATAATTATCTAAAGTTTTCCTTGTACCATTTTCCATGAGATTAATGTAATTGGGAATACCAGTGCTTGTTTGAATCATTTAGTTAATTAATTTTGTAGATAAAACTTGTATTTGTATGTTTTAGAATTACTATTATCCTGGTAAAATGACCACAAGTGAAAGGGTTGTAAAGATTAATTATTCTTTGTGGAAGCATTATTGGTCTAATTAATAGATGTACATGCATCAATAATGTTGTTGAGCTTTAGTTGATTCTATAGTGTCATATTATTCGTAAAGTTCTATTTTGAGAAAAAATAGCAAATTCAATATTGTGGCAGCTAAATGGCGCGCCCGCTGTAGCAAGTGAGTGCCCATCGAAATCACCCTGAGCATATTTGCGCTGATTTTCATGATTGCTCTTCTGCCAGCAACAATGTTCCTCGACTTGACCACACAACTGTATGTTCATGTTCCAGAGTCCTTATTCATAGTTAATTTCAATCACAAAGTGACAAATGCCAGTCTATTAGTTAACATGTGTATCTCCGCTTTCTTCTAAGTTTCAATCGACCTACTCTGAAGTTGTTCCTAAGACAGTGCCTCAAGCAAAGGGAATGAGCCTCAGTTAGTGTATCTAGCGAGTTCGCGATCCTTTGTTGGGATAAACATTTGTGCAAGAGCAAGTCTCGTCACTGTTGGTTGTTAGTACTGTTGCTTGATAATTCTAATTTTTACTTCAGTTCATAAGGCAATGTAGTTATGCTTGACGCACGATATGAAGACTGCCATTTTGCCTTTTGACCTTGGTTTCTTCCTCCAGTAAGTAAATGCACATAGTTCTTTTCTAAATTAGAGCATATGACTTGTTGATCGATCTCTGAACTCAGTAATAATATTAAGCCTTAATCTGTTTATTGTGCAGAAAAGATGAGAAAGAAATGCTACCCAAGAATATGTACTTTATAAACATTTCAACTGTAATCTGGAATAAAATTAAATAAATAAAGAAACAGTATATTCATATATCTTTTTTGTACTTTGATGGTTTCACACCACAAGTTCCTAGATGGTAATTGTGCTGCATATGTCTGCTCTCTTACTTTGTTTTTCTGAACAGGTAGGTTCCGGAAGATGTCATGAAGAATTTCTTTTGAGAGAATTTGCGTGAGGTGTGTCTAAATGATTTTTATCTTCTGAACATATTCTTGTATGACTAACTGAATTCATTTTGTCAAAACGTTGGTACTTTTCCTTTTTCATTTATGTTGCTCGACTGAGTCTCTCTCGGATCATGTACACTCCACATGCTAGCTGATCTGTAGCAGTGCGGAAGGTGAGCTTGGCTGCCGGCAGCAGCTCCTTTGGCTGATCTGCGGCGATGCAGAAGTTGGGTTGGAAAAAAGCAGCCGGTGCTCTGAAGTGGGTCGTAGGGAGAGCTTCGTAAGAGATAGGGAGGGAGCTCTATTGGCCCGTGCATGACATCCAACCCAATGGCATCATGCCCTGGTAAGCTTCTTATCTCTTCCAATTCTTGCACTTGGTCTTTTTCTTTCTAACCCTGAAAATAGAGTTTGCCTTGATTCCTAATCATGCTTTAAAAGCTGATATCCACCTCGTTTATCTTGCTACTGGTGGTAATGTGTGCAAGTATGATTTTGTGATAATGCCAGATTTGTGTGCCTTCTTTATTCATGGTACGAGTACTCTAACCTGGCTCGTATGATAATGTATCCCTGCTACAGAGCACAAACGACGTGTTTTTAATTATATTTTAGTTGACATGGATTACAGTTATCTTGTGAATTGTATAGTCAGATCATGAATTTTATTGATTGATTGATTTTCATGGTCACAGGTAGGCATGGTTGCATGGCCACGGGGAGAATGGAGCAAGTAGCGTGTGAGGAGTTTAAGAAATGGGGACAAGGGACAGTTTAGTTAATTAAGTCTATGTTAGTTTCAAGTTTTAACCTTGTTGCGGTAAAAAATTAAGGTTGGATTAACCACCATGTACATCTTTAATTACTTTTAAATAAGAAATATAATCAAAATATTCTTTTGAAATCATAAAATTTATATAATTTGTACAAGTACATGAAGGTGGAACAGGAGGAAGGGTGGGAGAAGATTAGGCCCCGTTTGGTAACAAAGTATTTTCTATGTATTCCCATAATACTGCAGTTTTTTAATAATACTGTAGTTTTTATTACAAAGGGTTGTTTGGCTGTCCCTAAAAATTGTAATTTTAATACTGCAGTTTTTGGCAAACCACAGTATTTTCTCTGCATAAAAAAAAAGAACCACATACCTCTTTTTTTTAAACTGAGCTCGCTGAGAAAAGAGAGTCCCTCGCTCATACCTTCTTCTCAACACGCCTCATGTCCACGACCGTTTTATTAGGATCTTCTGCTTGGTGATTTAGTTAGCTCGCTTCCGTTTGTTGCTCCAAATTACAGCCAACCACAAAATCGTTTTGAAGACGTTGCCGTCTGGATAGCCAGTTAGAATATGTGTCTTCTACGCCGTGTGCATGGCCGAGTAGTTGCATAAAATGGCTAGCTAACTAGAAAAGCACGTGCGTCTGCAGCTGCTAATGGTTTTAGCTAGCTAATTTTGTGTCGCTGAAAACGGGATAGCCAAACAGGTTGTCTGTATTATCAATACTACAAAATATTCTGTTATGTTAAAACTGTGGTATTTCACACCTGTAGGCTAAATTACTGTAGTTTTTGATACTTAGGTTTTTGGGATACTTAGGTTTTTGTATTATTGGATACTTAGATATCGTTTCATTTTCTTGCAAGGAGAGGATGGTTACGAAGAAATAACAAGAAATGGAGAGAGAATCCGTTTTATTACTGTATGGATGGAAACCACATGCCAGCTTGTCCAACATATTTCTACATTGAGTCAATTATTCAACCGCTATGTTTTTTTTATTCCATAGCAATGCATGGTCATTCAACTATTCAAATTTACAGGCTGTTCATCCACTTTTTTCAAGCTATTTACATATTTGTCACTTGTCAGCAAGTTTGCATATGATGCTAGGAAGTGAACATAAGGACACATAAACGTTGCATTTTGAATATGAAATAAACTCAACATCCAAATAACAAATTTGTTGCTCCGTCCATCGGCGAGCAGGAAATGTAAGCATCCTTCTAAATAAGATATTACCTATCTTGAAGCTGGAAATGCAAGAATTCTTCTAAGTAAGATATTAGTTATCTTCATGATGGAAACGCAAGCATCCAAAATTTACAACAATATTTCTAAAAACTGAAAACAATCTTTCAATCAACATAAGCAACATCACAGAGTTTGCTATTTCTTTTGAAACACAATTACCAACAAGTGATATACAAGTGAACTTACAGTTTATTCAAATTGGAATGCGGCTCACTCTACTAAAAAGGACGATGTCACCCACTCTGAGTAAAAACGGTCATCTACTCGCATTTAGCATCTGACCAATGAATATATATTGTATATGAGTTTTCTATTTTTTATTTTAATATTGTTTATATGTTTACTTTTGTAGGTCAAAGATCAAAACTGATGGCTTTTTATTGACAAAGCTTTATGGTGAACCAGACTGAAAAATCATCGGGTTTTACACAATCAAAAGAGATGCATACAAATAATTGTTCTTTATATATTTGTTGTGCATGATAGTACAAGAGGTATGTTTCTATACATATTTATTTTTGCAGAGTATGAAAGAGATGGAGATGAATTATGTCAACGTTCAAAAAGAATCCATCGACAAGGGTGTTGAGGCGATGTCATTGAAGGGCCCAAAAATTCGTTAAGATTTATACAACAAAAGGCCCGTGGCAACGCAAGGCATTGTACTAGTCAATGTAAATATTGGGCGGCCACGCCGGCACATATGGGTCGACGCATTGGGCATGCTGCCAACCCAAATCTAAAAAACGGCGGACGCAGGACGCGCGGCCAATCCAAATGGACAAAAAGCGGATGAAATCACTGTCCATTTGGGTCGATCCGTTGGAGTTGCTGTAACCAGCAACCCCGAGAGAGAGTCCATCCAACACTCTGTCACCTCCAGTGTGCCAGTGCTCTGGCTCTATAATTTGCATGTCAAGTCAGTGTGATCGATGGAATAAGACGGCGTGCTTTGGCTCTTGAACTTTTTGCCTTGCATATGCAAATGAGGCCGAAATCACTGTTTTGACCTTTTCAGCGATCTTTGCCACAAAGTAAACTCGACATGAAAGTATTTCACGATCTGACCCTTTTAGCAACGCCACAGCCCGTGGCGTTTTTTCTCCATATTGAAACACCGAGATATCTCGCGTTTCAGTACACATTCAAACGCCGAGCTTGCTAGCGTTTTCGCTCCACATGGAAACGCCAAGTATGTTGGCGTTGCTGCCCAGGCCGAGACGCCAAAGCTTATGGCGTTGCTAGCTGAAACTCTCTTAGTCTTAGGAAGGAGCTCGCGGATGCCAACGCACACCGGGACGCCGATGGTGACCCCGACCGTTCGCTCGCTCGAGCACCGCCGTCGTTGCCATCTCAAATCCAAGTGCAAGACATCAGGTCGTGTCGTCAGGAACCGCATGGTGGTGCGCCGTCCTTAGCCTGGCCGGTTCGTGCTGCGGCAGAGGGTTCCGGTGCATTGAGCTGGTTGTTGGTAGGAGCAAAGTGCACGCCGGGTGCAGTGGGAGCATGAGACACGGAACGAGCAAGGGGTCCGAGCTCTTGCTCTCGCGCTCTGCCGTCTTCGAACAGGTTGAGAAGAAGGAATAAACGGCGGCGCACATGGTCGCCAGAGTCACCAGGCTCGACCTCGTCGACAGCGCCGCCGTGCGACCATGCTCGCCGCTCCAGTGAACACATCTGCCCGGCGAGCTCGGCCGTCTCGCCGGCTCCCTGCATCGCTTGAGCTGTCGCGCATCTACCTGCCACCGCTGAGCTGAGCTGAGCTGAGCTCAGTGCAGGGGAGGAGGACGAGCTAGTGAGCGACGTGACTAGTGTTCGTTGCTTTTGCTGTGGTTTTAGCCAGCCAGCCATATCTTTCCTGATTTCTCCACGAAAAAGTTTGCATTATCCTCCTAGCTTCCCCAGCCCCTCCCTTCATGCCTTTTGTACGTGCCATTGCTCGCCGTAGCTAGCTAGCAACGCCATGAGCTTTGGCGTTTCGGCCTGGGCAGCAACGCCAAGATGCTTGGCGTTTTCATGTGGAGCGAAAACGCTAGCTAGCTCGGCGTTTGAATGTGGACTGAAACGTGAGATATCTCGGCGTTTCTATATGGAGAAAAAACACCACGGGCCGTGGCGTTGCTAAAAGGATTAGATCGTGAAATACTTTCATATCGAGTTCACTTTGTGGCAAAAATCGCTGAAAAGGTCAGAATAGTGATTTCGGCCTGCAAATGATCAGGTTCTGCAAAGGAATCAAGGTCACCATATGCGTCAAGGTGGCTATGGCAACTTGGGCAATCATGCATGGAGGACCGATTTATTGTTGATTAATAAGTCGGCGCATATACATGCATGCCATGTGCGAGTTAACCTTAGAACAACAGGCAACACACACATATGGAGTCAGTATATGAATATGAGGTTCATCAGCGGCTCTGCATCCTTCATGGTTTAATGCGTCGATCTTGATTGGCCGATACAAAAGGGATTGTCGGTATATATGCATAATGCACTTTCCTGAGCTGTCGCATTATATTTCAAGGCAGCAGTACAGAGCGGCCGGGAATTACTCCTACAACAAGTTGCATGCCGCCATTAAAATAGAAAGGCACTCGTCCAGCCAAAGCTAGTGGAAATACCCTGTCAAAAACCTCACTAGACAACGGAGCTTTCCTCGTCGGAATTTAGTTAAGACCTTCATGGCGACTTTTTGACGAGTTGTGACAGATACAAACATGAATTCTATACGCTCTTTTTTGTCCGATAAAGGACAATATATCAAATAACAAGCCGATATCAGTACAAGCATCCGCACTAAATCTTTCATAACTTTTTGTGTTTTTTCGGTAAACCATCTTTCCATATTTTCAATTTTTTCTGTTAGACCTAATGAAATGTTTGTTGAGTCAGCTCTAAATCACTGTTTTTCAGTCAAACAAGATTCCCATGCAATCAAAGTAAATGAGCTCATTTTTAAAATTGGTATCTTTTCCTACTTCGCTAAGGTTCAAATTCTCAGGCATGGGTCCCTAGACTTTTCTGGTTTTCGTCTCTTCCTCTTTGACCAGCTTGACCATGCAGCAGCGCACTGTGCCCGTCACTTACCGCTATATCATGCCTACTCCCATACACCGCTCACGCCACGCACCGTCTCTATCTTGGGGCCTTTCGCGCCTACACGCCCACGCATGCTCGGACCGAATCCAACCGCCCTCACGAGAGACCCGCACGTCCCCTCACCCATGCAGGATAGCCAGGCCCACCCCATGCACAATGATGGAAGCGCAGTGGAGAAAGGCGGACCAAATCCTCCCAAAGATCTGTAAGCATCACGACCGGAGACGCATGCGTGCATCGTTCGCGCTAGAACCCAGGCATCCCCTTTTGTCTCTCTGTCTGTGCCAAATCTGGCTCACCCTCTGCCCCCACCCGCGTCTAATCCGGACGGCGCCGCGCCGCCCCCTGTCTCCCCCCGCCTGGCCACTGCTCCCACGCCGTGCCAGGATATTGCATTGGGAACCGAAGGAATCGCACGGTCTTGCCCTCGCTCGCCCACGCCACCCCCCCAGCCTACCCCTGGCCAGCATCTAGCCGTAATCATCGCTACTACTTCGCCGCCGCAGCCTAATCCGCCTGCTCGATCTCCACGCCCTGACGCCAAGTCGCCTCAACCTTTGCTGCACACCTCAGATCACACCCTTCTGCCACAAGATACGCCGCCCATGCGGTCCAACAGCGCCACGACGACCACCTATCGAGACGCGCTCCTCTCCTCTCCTCGTGCCCATAGCTACCCCCAGCTACGTCCTACATATATACCACCACGCCGGCCCATCTCCCCTCTCCATCGCCATCCCCATCCACCACGAAACTCTCACAAGAAACCTCGCTGCTTCCGCTGCCTCGCTCTCGACCACCGCGTCGAGGCTTGCAGAGACCCTGTTCGCTGCGCTCGCTGCTGGCGGAACGGCCACCGCAGCCGTGACTGCAGGTACCTCCGGCTTTGGCCTTTTTTCCCCCTCTCCCCGAGTCATTCACTGCAAGCCCTAACCCCGCCTTCTGTCGTCGCAAGATGAATCACGGCAGCTCCTCATCGGCCACGGCCCGCGTCCCCCGCACCCTCATGATCGGAGAGGTGCCCATTATCCTGTCGGAGCCTTTCCCTGCTGTCTGCGTCCCCTCCCCGTTCATCCTCCACGGCGTCCCCGTCAACTCCGACGGCGTCCCACTACCTCCTCCCTCACCACCACGCACATCTGCACCTCCCCCAACCCCCACCACCCTGCACCACCACCTCACCCACAACACCTCCACTCCATTCGACACCCACGCCCTCAGAGCCCGCCTCACAGACATCGTCACTGCCTCGCAGTTCGCCACGGCCGAATCCCATGTTTCCGACTCCGAGCCGGACGAGGATCTTCCTCGCCCTCAATGTGAGGCCGACATGAACCCTCCCTATGGCGATATGCCGCTAGTCGCTGTCCCTCCTTGCCTTATGCATTGCCCACGCCGCTTCGTCTTCGCACACCTGCAAACACCCGTTCACAACCCCACCCCTCTCATCCGCCGCGCCATCCAGCACACCTGCGGCAACCCGGCCTTCATCTTGGGCGGGTCTTGGCGCGGGGTTGCATGCATCACCTTCCACACTCCCGAGGCACGCAACGACTTCCTCCGCCACAGTCCAATAGAATTCGAGGGCAACCTAGTTACCATCGAGCCTGTAGAGCATGCAGACCGCTCCATTGCCATCTTCTCCGACCTAGCCGAGGTCGAGGTGTCAGAGTTCCCTTATGAGCTCTGGCACGAAGACGGCATTCGATCCGCGCTTTCTTTCCTTGGCGACGTCTGTGCCGTGGATGACTTCTGTCTTCACGGTATCGACTACACCTCGGTCTGTGCTCTCGTCCTGCTCCAGTCCGGCAAGCCGGCTCCACCTGGCCTAGTCATCCAGCTCCCACCCATCAACGAGATCAAAATCGCCAAGGTTGTAGAAGTTTCTCGCTGGCACCACGGCGCTGGCGCCAACCCCTTTGGTGGCTCCTCCTCCGATGACGACTCTGCTCCTCTCTCCCAACGCGGCTCTCCACACCCGCCCTCACCTCAGCACTTTGCTCCGGTGGTCTCTGCCGTCAGGGCGGGCTGGCGTGCAAACCCCACCTATGGCGGGACCAGGCCTATTGCCCGCCTCCCCTCGCCTGACGCACATGCCCTCCATGCTTTTCCTGCCGGCGCCACCTCTGGTCATGTCCTGTCAACTGTCCTTCCCCCTCCTGGCTCTGCACGTGACCCTCTTGTTGTCTCTGACGACGACTCGAGCGGCTCGGAGAGCATGCACGTCCCCCTCCTGCATGCAGTCTCTTCGGACTCCCTGGACGCGGTGCATGCACCCGCGGTGCCGGCTCTGGCCCCACCTGTCATCCGCCCGCTGCCCAGGATAGCGGCCGTTGACCCGCCTGCTCCTCCTACTCACGTAGGGGACGTGGTGGTGGGCCCCGTGCTTCGCTCCGCTTTGTCGGCCTTCGTCCTCGTCGCCCCGGCCGCCCCAGCTCCCCCAGCGCCGCCCACCTTCACATTCTCCGGGGGAGAATCCTCAAGTGCCAACGGTAACTCTCCCCCCTTCAATCTTCAATTCCTACAACCCCTCCTCCGGCTTCTAACTCTAACTCTGAACCTGCTGCGGCCAACACAGCACTCCCTCTTGAGGATCTTGACACCCACGAGTGCACCGCTCGCAAAGAGCGCCGCAAGAACGCTCGTGGTCGCTCTGTCTCTAAGGACAAGCTTCACAGGAGTGCACGCCTTGCTGCCAAAGAATCCAAGTACTCCCCCATGCTTGCAAGAGCCGTCAAGGCCAAGGCGGCCCGCCTCTCCGCCACCGACGTGGACACGGCCATCGGACGTGCTATCCAGGACGCCCGCCTGGATGCTTCTAACGGACCTCCCGCCTCGACCGAAGACTTGGCCACGATCGCGCTCCCATGTGGCGCGGACGACGGCCACCTCGACGCCATCCTCTCCTCCGAGGAGGCCCCTTCTGGTGACGACACCACACCATGATTACTGCTCCAGCCTTGCGCGGCCCAAGGATGTCTGGGGTCCACTGCATGTCCACGTCCATTTCTGTTACTTGTCTCGTGTGTTATGTCGCCTTGATCTTTTGGGCACTGCGTGTACTGCCTTTCTTTTGGTTACCTGTGTCCTCATCTGATGTATTAGGACTCATGTACTCCTTCGCGCTTCCCGCTGTCCCCGTGTGATGTCGCAAAACACTTTATGAGTAATGATGTAATCTCTATTTGCTCCTGGAATGTACGTGGATTAGGTGATGACGATAAGTGTAACGCTATCCTCTCTGAACTGTTAGCGATCAACCCTCACATGGCCCTCTTGCAAGAAACCAAACTAGAATCCTACACCAACACCAAGCTCCGCTCTTTTCTCCCCTTCCACCTCGACCAAGCTTTCTCTCTGCCCGCCATTGGCACGGCCGGCGGCACCATTACCGCAGTTAACTCCTCATCCCTTCAGGTCAGCTTGCATTCACACAAAGCCTTCTCCTCCACCGTAACTCTAAGATCAACTGCATGTGTCTCCAACATCGCCATCACCAACATCTACGCTCCCTCTACACGTGCCCTCAAGCAATCTTTCCTAGATGAGCTCCTCTCCATCGCGCAACCTGACCAGGTGCCTTGGCTAATCATCGGCGACTTCAACCTCCTCCGCTTTCCCTCAGACAAAAACAAATCCTCCTTTCGAGAATCAGAAGCTAACGCCTTTAACCAAGTGATCCACAACTTAGCTCTCATTGAGCTGCCTCTCCTCGATCGACAATTTACGTGGACCAACAACCGCGCCTCTCCCACTCTGGAAAGGATCGATCGGGCCTTTTTTAACTTAGCATGGGCAGATGCTTTCCCCAACACCTCTCTATCCTCTCTCACACGTTTTACCTCTGACCACGTACCGCTGCTCGTGCACGTCACCACTACGGTTCCACGTACCAACTTTTTCAAGTTTGAGCAGGGTTGGACCAAATTTAGCGCATTCAACGACATCATCTCTCAGTAATTCTCACCCTCGCCCTCTCCGTCAGCCAACTCGGCTACCACCCTCGCAAACAGCTCTAAAAAAATCAAGATCTGAGCTCAAAACTTGGGCACGCTCCCACATTCCCACCCCTCTCCGTGAATCACGGTGCAAAGAAGCCATCTCGGCCCTGGATCAGGCTGAAGAATCCAGACCTCTGTCGCATACCGAGCTCCTCACTCGAAAGATCATCATCTCTCTACTCAAATGCACGATCCACGAAAAAACGATGTATTGGCGATGGCGCGCAAAGGTCTCCCGGGCCATCAATGGGGGTGAAAACACGAAATTCTTTCATGTTTCTGCCTCTCAACGCCTTAGGAAAAACAAGATTTTTACGCTCACTCACAATGGCCATGAGCTCTCTTCTCATCATCAAAAGGCCAAGATCCTACGTGATTTTTTTGTGGCCCTCATTGGCACCCCTTCCAACACGTCCTGGGCCTTCGACCTCCTTCAGATCTACCCAAACCCCGTCCCTGGCCTGCATGCCTTGCATGAAAGCTTCACGGAATCTGAAATAAAAGCAGCTTCTTCCAAATGAACCCACAAGCCAGTCCTGGCCCGGATGATTTTGGGCCTGCTTTCTACAGAACCTATTGGCCCTCCGTAAAAAGCCTCGTCCTCCCTTTCTTCTCACAATTCCATCAAGGCACATCCGACACGGAAAGAGTTAACAGAGCTCATATTGTTCTCCTTCCCAAAAAAGAGCAGCCTACTTCTGCAGACGCTTTCCGGCCCATCTCACTTCAAAATTGCCCAATCAAAGCTGTTGCCAACGTCCTGACCACTCGCCTCAAGCCCTTCATCCCGCTACTAGTTCACGGCAATCAGACAGGGTTTATACCAGGTAGGAATATAGCTGAGAACTATATTTTCGCCGCAGACCTCATTAGCTCATGCCACACTAGGGAAAACCCTACCATGGTCTTCAAACTAGACTTCAGAAAAGCTTTTGACTCGGTTGCGTGGCCTGCTCTCGACAAAGTCCTTCTCGCCCGAGGCTTCTTTCCCACCTTCCGCAGCTGGATCCAAAACATCCTTGCCACAAGCAAAACCGCCATTCTTCTGAATGGTATCCCAGGCAACTGGATTGACTGCAAAAATGGCCTGCGTCAGGGCGATCTCATCTCCCCCTATCTCTTCCTGATCGTAGCAGACCTGCTCCAATAGCTTATCCTCAAAACACCTCACGCCTCGCTCCACCACCCTATCTTCTCTCATCTACCACTCACCGTTTTACAGTACGCAGACGATACTCTGATCATTGCCGCCGCCTCATCTGATGCCACTGCCGCTTTGAAAGGAATACTAGACAGCTTCGCCAAGGCCACTGGTTTAGCCATAAACTTCTCCAAAACGTCGATTGCCACCCTCCACTTGGACGACGCTATTGCTAACGACGCCACCCTTGCCATGGGCTGCTCTCACGCCTCCTTCCCCCAAACCTACCTCGGGCTCCCTCTCTCCCCTACGAAACCTTCCTCCAATGTTTTCGACCCCATCCTAGAATGCTCCCGCAAACTGCTGTCTGGCTGGCGTGCCAAGTTACTTGACAAAGGTGAACGCCTCATTCTTATCTCCGCAGTCCTTGACTCCCTCCTTACCTATTTCATGTCTGTCTTTCGCCTCCCCAAAAAACTCTTAAAAAACATCGACTCCATCCATAGAGCCTTCTTCTGGGCAGGAGAAGATTCAGTTTCAGGAGCTCAATGCCTTGTTGCATGGAAAAACGTTGTATTCCAAAAAAATTGGTGGTTTAGGGCTCAAAAACTTGCATCTTCAGAATAATTGTCTGCTCATGAAATTTGCAGCCAAGGCACTCACATTCTCCTCCTCCCCTTGGATGGAATGGCTGGACCTTCAACACCCAAATGCTCTAGTTTCACCCCCACCCCAAACCTCCTTCCTCTGTCGCACCATAGCTCAGCAAATTCCAACCCTCCAGTCCATCACCTTCGTCATAACTAACAATGGGACGCACACCTACTTCTGGCACGACACTTGGCTCACTCCAACACCTCTAGCCCACACTTAGCCTAACCTATTTTCCCACTCCACTTTACAGCTGGTTATGGTGGCTAACGTGCTTCGTTACGGTTTAGAAGCTAACCTCCGTAACCGTCTCTCCCTACT
The DNA here is from genome assembly GCA_021605145.1 of Aegilops bicornis. Lineage (NCBI taxonomy): Eukaryota > Viridiplantae > Streptophyta > Magnoliopsida > Poales > Poaceae > Aegilops > Aegilops bicornis. The sequence goes on along the minus strand of CM038670.1, from coordinate 164,148,694 downwards.
GGCAGAGCAAGAGTTTGTTGCGTTGTTGGCTGTTTTGCAGGATTTTGTCCCGTCGGCTGCGGAAGACCAAAGGTTCCTAGTTCGGGGTCTTACCTTCTCCACCAAGCAAGCGTACGACACCCTGATGGCACGACCGGATTGCGATCCTCTTACTCCCATCAATTGGCAATCCAAAGTTCCTCGCAAGATTAAAATCTTCACCTGGCTCCTCTTCAATGATCGGCTCAACACCCGAGCCAATCTTGCGCACAAGAACATCATTCCCACGGATGTTTGCCCTCGTTGTGCTATGCTACCTGAGGACTCCATGCACCTCTTCCTCGCCTGCCCCGTTGCCAACCGTGTCTGGCAACGACTTGGCATCCTACCTCATGCAGAAAGCATCATCGACCTTTGGGACGCGCCGATTCCTCACCATCTGCCACATAAGGCATGGCCTCTTATTCTTATGTCTCTTCTCTGGAAAATATGGGCTGCGAGAAATGATATGTTGTTTAGGAACATTGATCAACGTTCTGTAATAACCCTCAGACACCTCATACCTGACCTAGACCTTTGGTCACATCGTCACATGGATACATGTGACAAGGAGGACGTCTCCTCGTGGCGTTCCTACTTCTCTGCATGCCGCGTCGTGCCTTTGTAATTCTGTAATGCTGCTCCGGCAGTTTTTTGGGCAATATATTCAGGTGGGGAGCTCCCTCCCCCCCGGTGATTCTAAAAAAAATCTGCGAATGTGTGCCATGTGATGCAATGATCAAACTTACATGTTTAACCCAAATTAATACCAACTAAATGGCCGGGCCAAACCAGATAAGCCAGTTCTTTTGGCGGCTTAAAATAGAAGCCACCTCCCCTTCAGCTTTTTTCATAAGCCGCCTCCCTCATTTATTGGGGCTTCTGAATTAGTTATGAAATTACTAATTTATAAGCCTCAATAAATTTTGAGAGAGGCTTGTTTTTTTCAGCTGAGAAGAGACAACTTATTTTTTAAGCCGCCCAAAAGAACTGGCCAACATCGAACAGTGCACGACTAAGTCGAACGTGCCATAATAAGGAAGTACTCCCTCCGTAAGGAAATATAAGAGCGTTTAGACCACTACACTCTTATATTTCTTTACAGAGGGAGTACTGATAAGTTAGTTGTAGACACTGAACGGTCATAAGAACATCTCTAATAGATGCTGTAAAAGTCCTTAGCCATTGAAATAACTGTTAGCTTATGGTTTTTGCCCAAAAAGTTGACCCAGAAAATAGCTTTTATGGGATCTGTTCTGATAGAACACATGTCATATTGTAAAGATATTTTACAATATACTCTAAGGGCTCCTTTGATTTAAAGGAATTTCATGAGATTTTTGGAGGGTTAGAATCCTTAGAATTTTTGTCTAAGTTGATCGTTTGATTCACAGGACTGGATCCTATAGGATATTTTTACTATGAATCAAGTGTACAACATTTCATTAAAAATTAAGCATCCACTCCAACCTCTTTCTACAGTTATTTTTCCTGTGGCATCAAACACTCTATGTTAATCCTACAGATTCAAGTGGACATGCCACTCAAATCTGCATTTTTCCTATTCCTACATACTGAAAATCCTGCAAATCAAAGAGGGCCTAAAATAATTTTGCAGCATGAGACTTTTACGGGATTGCTAGAGATTTTTTTGCATGTTAATACATGCGTCATTTATATATTATAAAGATCATTGTACAAGCCACATACATACTGACCTGATAAAATTGAAAAAATAGTAGAACGCTAGCCTTTGCACAAATAAACATCAGCCAAGAATTAAAAATACAAATGAGACCGAAGAATTCTCTGAGCTTGACACCAACGCCCGTCACCTGCCTCTGGCATCACCATAGCAGCTATCGAAAGAAAAAAATAATGAATCACCTTCATACCTGAGCTCGACGCGACTTCATCGCTGATATGCAGCTTTGTGGGCCTTCAAGGTAGCTCACCAAATACGAAACTATTAACGTTGAACAAATCAGATCAAGGCAACTCCCCGGACTCGTCATCAAACTCCAGATCTAGCACCCTCACATGACTAAGATGTCGGAGAAGGAAATCATACTTGCCATCCATAAACCACGGATACAGCACACGATGTTCATCTTTCACATGTCGTCAATTACTAGAGATGCTCTAACCAACTACAGCATTGCTTCTGTATATGTACGTATGGCATGCACGAAGACATGAAGGCTAATTTGTAGGCAAGACCGGTGTTGCGAGAGTTAACGTAGATACTGATCGCCAACTTGCAGGGCCTTCTGTCCTGCAAACACCGTACGTACATGCTTTTTGCGTGCCTAGTCGATGTCAATCATACTCCTGCTTCGTGTGAAGAATATTCACGGGCCCAAAGCAAAATAAATAAATCCATATGCGGCAGCTACCCCGTTTCCTTTTGAGGATGGGTACGTGCTTGAATGATCTTCGTCGGTCAGTGAATTATTATTCCCCAAGTTGATGTAAGCTAGCTCGACTTGTGTGGGCGCTCATCCGGTGCCAACGTCAACTGATCTCGATGGATTGATGGATTCATTATTTGTCATGATTTTTCTAGGCAAACCATTATTCGTTCATGATGAAGGATCTAATTTCCGATCTGAGTATGATTGTACTTCCTCCGTTCAGAAAAGTTTGTTCCTTAAATGGATGTAGATTGGAATAAGTTTTTTCGGATGGAAGGAGTAGCACGTAGCTGTCTCCTTTGGTGAAACGGGGTTTATGGTTTTCAATCCATAGAAGAATGAATAGTTGTTCTGACATTGTTTCTAGGGTGGTAATACGCGTCAGCCGAGGGTATAGACATAGCTATCGGCCGTCTCGCACGCCGTCCAATAGCGACGTGCCTATCATATGTTCCTCTGTCGTGTGGGTCCATCGAGCGTAGAGAGATATATAAGTAAGAAGAAACTAAATGAAACAATCATTCACTGCAGATCCGCTTCAGGGCAAATAGCGCAACCGTTCGCCGCATAACCCCCTCAGAGCGAACGACATGAACTTTCTGTATTTTAACCATTTTTATATCTTGAACACGTGGTTATCCAGAGCATGGCAATTTCTGCTTTTTAGGTCTTTCGCACATGCTATATCAGCTACAACATGACAAATACCAAGTTTTTAGCACGTGTCAACTATATATGCTATAGCATGGCAACTCATTTTCCAAAAACATGGCATGGAAACCTTTTGCATCGTACCGTGACAATTCTTTATGATGTAGCACTCTAAATCCTTGGACATGAGTGGCAATTTTCTCTGTCGTACCATGCCAATTTTAATTGTTGTAACATGACAATCCCCTTCATGTAGCTTGATAATTCTTGAACATGTGCGCAATCCTTTTTGTCTACAGCATGGGAATTCTTTCTACTATAGTATGATAATTACTAAACATGTGAGCGCGGCAATTTTTCTCTGCTAGCATTTTCCATGTTTTTGTTGGAACACGTGGTACGCTATGCTAGTGCCAAATTAAATTTTCTACCACGCACTCAAGATCATGCTGCTGGAAATAGATCACGGGATCGGGTTTACCACTAGACGCGTAGTCACCGTAGCGGAAGAAGAGTTGGTGATGCGTGTAGCTGATCTCCCGAGCCGTCTCCTCCTCGCGTCGTCGATCTCCGCGAACAGCGAAGACCCGTGAACGGTGATCTCCCGCGAACGGCTCCTCGCGGTTCCCTCGAACGGTTCGTCCAAGCACCGCAGATGCGATGCCTCCAAGGTATCCACACGTGCGGGGTGTAGCGGCGGGCGGCGGACTGCTAGGTCCGGTCGCACGTCATGGGCGTGGGGAGTGGCAACGGCTATCGAGGGTTGAATCAAGATTAACCCTAAGTGGCGCACCCACTCCCCTTTATATAGACCTCTGAGGTGGGCTCAACACTTGAGCCCACTAGGAGTCTGTGTCCATTTTCCACTCGGATCCAATCCGAATGGGCTGCAGCCCCTTAAGTGTGCGACCCTATAGGTTCACGTACATATGGACACGACCAAGTCGATAGTTGGTAGCGGCTCCTAGCAGAACATGCCAACTCCCATGTGTGCGTAAAGTCGTTTGACGAACCTCGACAATGTGTCATATGCAACATTCCTTTTGCCTCACGATATTTGTTGTCGATCTCAAGGCGAGTACTTGTCACCCTTGTGATAGCTCGACCTCTCTTCTCGAAACCGTGATACAGATTCCCGAACTAGGTTAACACTTAACCCAAGTCGCATGGCCATGCTTTCTGAATCTGACCACTCAAGAGGGCCCAGAGAATATCTCTCCAAATAGGAGGGGCAAATCCCATCTTGGTCAACCATGTATCGCGGCATGTCTCGCGACTCACCCGAAAGCTACCTTTATAACTACACAGTTACATAGTAGCGTTTGATAGACCCTAAGTGAGTCGATCCTCATCCCGAGAACATGTGAGGACCTCAGGTCTAGGACATGACATAGACATTGTACTTGAGATTAACAGATGACAATCTCTCGTTGCGTCTCAAAATGGGTCTGTCCGACTCGATGATCTCCATCCCCGAGTCCATACTATCGGTCTAGCATCTCCATGAATACATATAGAAATATCATCATCACATGATTGCCTCTAGGGCATAACTCCAACAGTCTCCCACTTGCACTAGAGTCAATCATTTAGGCATCTTATGCCCATGGAGCTCATGTGCGCCTCATGCTTCGGCCGTGGGAGAGGCTTCGTCAATGGATCAGCAACATTTGCATCCGTGTGTACCTTGCATATGTTTACATCACCTCTTTCGACAATGTCGCGAATAAGTTTAAAACGCCTGAGTATGTGCTGGGGTTTATGATGGTTTCGTGGTTCCTTGACTTGCGCAATGGCACCACTATTATCACAATAGAGGTCTAATGGCTTAGACGCGCCCTCAACCACATCAAGATCAGAAATTAAATTCTTCACCCAAACACCTTCTTTTGCAGCTTCAGAAGCCGCAATGTACTCAACCTCTGTTGTAGAATCAGCTACTGTATCTTGCTTGGAGCTCCTCCAGCTCCTTTGCTTCCTCCGTTCAGAATGAACACAAACCCAGATTGCGATCGACTATCATCCCTATCGGTTAGGAAACTAGCATCGGTGTAACTCTTTACAACGAGCTCATCCTCACCTCCATAAACCAGGAACATATCCTTAGTCCTTCTCAAGTACTTAAGGATATTCTTAACCGCTGTCCAGTGACTCTCACCTAGATCAGCCTGGTATCTTCCCACAACGCTAAGAGCAAAGCTAACATCGGGACAAGTACATACCATAGCGTACATGATGGACCCAACAGCCAAAGCATACGAAATCCCATCCATGCGTCTTCGCTCTTCAGGAGTCGAAGGACTCTGAGTCTTGCTAAGACTAATGCCATGTGACATGGGCAAGAAACCCTTCTTGGCATCTTGCATGTTGAACCGCTTCAACACCTTGTCAATATATGCACTCTGGCTTAATCCAATAAGCCTTCTCGATCTATCTCTATAGATCTTGATTCCCAAAATATAAGCTGCTTCTCCCAAGTCCTTCATCGAAAAACTATTTTTCAACGAGTCCTTGACTGATTCAAGCATTTGAACATCATTTCCAATCAATAATATGTTATCCACATATAAGATCAGAAATGCAACTGAGCTCCCACTGACCTTCTTGAATACACAATGATCACAGTCGTTCTTGATGAAGCTAAACTCTTTGACCGCTTCATTAAAACGAATGTTCCAATTCCGAGATGCTTGCCTTAATCCATAAATGGATCTCTGAAGCTTGCACACCATGCTAGACTTCTTTGGACCGACAAAACCATCAGGTTGTGTCATATACACATCCTCGATTAAATTTCCATTAAGGAAAGCCATTTTGACATCCATCTGCCATATCTCATAGTCGAAATATGCTGCTATAGCAAGAATGATCCGAATTGATTTAGGCATCGCTATCGGTGAGTAAGTCTCATCGTAGTCAACTCCTTGAACTTGTCGATAACTTTAGTGACAAATCGAGCCTTATGGACTGTGACATTTCCGTCCATATCAGTTTTCTTCTTAAAGATCCACTTGCACTCAATGGCTCGAACGCCATCTGGTAGATCAACCAAGTTCCAAACTTGATTGTCATTCATGGACTTTAATTCGGATCTCATGGCTCAAGCCATAACTCGGAATCAGGGCTCTCCATCGCTTCCGCATACGTAGTCGGCTCGTTGTTCTCCAAGAACAACATATTACAGTCATGCAAATTGCGCAACCTTTCCAACCTCCGTGGAACCGGTGTCAACTCCACCACGGGTTCCCTGACTAATTCCGTTGTGACAGAATCACCTACTGCAACGTCCCCGTGTGGTTCTCGAATTTCTTCGAGTCGGACCGTGCTCCCACTAGCCTTCCGATTGAGAAACTCTTTCTCAAGGAAAACTCCATGTCGAGCGACGAACACTTTGCCCTCTTCACGGTTGTAGAAGTAATATCCTAAGGTTTCCCTTGGATATCCCACTAATATGAACTTGTCCGATTTGGGTGTGAGCTTGTCCGACTGGAGTCGCTTGACATATGCTTCACATCCCCAAACTTTCAGAAAAGACAAACTGTGACTCTTTGGAGTCCATATCTCATATGGTGTCTTATCTACGGACTTAGATGGTACCCTGTTTAGTGTAAAAGTTGCAGTTTCTAGAGCATATCCCCAAAATGACAAGGGTAAATCCGACTGACTCATCATTGATCGGACCATGTCCAACAGAGTCCGATTCCTCCGTTCCGACACACCATTTCATTGTGATGTACCCGGAGGAGTCAGTTGTGGAACTATTCCAGGACTCTTTAGATGATCATCAAACTCCTGGCTCATGTACTCACCGCCACGATCAGATCGTAGAAGTTTGATTTTCTTGTCGAATTGATTTTCCACTTCGTTCTGAAACTCCTTGAACTTTTCAAAAGTTTCTGAATTGTGCCTCATCAAGTAGACATATCCATATCTACTCAAGTCGTCGGTAAAAGTCACAAAGTATTGGAAACCACCTCTGGCTGTCATGCTCATTGGTCCACATACATCACTATGTATAAGTTCCAACAGCTCGGACGCCCTCTCGCAACTCTTTGCAAAAGGAGTCTTAGTCATCTTACCGAGTAGGCAAGACTCGCATGTCTCGAATGATTCAAACTCAAACGAAGTTAGAATTCCATCATCATGGAGCTTCTTCATGCGCTTTTGACTAATGTGTCCTAGTCGACAATGCCAGATGTAAGTCGGATTTATCTCATTAGGCTTATGCCTCTTGACATTTATGTTATAGACTGATTCACCTTCAAGATCTAGGATAAATAACCCATTCACAACGTGTGCAAAGCCATGAAACATATTATTCAAGTAAATAGAACAACCATGGTCCTTAAAACTGAATTCATAACCTTGTCTCATCAAACATGAGGCAGAAATAATGTTTCGACTCAAAGTAGGAACATAATAACAATTATCAAGTTCCATTACAAATCCTGAAGGTAAATTAAGTTGCATAGTGCCGACGGCCAGTACAGCAAGTCTTGCTTTATTCCCGATGCGTATGTCGACTTCTCCTCTTGTGACATTCCTAGTTCTTCTTAGCCCCTGCATTGAGTTGCATATGTGAACAACCGATCCGGTATCATATACCCAAGAGCTACTAGAAACATCAGCAAGATAAATGTCTATAACATATACAACAAGTGTACCTGAAGAAGAATTCATACTTCCAGTCTTCTTGCCCTTCTCGGCAAGCCACTTGCTGCAGTTCCTTTTCCAGTGTCTGAGTTCCTTGCAATGAAAGCAAATACTCCCCGAGGCCGTCCGTGACTTAGGCGCAGCGGCGTAGTTGGAATTGCCTCCTTCTCCTTGCCCTTTGCCTTAGCCTTTTTCTTGGACCAACTCTTCTTGAACTTAGCCGAGTTCTGCACCATCAACACTTGACGATGCGTACCTTTCTTGATATCCTGCTCTGCCACTTTGAGCATCCCATGCAATTCAGTGAGCTTCTTTTCCATCCCATGCATATGGTAGTTCGAGATGAACGGCCCGTAGCTATCCGGAAGAGAACCCAAAATTGTATCTGTGGACAACTCATCCCCAAGTCGGAAGCCCAGCCTATCCAGAGCTTGCATGTACCCGATCATCTTGATCACATGCGGGCTCAGTGGATCACCCTCTTTCAGCTTACAATCCATCAAGGATCGCCAGACGTTGAACCTTTCGGTCCTAGCCTGCATTTGAAACATGCTCTTAAGGTTCTCGATCATATCGAAAGCCTCAATATTTTCGAACTGATGCAGCAGATCGGGCTCCTCTAGAACTTGTTCCTTTTTCGACAGGTTCCTCTGGAAGCGTATTCTCTAGAACTTGTTCCTTTTTCTCATGCCTAAGAACAATTCTCAGGTTTCTATACCAGGTGGTAAAGTTTGTTCCATTCAATTTATCTTTTTCCAGGATTGATTTCAACGCAAAAGGGGTAACTTGAGCAGGTGGTGCCATTGATCTACAATAGAAATATGCAAAACACTAAGACGTGTATTCATGAAGAGTAATTCATATTAAACATTTTATTAAGATCATTACTCCTACTAAAATCAACATCCCTCGGTTGATACTTAGTGATTCAAGATCCAAGATCAACATGTCAACTAGTGAGCTTTTGCATCACCGCTAGAGGACAAGATCACTCGGTAAGCAACTCTTGCTAATCGTATCTCCATACGACTCTTGTTGTTGGGGACGTCTCATGCCTCGCCAACTCCTATGCCTCGTGGCCCAAAACTGTTTTGATAGCCATGACAAGTCAACCAATGCTTCGTGTGTAAGTGTCCGACACAAACCCATCACTTCAAGGAGATCTAGTGGCACCCTAATTTCATAGGCCCGCCACTAAATATACTTGACATGTGAAGGTGCAGCAATTGGGAAGGCATTTGTACTTGACATTCTTTGAGGGATCACCCTACTTAAAACATCTATCATGCAAAAGAAGGGTGCATAAAAGGGATAAACTTTCACCGGTAGTTTATATATGTGTGATATGGTATAGCCCCTTTTCACAGCGCATGGTGATCTCCATCTCCACGTGCGCGGTCTGCCCATGCATGGTTGTCCTCGTGGTGATCTCCATCTCCACGGCATGGTGTCAACCGCCAAGTGTTACATAAGATACTATGCTATTAAAAACTAATAGCTACTCCCTCCGTCTCAAAATAAGTGTCTTAACCTTAATACAATTTTGTACTAGAGTTAGTATAAAGTTGAGACACTTATTTTGGGACGGAGGGAGTACTAAAAGTAAATTACATTACATGGCTTCTCATGTTGACACACAGGTCATTAATACAATAATGGGACAACTATATGGCTCCTGCCGGTTGCTGCACGCATGACACGCAGGTCATGAAACAATAATATACAAGAAACATCAATGGGCTATACCAAATCACAGTCATTCCCTGCAAAAATGAGTCAGACGTTCTACCACCGAAGATAAAACCTCCTGAAACTCTATCTTCCAAGCGGATTTTGGCCTAGCCAGAAGCGCCGAAACCTCCTGAAATCACAATCGTTCTGAGATTTCGCCGCTAATCCAACTTTTTATTAGCTTCAGTTTGACAGGCCGTGGAGCAAAATCGGAGTTCGTATGCAAAAGTTACAGCCGTTTTACCGAGACCGCTCCAATAGATTTCAGCAGCGCGAAAATCACATTTCCACGGTGTTGATCTATGTTCTGATTCGATAAATCTCATTGATCTTCGTGTGATGCATCCGGATTTACGTTCCACTGTCTACCCCGATGGCGGAAACCGACCGGTAGGGGTAAGTCGTGTCACGACCTCTGCGTCACGATCACGGAAACAAGATCACAAAACCAACCTTCAACACGACGTGCGTGACCGATCTCATCGACCCACACTTGAACCGATCTACATATCTCATATGCATATCATCGACTCTATCACCACACAGCGGAGGCTCTGATACCACTGTTGGAACACGCGGTACACTATGCTAGCGCCAAATAAAATTTTCTACCGCGCACCCAAGATCATGCTGCTGGTAATAGATCACAGGATCGGGTTTACCACTAGACGCGCAGTCACCGCAGCGGAAGTAGAGTTGGTGATGCGTGTAGCCGATCTCCCGAGCCGTCTCCTCCTCGCGCCGTCGATCTCCCGCGAACAGCGAAGACCCGTGAAGGGTGATCTCCCGCGAATGGCGCCTCGCAGTTCCCTCGAACGGTTTGTCCAAGCACCGCAGATGCGATGCCTCCAAGGTATCCACCCGTGCGGGGTGCAGTGGCGGGCGGCGGACTGCTAGGTCCGGTCGCACGTCATGGGCGTGGGGAGTGGCGACGGCTATCAAGGGTTGAATCAAGATTAACCCTAAGTGGTGCGCCCACTCCCCTTTATATAGACCTCCGAGGTGGGCCCAACACTTGTGCCCACTAGGAGTATGCGTCCATTTTCCTCTCCGATCCAATCCGAATGGGCTGCAGCCCCTTAAGTGTGCGACCCTATAGGTTCACGTACACATGGACACGACCAAGTCGATAGTTGGTAGCGGCTCCTAGCAGAACATGCCAACTCCCATGTGTGCGTAAAGTCGTTTGACGAACCTCGACAATGTGTCATGTGCAACATTCCTTTTGCCTCACGATATTTGTTGTCGATCTCAAGGCAGTACTTGTCACCCTTGTGATAGCTCGACCTCTTCTTCTCGAAACCGTGATCTGCATTCCTAACTAGGTTAACACTTAACCCAAGTCGCATGCCCATGCTTTCTGAATCTGATCACTCGAGAGGGTCCAGAGAATATCTCTCCTAATAGGAGGGGCAAATCCCATCTTGGTCAACGATGTCTCGCGGCATGTCTCACGACTCACCCGAAAGCTACCTTTATAACTACCCAGTTACGGAGTAGCGTTTGATAGACCCTAAGTGAGCCGATCCTCATCCTGAGAACATGTGAGGACCTCAGGTCTAGGACATGGCATAGACATTGTACTTGAGACTAACAGATGACAATCTCTCGCTGCGTCTCAAAGTGGGTCTGTCCGACTCGATGATCTCCATCCCCGAGTGCATACTATCGGTCTAGCATCTCCTTGCACATGACTTATGAAACATAGTCATCAACCGAGTCGTATACTAGTAAAGGATATGTGTCCGCATAACCTTATCAACTAGGGACCATTAAAACAATCATCATACAATACATAGTTCCACAAACAAGTCACATACTTATTGATACATATCATTGACGATGTTCAAGGACAATACAAAGGACTCATGAATACATATGGAAATATCATCATCACATGATTTCCTCTAGGGTATAGCTCCAACAATTCTAATACCTAAATCATTGCCATTATCTCCAAGCACAACATGGCAAAAATCTGAACATATGTCAGGTTTTTTGTTGCTGTAGCATGACAATTCTCTATGTGGGGAAGGGCGGGCGGGCTGGGGGGGGGGGGTCCTTAATGAGCAGGACGCAGGGCATTGTTAGCTCAAGGGAGCTCCCTGGCGTCATTCGCTCGTGGGAGCCTCCCAAAGCGCACCATCATTCGCACTAGGGAGGGCCCCGAGAGACTTCCTCCAGTTACCCCCCCCCCCCCAGCCCCCTCCACACAGACACACACACACACACACCATGCGAACTCCACAACCTACATCTGCGATTAATGAGGACACACATGACGACAATCCGGAATGCCATAGATCGTGATAACATCGACCGCGCAGCCACACCAATAAGCTTTTTCAGTTAGCTACACATGGTCACAAAGGCATATACTTCCTCTGTCTAGGTTTAATAGTCCTCTTATTTTCGGCTAAACTTTGACCTATAATTTAATTAATAAAATGTAAACTCTGTGACACAAAAATTGTACCGTAGGAAACCTTCTTAAAATACAAAATTCAACAATACAGATTTTGTGCATATACATTACATTTTATTAGTAATGTAAATGGTTAAAACCTGACCCAAAATATGAGGACCAATAAACCTAAACGGAGGGAGTAGAGTAAAATGGTTGGCAAAGATTCAGAGAAGCGTGAATCCAACAGTTCAGTTGCACTAGTCATGCAGAGTAGTCTTGCATCTTTTTAGATATAAGTAATATATCTCTATCTCTTCTCTACTACTAAGATTCCATCTTTCACTTTCTTCCCACCACCTCTTGGTCCAACCTATCACCCTCCATCGATTTTTGGTATCGTATCTCTATCTCTATAGATTACTCCCTCCTTTCCTAGATATAAGGTGTATTTTTTCAGAAAGTCAAACTTCTCTTACTTTGGCCAAGTTTACCAACAAAAATATCAATGTCTAGAATACCAAATCATTATCACTAGATTCACCATGAAATATATTTTTATATTTTATATGTTTAGTATTGTAAACCATTATATATTTTTCTATAAAGTTGGTCAAACATAGACACCGTTTGAATTTTGGAAAACTAATGCACCTTATATTTAGTAACGGAGGGAGTACTTAAAAAGAACGTAAGGTTCCATCTTTCACTTTCTCCCCACCACGCCTTTGTCCAACCTCCCACCCTTCATCGATTTTTTGGTAACTAAATAAATAAGAATAAATTCCCTATTTGTACTTAATAAATAATGTAAGCTTTCATCTTCACTTTCCACCCCTTCATCCAACTTTCCACCCTCCATCGAATTTTTGGTAACTATAAATAAATAGGAATAAAATTCCCTATTCGTAGACAAATAATATCAATGAGCCCCTTATCTTAGGAAACCCAATAAAGTAGATAAATTACGGGCACATGCCTATTTTACTAATTTAAAAAATGATTAAAAATATGCTTACATAATCAAAACATAATTTTATTTATCTATTTATTTTGCAGCAAGATTTGTCCAGTATGATCGTCTTATTACGTTAACAAAATTTTGCCCCTTGTGACAACGCAGGGACACATTCCTAATTCATTAAAAAATTATCATCTCATATTGCAACAAATGAGGTTCTTACATGATTTGGATTTCAGAACCATAATTTTGTTTGAAATCCAGTTTTGAGATCTCTCATCATTAGGTTGACTGGTACAAGATTTGGGCTGGAGAAGAAAAAGGGCATGAGATGAGCTCACCTTCTTACCATTGGCAAATCTCTCTCTGTGATATGTCGCATCTGTTTCGCGAAGAGACATTACAGTCACATGTGCTGGTGTGGTCTTAGGTTTCAAGGTGGAGAACCGGTAAACGAGGTCATGAAGCCAAACTCTTGCTACGTGAATGTGGGTGCGAGTTTTCAATAATGCGGCACGAGTCAGGTGAAAAGTATGCATTTAGATTCGGCTTTGGTTCTGTAATTTTTTGTCGGTGCAATGGATGGGTAGCGGGTTTTTTTCCAGTAAAAGTGGTTTTAGAATTGGATGGTATAGTCGCACCAAGTTGAGTAGAAACCACTCTCCTATTTCCTCATGGTAGAGTAGGTTCTCCTGGGATCAACCGAAGCTGCCAATTCAATTTTCTGAGTGGAAGGAAGCCTTCTAATTAACCATCTTTTCTTGAAAGCCCTCCCCATATACTAATTAATTAAGAAGTTCTTACAATCTTTCATTACAGAATTAGCCACCCAGGGTGGAACACTATTACAAAGCACACCGTCAGACCTATTGTTGAAACTAAACTTAGCAATCTCATGCACCACCATATTGGTATGACGATTAATCTTAACGATCTTGAGATTACTGATAAACCTAGAAATGCTCAATGCCTCCTTTTTTAGATCAACAAGAGGGGACTTGTCCATGGTTTCATTTGCCAGAAAAGATACCACAAAGTAGCAATCAGTTTCCAAAATAATTGGTTTGTGAAGAGAAATACCAATGTATAACTCGGTTACACACACTTGAAGTTCTGCTTCATCCACACGAGTACACAACGCAATAAAGTCCAAGGTGATTCCTGGCCACAACTCCTACACTAGCTGATCTAATGCCCTCCACAAAACTAGTGCCAACATTGATCTTAATATACTCACGGGAAGGAGGCTCGCAAAGAGCACGGATTTTCACTGAAATGGTAACGTACCTCAAACAATTCGTCACCCCCTTACCTTTGTTGCTTAAATCCACTTTCGCATTGGTGTTGGCTGGCGAGAAGGTCTTCCCATAATTATCCACAAAGACAACAGAGGCGGATACATATTCTTTCCACTTTCCAAAAATCAAATCGTTTCTCAAATGCTAGCCTCTCCACAAGATGAATAAAACTTTCCCGCGCATCAGCGGCCTTAGCTAATCCAATAAAATAAGAAATGAGTCGGCTCATGTAATCTGAAGTACTCATCTCCCGAAATATTCCACACTTCCCTCCGAGCTAAACGCAAAGCTCAGTTAACAAGAGCATGGAAAATACTTTCATCTTCAACACCACATATGGAGCACTAATATTATAGAGTTTATTGATGAGATACTCCATTAACCTGAACCGCCATGTTATTAGATGATGCGACATGCCAGGCAAAGATTTTGTTTTTTGTGTGGAACTTTGGCCTTCCAAATAACATCCTAAAGCCTCCTTTCCGCATTAACGGCCCCATTAGCTAGACGCGTATCTTTCTTACAATTCTTGAGATTTAGAGCCAGCCTGTACACACTTTTAATTGGAAAAAAATACTATTTTTCTCATAGTGCAACACAACGAAATCATCCTCTCCCAGAGACTAAATACGCATATTTAAAATCTCCTTGGCATAATGGGGTAGAAGAAATGCCTAATCAAATTTTTCATCCCAACTTCTCGTCCCGCCCTGAATAATTCAGACACCCATTTTTGTCTAGAATGATTCCTTTTTTTAGCAGTAAATTTTAAGCTGAAATTCCTTGGTATCGAGTTATCTCTCCATATATGTATACGGTTACCATCAAACACTCTCCAAATGACACATTTTTCAAGCAGTTCAGACCATGTATAATACCTTGCCAATTCACCGACGTCACTTCTTAAAAGAACTCTCATCCGATGAATCACAACATAGGTTAGTGTCCACTCACTGACTCGCGGGGCAGCTTTGGGCAGCTCTAATCAACCATCCAGGCCCCGTGCGCATCCAAATCAGTCCACCATACCCAAATTAAACCCCTAACCAATTTTCGCAAAACAGCTAGCTAGGGCCGGCTAATCAAGTGCAGTGATGTGCGCGCGAATGTGCGATACACTGTACTGGCACATATACTTGCCCACGTGTAATCCCGCTGTCGCTTAATCCCATCATCATCTACAATATAATATCCCCAATGAACAAGATACGCTTGATTAGCTAAACTTAATACTCCCGGGCCGGACTCGTTAAGTACTGTACGTTCAACAATGCGCTACTGATGGGAACGTGCAATCAGGGCAGTAAGGTCGTAGCCTCGTAGGTGAGACCGTTACTCCTGCAGGGCGACGTCCAACCGATCGACAGCGAGTTGCATATACCGGGTCCACTGTCAGTTGATTACTGTGTTGTAACTTTCGCAATTGATGAAACATCGATGCAAATCAACCAGGTCCCTTTGTTTTTCGGAGATTTCAGCTTTTGTGCAGTTTTTTGGTAATTACTTTCAGCAACAAAAACCTTAAACCCTAACTGTAAAATGATTACAATGTCCACTGTCCAGCACTTTGAGGGTAGTACTCCCTCCGTCCTGAATTGTTTGTATTGGATTTGTCTAGATACTAACGTACTATCTAGACACGTTTTAGTGTTAGATACATCTGTATCTGTAAACATTTAAGACAAGTATTCTAGGACGGAGGTAATATATGAGTAGTGTGTTCAAAATGTCCAAACTCAGTTTTATTTTTTGTGGTAAAAATAAGTAAATACATGTATTTTATAGAAGAAATACATATTTTTTTGAGAAACAAATACATATTTTTTTAGGCGAGGAAGATATTTTTTCCGAGAATCTAGGGGAAGAGTATATAAATGCATGACTTCAGTTCTCTCTTTCTTCAGCCCAAGTCATTGGGCCAGCCACGTGTCTTATCCAATCTACTGCAGAAAGCTGGAAATTGGCTCTATTTATGGGCTGAAAGCCATGGGCCGAGTTCAACTCGAATTTCGGCCATTTGTTTCAGCACATAATAAGTAGAATTAATTAAAAATACTCCCCACCCCTCAAAAAAATATTCAGGTACTCCCCATCTGCCCTAAAAATACATGCCCCTTGTCCATCCATGATTCTTATCTCTAAAAAACCAACTCTTGCATTTCCATCCAAATAAGCATGTATCTCTAAGCTTTCACCAAGAAAATGCACTTGTAAGAAATTCCCAAAATGACCATTAGATATGCAGCATGATTAGTGATTGAACAAAGCTCTGAGGGAAAAGAATATTATTTATTTGTTGTAGCAACTGAAGATGCGTTATATAGTATTCTAAAAATGATAGTATCCCAAAAACACAAAACATAACTTGTTGGCAATCAAATACCATAGTATACAAATGCTATGGTAATTTGCAGCATTAGAAAACGGAGGTGCGTTTTGTTTCAAGTTTGGTGGTTTACAATATTTATCAAAGTATATTTTGTCATTATGTGAAGTTACTTTTTTTTAATTATGTCAAGTGGCTATCAATTTTAAAGAATTATCCCAATCACTTGCCATCAGGACATGCACAATTTGGTTTAGCACGAGTTAACGCAAGTATTAATCATCATTTATATATCTTTGTGTGGGTCAAGGCTTCAGCTTATATTTGTTTCTAGATGCTACTAGATTCAAATTAACACGTTGAAGCTAGCTGCTAGATGCATCTAACCGGAATGATGAGTGATTTAAACTTTGGTATGTAATATAGTTAGTGGTTACTAGGCTAACAAGTTTATTTACACAAGAATTAGAAGGCGCGGAGAAAGAGATCACATACATCTTTTCCTTTTCCTCACACAAAGGTGGCTAGGGCAAAGTTCTCCTCCCCTCCAAGCTCCACCGGCCAACTCGTGTATTCTTCCTCTGACCACCCCTCCGATGGCTGGTGCTGGGAGGAGAATCCCGGTGCCTCGGCTCAAGCTAGTAATTTATGTTAGTGTTTTTAAGTCCTCGCATGGGCGACGCTTCATCTCTCAGTTCGTCTTCTGAGCTTCGATTCTCCTTGAAATAATCTGTAAGAACAGAATTGACAGAGCTCATGCGCAATAACAAGGCATGAGGGGGCCTTGAGAAAATAAATTAAATGAAAAGATAAAAGGAATGAAGATCTTTCTGGGCCAGTGATGAGAAAAAAGGCAAATGCATGGGATTGGGCCGGGTCACTTTGGCGTCTGCTACCCCGTTTCGTTTGCTACATTGTTGAAGCGGTTTTTATGGGGTGTTTCGTTGTTGGTTTTGTTTCATTTTTGTTGTTGCTTCATACATGTTGCCAGGGGGAGCAGCTTGCAGCGAACGCCCCGCCCCATCGTTCACCCCGGGAGGGGAGGCGAATCTGACTGGCCCAAAGGCTTAGTTAACTGTTTTATAAATACACATTTCCTTATAAAAATATAGAAAAAAAACATAAATTTATAAAAAAAATCCATTATTCTGAAAATATGAAAAATGCCATGCTACCTTACAAAACTGACATTTCTCTCATTTATAAATTTACAATGGTATGATGAAAAATGGTGTCGTGTGATGTACAATTTCTTTTATGAAAGTTGCCGTGGAGATGTTTCACTGTGCAAAAAATGCCATGTTTCTGGAGAATTTTTTCTTTATTTTTACCATGGACCAAAAATAAAAACGCCCCTATGTAAAGTTTTGCTTTATTTGGTCCACTTTGCAAGAATTCACAAAAAATGCCGTCTCACTAAATTTTATTTTGTTGTGCAATAAAAAAAATGAAATTGCCATCATCTTAATAATAAAACTACCATTCTCTTGATAATAAAAATGCCATGCAAACAATAATAATAATGACATCCTCTCAATAATAAAAGTGGCATCGTATTAATAATAAAGCTGACATCCTCTTAATAATAAAAATATCATATCGTTTATAATAAAAGGCCATATAATTAATCATAAAAATGTCAACCTCTTAATTATAAAAAATCATGTTATTAATTATTAAAATGTGATGTTCTTAATTCTAAAACTGCCATGTGAGGAAGTAAAAAACAATTCAAATTTGTCATGAGTAAGTGATAATATTTCCTAAAGCTTGCCATGGGTCATTACAAAAAGACCTAAAATTTTCATGTTTTGGAACACAAAAAATTGTCATGGATTAAAATAAAAATAAATTGCCATGCTACCTATATTTAAAAATGCACATGGCAAATTAGAAAAAAAACCTGTAAAAAATAGGGATTTTTCTTTCAAAATGAAAAATAATTATTTTCGGATTTTTCTCAAAAGAAAAATCAATTTTTTGTATAAAAAAATAACTTTTAAAATACATATAGTAGTTTGGTTTTAAGTGTTCACAAATCCCCACTTCAATCGAGTAGTAAGCGCCCCCGCTCCGCCCCTGCACACGAGAAAGCGACAATCCGAACCCCTCCTCGCGCACTTTGGTTGTGAAATTTTTGAAAAAAAAAATAGGGAAACGTTTGCCAGGAAACGAGTAACAGCGAACGGCTCCAGCTGCTCTACATGGCATCGGTCTTGTATAAAGATTCATGCACACATCAAGGAAGGCGTTTGCTGGGATGGGTTCCCTGGCGGACGTTCGCCAGATATCTTTTCCGTTACATAACGAGGCAGGTAGGCCTTTACGTGGAAATCAATCTCTTCCGTTATTAAACCTATATTTTAGAACCTTGGGTACTATGCTTGCTAGAACAAGCATAAGTCACGTTGAAGGTTCACGCTCCAGTAAACATCCATCATGCCCAGTCGGCACATCTATCGTCATCAAATCCATGTGCGTTAGCGCGGACAAATGCACAGGTCCTACAAGGGCAACCTATATCCATTGGCGTACCCAGGGGGTGTGCCGTGGCTCACCCAGAAATTTCTGAATTTCTTTTGTACCATGTAATCCTCGTGGCCCAAATCGAACTGGCAGAGGCCCATCCGCCCAGCCCACCTTCTCCTGAGTCCTGAGCGAGCGAGATATATATACGGTGACGCTAAACTAAGCGAGTGCGTAGAATTCCTAATCATGCGCGCCGGTCGATAGTTGCCGCGTGCCGCTTGCCCCATCTCCCAGGATTCATCCAAATGATAGTAAAACACAGTATGGAAAAAGTAATAGAATTAACTCATGTTACCATAGCCAGGCGCCTCATCTCCGTCTCGCAAGACTTCGCAGTAATGACAGTAAACAAACCAACATGCATGGTAAGGTTGTTACCGGATAGCTTGCATGGCACATAGAAAGCACTAATGAACCATGGTAATAGATATTCACGTATATGGTAAGGAAACTTGCACTATTCATCCGATCCTATGTTCGTAAAGTAAAGTGATCACATGGTAATGTATAGTTTAGTCTATACTTGACAATAGTAAGCATACTACGTATTAGGGCCTCTAGTAATTTGTATATACTTTTTCTGAGTTGGGGTTTATCATATATTCGAAATGTGATTACGATATACTACTATAGTGTTGATGTGATGGTAACTATGTTAATACTACGTATGTGTCAATTACTAATAGTAGTAACTACATTACCATCCATCTGATATAAGCCATTACTGTTTTAGCATTTAAATTAAAAGCTTAAAATGATTTTTTTAGCATGCAAATCAAAATCACAAGATTATTTTGACTACAGCAAATGTTTTCTATTTAATATTTGTATATAATCCGTTTTGTAATAGACATGCGTTCATTACTATGTTTCTTAACCAACTACGATAGATTGATCGCTCAGGCATGCGTGAGCATACAGTAATCATTACCATGTTTTATCACCTCTTTTACTATGTACTTAGGGCCCACCTGCATATAGTAATCATTACCATGTTTTACCAATATTTTACTATGTACTTCGGGCCCGCGGACGAAGGCCTGCGGTTGATGGTTTGCGCTAATTAGCACCTCAACCAGTCTGTTGTTGGAGCATGCGCTGGGTGGAGCGTACAATAGCTTATAGTACACTTTGGCTTACTTTAGCTATATATATGACAAATTTTTCCTACTACCGGGTGTAGTTACTCCTATTTTGGTTTCATATATTCTAGATAGTATCTATCATATTAGAGAGTATATACGCGTAGTATGTAGTATGTAAGAATGTTTAGGTAATATATATACTATTTTTTAGGTAATATGTAGTATATTTTGAGCATACTCCTTTTTACGTACAAATATGTTAATTTAGGATTAGGTGGAAGTGGTAGACAGGTATGCTTTTTATCTTGAATAGTATTTACTATTCACTAGGTAGGGCACTATTCACAATAGTGCTCCACTATTAAATACACTATTTGAAATAGTATTCCACTATTCACAGCAATATTTAATTTAATATGATTACCTTCACGTTCTAACTTGATTATATATTTAATGCAGGATCTATTTAGAGGCTGGCGAGGCCAACAATTCGTCCGACGGTGTGCGCAGAGGTGTAAAATCCTACTCGGTACTCACCATATTTTTCATTATGTTGCATCGATGTAGCTAGTTACGTTCACTTAGCAGTTTTAATTGCAAATTTATGGGGTAAATTCCTATCGCCTTCCCAG
This sequence comes from Aegilops bicornis, assembly GCA_021605145.1. Classification (NCBI taxonomy): domain Eukaryota; kingdom Viridiplantae; phylum Streptophyta; class Magnoliopsida; order Poales; family Poaceae; genus Aegilops; species Aegilops bicornis. Next base: position 164,127,992 of record CM038670.1, on the reverse strand, counting down.
TGCAGTTCCACCGAAGGGAACACTTCTCACGGCCACACGGTTCTCATTCAAACGCCGCCTGGGCTACACAGAGAACTACACACGCAGAGGTTTCTCCTATAGGATCCCTAGCATAAGAACTCGTCCCATAAATTCATAAGTAAAATACCAAGTGAAACCAAGAAACTACATCATTTCAACAACATAATTTACATATGGCTTTCCCTTTCGGGATGCCCTGAAGGGATTACACACAACTAGGAAATTACCTTCAAACTCTTGGCGAACTAAGCGCCTTCTTGGCTATTCTACTAGTAGTGGTGGTGACTAGAAGGATTTGGTGCTCTGGTGGAGAGTCTCGATGCTCTGAGTGTGTCGTGCTCTCCCGTCTCTTGTGTGTTGTGCTCTTGAGCCCAGCGTCTCCTTTTATAGCCGCGAGGGGTGGCTGCAAGGGAGGCCTTCGGGAGCCTTCCTTCACTTATTTTACACACGGTAGTATGCACACGTGTCCTACTAGGGTACACACGTGTCCTTCTAATAATATAGAAAAATGTGAGAGAGTGCCGACAAGCTTCAATCTTCAGGAATATTTGCTTTCTTCACGTGGCACTGTCTCTCGGTGAATAACTGGTTGGCTCTTCTTTTCTTCTTCGCTTGCCAAATGATGCACTTCTTCATGCCTTCAGATAGGTAGCTCTTCCTTAGGAATCCTTGTGTCAGTGTATGCGTACATACATGCCAAGGCTGCTTAAATATTCAACACTGCTTATTCATTTAATTTAAATTTAATTTAACTTGTTTAAATATTAGACATTGCTTTTTTTATTATTAATATTATTATTATTATTATTATTTTTTTTACAGGGGGGGTCCTCCCTGCCCATGTAATTGATAATACCTTATCAATATTATTTATATATATATATATATATATATATACAAGTATACACCATGCACTAATGAATAGTACTTGCCATAACGGCTTAGGTGCCTATACACCATGCACTAATGAATAATACTTGCCATAACGCGCCTAGGTGCCTGGGCCAGGCACCTAGGCGCGTTATGGCAAGTACTATTCATTAGTGCATGGTGTATACTTGATAAGATAATGATTTTTCATCTTTTGTTTGCATGTACTAGTATCCTAAATAGTCATGATTGTTTTCCATAACAAAAATAGTCTGAACACTTATACTTGGGTACACATATATGTACATGTACGTGAAATACCCACGTGTATATGTTATTTGACCAAAATACTAGTTAGTGGGTATTATACGTAACGCAAATTTGTATGCATTAATGTTATACCCAATGAAAATATACACATAAATATCATACATTTTAATTATGTGTTGATGTTATAGCCAATGAAAATATACATATAAATATACATTGATGCGGATATACAAATAAATATATACGTGTATACCCCAATAAAAATTTAACATAAATATACATACCCTGATGTATTTTTTTGTATATACCCATCAATGTCACACATTTTACAAGCGGTATATGTACCTGAGATACCCACGTGTATATTTTTTAGACCGTGATACCAGTTAATGGGTATTATACCTAATAAAAATATGTGTGTGTTGGTGTCATACCCAATAAAATTCATACATTTTAGTGTTATGCCCAATGAAAATATGTACAGATTGGTATACGTGGTACAAAAGTTATGTGGTATTTTTCTAATGAATTATTATGCACCTGCCATACATAGCAACGAGTATGCTAAATAATTAATTACAATTTAACATCGTGAAGAGAAATAACGACACGTATCAATTACGCAACCTTTATTACTTTCCATAGAAGTACCTTCACGCAAACGAATAGGAAAGTAATAATGCAGGTATGCATGCAAAGTCTATACCTATTTTCACAGCGAGATCAAGTATGATCCAACGGCATCTAGGTAAGTAGCCTGGGCACCTGGGTGTCCCAAATGATTATATATAGGGTAACGTTATTCTAAGCGTGAGTGTAGAATAGCTTATTCTACACCCCAGTAATGGTATGTACAAAATCTAGTAAAACGCTATGTAAAATGTAGTAATTATGAGATATATTTTTTTACTATCCAACTTTTTGATTTCTTACATGGTCAAAAAATTTACTATATTTTACCTGTTACGTTACTGTATTTTGTATGTACCGTTACTGGGGTGCAGAATAAGTTATTCTATACTCAAGCTTAGTTTAGCGTTACTATATATATATATATATATATATATATATATATATATATATATATATATATAGAGAGAGAGAGAGAGAGAGAGAGAGTAGCCGCAAACGGGCCACCCTGCAGCGACCTAATCCCCATCCCGATCTACTGCCGCCGACCGCCCGCCGCTCACGCCAGGCGCGCTGCGGCGCTGCCGCTCTGCCCCCCTTTGAAGAAGCGTTGCAGGCTGCTCTACTGGATCTTGTCCTTCCACGACCAAGCACGCGCCGACCCGAGAGCTCCTGCTACCGCCTTCGCCCTCCCTACCATTCCGACGACCGTCGCCGCTCCGGAGGAGCTGGACTGGTACCGCCTCCTTCCCCCATCCCCACTGCCACTGCCCATCCGATCATCCTTGATGTATGATGCCCTGATCCCACTCCATAACTGTTGGGGAACGTAGTAATTTCAAAATTTTCCTACGCACACGCAAGATCATGGTGATGGCATAGCAACGAGAGGGGAGAGTATTGTCCACGTACCCTCGTAGACCATAAGCGGAAGCGTTATCACAACGCGGTTGATGTAGTCGTACGTCTTCACGATCCGACCGATCCAAGTACCGAACGTACGGCACCTCCGGAGTTCAAAGACACGCTCAACTCGATGACGATCTCGGACTCGATCCAGCAAAGTGTCGGGATGAGTTCCACAAGACGACGGCGTGGTGACGATGATGATGCTCTACCGGCGCAGGGCTTCGCCTAAACTCCGCGACGATATGACCGAGGTGGAATATGGTGGAAGGGGGCACCGCACACGGCTAAGGAACGATCCGTAGATCAACTTGTGTGTCATGGGGTGCTCCCTGCCCCGTATATAAAGGAGGGAGGGGGAGGTGCGGCCGGGCCCCAAGGCAGTGCGCTGAGGAGTCCTACTCCCACCAGAGTAGGACTCCCCTCTTGCCTTGTTGGAGAAGGAAAGGGGAAGGGGAAAGAGGAAGGCGCCGCCTCTCCTTGTCCTATTCGGACTAGGGGGTGGGAGGGCGCGCCTGCCCCGGCCGGCCCTCCTCTTCTCCCATATGGCCCACTAAGGCCCATTAACCCCGGAGGGTTCCGTAACCCCGGTGTTCCTAAAAATCCCGATTTCACGGAACCATTCCGATATCCAAATATAGGCTTCCAATATATCAATCTTTATGTCTCGACCATTTCGAGACTCCTCGTCATGTCCGTGATCACATCTGGGACTCCAAACAAACTTCAGTACATCAAAACTTGCAAACTCATAATAAAACTGTCATCGTAACGTTAAGCGTGCGGACCCTACGGGTTCGAAAACTATGTAGACATGACCTAGAACTATTCTTGGTCAATAACCAATAGCGGAACCTGGATGCCCATATTAGTTCCTACATATTCTATGAAGATCTTTATCGGTCAAACCGCCTAACGACATACGTTGTTCCCTTTGTCATTGGTATGTTACTTGCCCGAGATTCGATCGTCGGTATCCAATACCTAGTTCAATCTCGTTACCGACAAGTCTCTTTACTCGTTCCGTAATACATCATCTCGCAACTAACTTATTAGTTGCAATGCTTGCAAGGCTTATGTGATGTGTATTACCGAGAAGGCCCAGAGATACCTTCTCCGACAATCGGAGTGACAAAACCTAATCTCAAATACGCCAACCCAACATGTACCTTTGGAGACACCTGTAGTACTCCTTTATAATCACCCGATTACGTTGTGACGCTTTGGTAGCACCCAAAGTGTTCCTCCGGTAAACGGAGTTGCATAATCTCATAGTTACCGGAACATGTATAAGTCATGAAGAAAGCAATAGCAATATACTAAACGATCAAGTGCCAGTGCTAACGGAATGGGTCATGTCAATCACATCATTCTCCTAATGATGTGATCCCGTTAATCAAATAACAACACATGTCTATGGTTAGGAAACATAACCATCTTTGATTAATGAGCTAGTCAAGTAGAGGCATACTAGTGACTTATATGTTTGTCTATGTATTCACACATGTATCATGTTTCCTGTTAATACAATTCTAGCATGAATAATAAACATTTATCATGATATGAGGAAATAAATAATAACTTTATTATTGCCTCTAGGGCATATTTCCTTCAGTCTCCCACTTGCACTAGAGTCAATAATCTAGATTACACAAAGAATGATTCTAACACCCATGGAGTCTTGGTGCTGATCATGTTTTGCTCGTGGAAGAGGCTTAGTCAACGGGTGCGCAACATTCAGATCCGTATGTATCTTGCAAATCTCTATGTCTCCCACCGGACTTGGTCCCGGATGGAATTGAAGCGCCTCTTGATATGCTTGGTCCTCTTGTGAAATCTGGATTCCTTTGCCAAGGCAATTGCACCAGTATTGTCACAGAAGATCTTCATTGGTCCTGATGCACTAGGTATGACACCTAGATCGGAAATGAACTCTTTCATCTAGACTCCTTCATTTGATGCTTCCGAAGCAGCTATGTACTCCGCTTCAGATGTAGATCCCGCCACGACGCTTTGTTTATAACTGCACCAACTGACAGCTCCACCGTTTAATAAAAACACGTATCCGGTTTGCGATTTAGAATCGTTCGGATCAGTATCAAAGCTTGCATCGACGTAACCATTTACGACTAGCTCTTTGTCACCTCCATATACGAGAAACATATCCTTAGTCCTTTTCAGTTATTTTAGGATGTTCTTGACCGCTGTCCAGTGATCCACTCCTGGATTACTTTGGTACCTTCCTGCCAAGCTTATTGCTAAGCATACGTCAGGTCTGGTACACAACATCGATTTCATGATAGAGCCTATGGCTGAAGCATAGGGAACATCTTTCATTTTCTCTCTATCTTCTGCGTGGTCGGACATTGAGTCCGACTCAATTTCACACCTTATGTCTGGTAAAAATTCTTTCTTTGCATGATCCATTTTGAACTTTTTCAAAACTTTATCAAGGTATGTGCTTTGTGAAAGTCCAATTAAGCGTCTTGATCTATCTCTATAGATCTTGATGCCCAATATGTAAGCAGCTTCACCGAGGTCTTTCATTGAAAAACTTTTGTTTAAGTATCCTTTATGCTATCCAGAAATTCTATATCATTTCCAATTAATAATATGTCGTCCACATATAATATCGTAAATGCTACAGAGCTCCCACTCACTTTCTTGTAAATACAAAGCTTCTCCAAAAGTGCAGATAAAACCATATGCTTTGATCACACTATCAAAGCGTTTATTCCAACTCCGAGAAGCTTGCACTGGACCATAAATTGATCGCTGGAGCTTGCACACTTTGTTAGCACCTTTTGGATCAACAAAACCTTCTGGTTGCATCATATACAACTCTTCTTCTAGAAATCCATTCAAGAATGCAGTTTTGACATCCATTTGCCAAATTTCATAATCATAAAATGCAGCAATTGCTAACATGATTCGGACAGACTTTAGCATCGCTACGGGTGAGAAAGTCTCATCGTAGTCAACCCCTTGAACTTGTCGAAAACCTTTTGCAACAAGTTGAGCTTTATAGATGATTACATTACCAGCGTCGGTCTTCTTCTTAAAGATCCATTTATTCTCAATGGCTTGCCGATCATCGGCAAGTCAACCAAAGTCCATACTTTGTTTTCATACATGGATCCCATCTCAGATTTCATGGCTTCCAGCCATTTTGCGAATCTGGGCTCACCATCACTTCTTCATAGTTTGTAGGTTCACCATGGTCAAGTAACATGACTTCCGAATAGGATTACCGTACCACTCAGTGCGGATCTTACTCTAGTTGACCTACATAGTTCAAGAGAAACTTGATCCAAGTTTCATGATCATTATCATTAACTTCCTCACTAATTGGTGTAGGTGTCACAGGAACCGATTTCTTTGATGAACCATTTTCCAATAAGGGAGCTGGTACTGCTACCTCATCAAGTTCCACTTTTCTCCCACTCACTTCTTTCGAGAGAAACTCCTTCTCTAGAAAGGATCCATTCTTAGCAACGAATGTCTTGCCTTCGGATCTGTGATAGAAGGTGTACCCAACTGTTTCCTTTGGGTATCCTATGAAGACACATTTTTCCAATTTGGGTTCAAGCTTATCAGGTTGAAGTTTTTTCACATAAGCATCGCAGCCCCAAACTTTCAGAAACGACAACTTTGGTTTCTTGCCGAACCATAGTTCATAAGGAGTCGTCTTAACGGATTTTGATGGTGCCCTATTTAACGTGAATGCGGCCGTCTCTAAAGCATAACCCCAAAACGATAGCGGTAAATCGGTAAGAGACATCATAGACCGCACCATATCTAGTAAAGTACGATTACTACGTTCGGACACACCATTACGCTGTGGTGTTCTGTATGCGTTAGTTGCTGAAACTATTCCGCAATTTTTCAAATGTAGACCAAACTCGTAACTCAAATATTCTCCTCCACGATCAGATCGTAGAAACTTTATTTTCTTGTTACGATGATTTTCAACTTCACTCTGAAATTCTTTGAACTTTTCAAATGTTTCAGATTTATGTTTCATTAAGAAGATATACCCATATCTGCTTAAATCATCTGTGAAGGTGAGAAAATAACGATATCCGCCACGAGCTTCAACATTCATCAGACCACATACATTTGTATGTATGATTTCCAACAAATCTGTTGCTCTCTCCATAGAACCAGAGAACGGTGTTTTAGTCATCTTGCCTATGAGGCACGGTTCGCAAGTACCAAGTGATTCATAATCAAGTGATTCCGAAAGTCCATCAGTATGGAGTTTCTTCATGCGCTTTACACCGATATGACCTAAACGGCAGTGCCACAAATAAGTTGCACTATCATTATTAACTTTGCATCTTTTGGCTTCGACATTATGAATATGTGTATTACTACTATCGAGATTTAATAAAAATAGACCACTCTTCAAGGGTGCATGACCATAAAAGATATTACTCATATAAATAGAACAACCATTATTCTCGATTTAAATGAATAACCGTCTCGCATCAAACAAGATCCAGATATAATGTTCATGCTCAACGCTGGCACCAAATAACACTTCTTTAGGTCTAAAACTAATCCCGAAGGTAGATGTAGAGGTAGCGTGTCGACCGCGATCACATCGACTTTGGAACCGCTTTCCCACGCCGCATCGTCACCTCGTCCTTGGCTGCTGCTCGCTTATTCCGTAGTCCCTGCTTTTGAGTTGCAAATATTAGCAATGTAACCGATCAAATACCCGGTGCTACTACGAGCTCTAGTAAGGTACACATCAATAACATGTATATCACATATACCTTTGTTCACCTTGCCATCCTTCTTATCCGCCAAATACTTGGGGCAGTTCCGCTTCCAAAGGACTGTTTGCTTGCAAGAGAAACACTTTCGATTTCAGGCTTAGGTCCAGACTTGGGTTTCTTCTCTTGAGTAGCAACTTTCTTGCTGTTCTTTTTGAAGTTCCCCTTCTTCTTCCCTTTGCCCTTTTCTTGAAACTAGTGGTCTTGTTGACCATCAACACTTGATGCTCTTTCTTGATTTCTACCTCCGCAGCTTTTAGCATTGTAAGAGCTCGGGAATTGTTTTGGTCATCCCTTGCATATTATAGTTCATCACGAAGCTCTTGTAGCTTGGTGGCGTGATTGGAGAATTACATCAATGACACTATCATCCGGAAGATTAACTCCCAGCTTGAATCAAGTGATTATTATACCCGGACATTTTGAGTATATGCTCACCGACGTAACTATTCTCCTCCATCTTGCAGCTATAGAACTTATTGGAGACTTCATATCTCTCAATCCGGCATTTGCTTGAAATATTAACTTCAACTCTTGGAACATCTCATATGCTCCATGACGCTCAAAACGCCGTTGAAGACCCGGTTCTAAGCCGTAAAGCATGGCACACCGAACTATAGAGTAGTCATCACTTTGCTCGCCAGACGCTCACAACTTCGGCGTTGTTCTGCAGCAGTTCGACACCCAGCGGTGCTTCCAAGACGTAATTCTTCTGTGCAGCAATGAGGATAATCCTCAAGTTACGGATCCAGTCCGTGTAATTGCTACCATCATCTTTCAACTTTGCTTTCTCAAGGAACGCATTAAAATTCAACGGAACAACAAAGACGAGCCATCTATCTACAAACATAGATAATCAAAATACTATCAGTACTAAGTTCATGATAAATTTAAGTTCAATTAATCATATTACTCAAGAACTCCCACTTAGATAGACATCTCTCTAGTCATCTAAGTGATCACGTGATCCAAATCAACTAAACCATAACCGATCATCACGTGAGATGGAGTAGTTTTCAATGGTGAACATCACTATGTTGATCATATCTACTATATGATTCACGCTCGACCTTTCGGTATCCGTGTTCCGAGGCCATATCCGCATATGCTAGGCTCGTCAAGTTTAACCTGAGTATTCTGCTTGTGCAAAACTGGCTTGCACCCGTTGTAGATGGACGTAGAGCTTATCACACCCGATCATCACGTGGTGTCTGGGCACGACGAACTTTGGCAACGGTGCATACTCAGGGAGAACACGTGTTGATAATTCTTAGTGAGAGATCATCTTAAAATGCTACCGTCAATCAAAGCAAGATAAGATGCATAAAGGATAAACATCACATGCAATCAATATAAGTGATATGATATGGCCATCATCATCTTGTGCTTGTGATCTCCATCTCCAAGCACCGTCGTGATCACCATCGCCACCGGCGCGACACCTTGATCTCCATCGTAGCATCGTTGTCGTCTCGCCAACTATTGCTTCTACGACTATCGCTACCGCTTAGTGATAAAGTAAAGCAATTACATGGCGTTGCATTTCATACAATAAAGCGACAACCATATGGCTCCTGCCGATTGCCGATAACTCGGTTACAAAACATGATCATCTCATACAATAAAATATAGCATCACGTCTTGACCATATCACATCACAACATGCCCTGCAAAAACAAGTTAGACGTCCTCTACTTTGTTGTTGCAAGTTTTACGTGGCTGCTACGGGCTGAGCAAGAACTGTTCTTACCTACGCATCAAAACCACAATGATAGTTTGTCAAGTTGGTGTTGTTTTAACCTTCGCAAGGACCGGGCGTAGCCACACTCGGTTCAACTAAAGTGAGAGAGACAGACACCCGCCAGTCACCTTTAAGCAACGAGTGCTCGTAGCGGTGAAACCAGTCTCGCGTAAGCGTACGCGTAATGTCGGTCCGGGCCGCTTCATCTCACAATACCGCCGAACCAAAGTATGACATGCTGGTAAGCAGTATGACTTGTATCTGAAAGTGCAATCATGCCCTTAAATCATATTTTGATGTTGATGACAACACATATGCTCGGGACTAATCATGTTTATCAAGTATATCTCAGGATTGTGTTCCAAAGACCGTATGCATGGATCATGACTAGGGACAAAAAGCATATAACTCAAGAATGGAGATACAAGGTGTTAACTTCATTTATGGTTTGTTCTTGAGTATAGGGATCCCGCACTATTAAGAGGGATCGATGGATCTGTGAAAAACTTGCTCAAAGCTGGTATCTATATACCTTACCTTCGGACGTCCGGCGCTCTACGGACGTCCGGTACTTCCTGATTGCCCGGACGTCCGGACGCTTACGGACGTCCGACACTTCCACAACAGAAACCTTCTTACGGATGTCCGGCCCCGCTCGGACGACCGTATCCTGTACACTGGTTTGTGAGTCACACTTTTCACAGCGGCCGAAACATTTTTGCGGACATCCGGAACTCTCCGGACGTCCGACACTTTCACATCAGAAGCATTCTTACGGATGTCCGGGCTTGTTCGGACGACTGTATCCTGTACATTGGTTTGTGGGTCACACTTTTCACAACGGTCGATCGTCCGATGACTGTCGGACGTCCGGACCCATTTGGGCCTCCGGACGACCGACGTTCTCAGACGTCCGCCATCCTGCACTCCCCAAACGGTCACCTTTTCCCACCACATATATATACTCCTTCCCTTCCACGGGTTTGGGTTGACCATTCACTTTGAACAAATCCTAGAACACTTCACTCACTCTCTCTCATCTCTCCACACCAAATCTTAGATCCCCAAGGATTTGAGAGCTTTGAAAAGAAGTTGTCCGATCAAGTGATAGATCCACTTCTCCTCCTTCTCTCGCACCCAAGGAATTCATGATTTGAGCAAGTCTTGAGCAAATCCCCATTGATCTTATTACTCTTGGAGGTTGGAGACTCCTAGGCGGTAGGAGTCTTCAGGAGAGGAATCGACTTTTGTGATTACCCCCGGATAAGTTTGTGAGGGTTTGGAGATCACCCCAAGGTCTACCACTAGTGGTTGAGAAACATCTTCGTGGTGTTGTCTCAAAGGGAGAATAGGGTGAGCCTTCGTGGCGTTGGTGTGCCTTCGTGGTAACATCCACCTCTCTAACGGTGACTAGCTTCCCTCCAAGGAAGTGAACATCGGCATACATCCTTGTCTCCCGGAGTTGCGGTTATTCCTAATCCTAACTCTATACTTGTGGTTACTTGTTTTGGTTTGCACTTACTTACATCATATTGTGCTTGCTCACTTATATGCTTGTGTTACTTACCTAGTACTTTCAGACCTACTAGCAATTGTTAGGCTCACTTTCATATTCCGCACTATTGCCTAAAATTGCTAAGTAATAATTAAAATTTGTAATTGTACCTATTCACCCCCCCTCTAGGTCCATCTCGATCCTTTCAATTGGTATCAGAGCCTCGTGCTCTATTCTTGTGGCTTAACCGCCCTAGAGCGAGATGAACCCAGATGGGACTCCCCTTGTTGTAGATCCTAAGGATAAAGGCGGGGCTTCTTCAAGTCAAGTCCTTTACGTCGGAGGATCTAGAACGGGCCCTTGCTAAGCAAAAGAGGAGCATGATGCTTCTCTTGAGGCCTTGGTCCAATGAGATTAGCCACGTTGTCCTCGGTGCTTGCACCACTCTCGGGTGGTCTTGCCTCAAGGCCAACTGTGCCTACTCCATCACTTGGTCAACAACCTCCTAACAATGAACACGCAAGTGTTCCTTGGCTTTATGCAAGACCTCAGGTTGAGAAACCAAGATATAATCCTCAAGGCAGTCCTCCTTTGCTTAGTGCCACTTCCGATTTTCCTTTGTGGAGAGTTGCTATGCAGGACCATCTTCGACATGGAAACGATGAGATGTTGGAGATCTTGGAGTATGGCTATCATGTGGTTGATCCAAAGAACCCCACTCCAAGAGAAATATATGACAAGAACCTCAATGACACTGCAATCATGTGGATAAGGAGAGGCTTGGATGAAAAGCAAAGGAGACCGTTCATACACATCACAAGTGCCAAGGAACTATGGGAAACTGTTAGACGATCCAAAACTGGCACCTCTACCCTCCGGAGTGCTCAATATGAAATTGCCAAGGGCAATTGCAAAACTTTTGTATGGAGAAAGGTGAAACCCCAATCAACTCCATGAGCGCCTCATGACACTCATCGCCGATATTGAGTCATGTGAGTGTGACAAGACACAAGATGGATTCAACATGACTAAGAGGTTCCTTGTGGATAAGTTACTCCATGCTCTTGCTCCATTTCACCATCAAATGGTGTGGGACATAAGACAACACCATACCTTCAAGGAAATGACTACAGATGACATCGTATCCACCTTTAAACTATATGAAGAGTCAAAGACTAATGCCACAAAACATCTTGCCATGCATGGTTCTCCATCATCAAAGATCAATCTTGCATTGAAGGCCAAGCATGTATGTGAAGATGAACAAAGTGAAGAAGAAGAAGAGGATGACGAAGATGGTGATGAGATTGAATCTGACGAGGGCCCTACATATGAAGACATGGCTCTTTTGTCAAGAAGTTTAGCTGGTAAGTTCAAGGAAGATTCCAAAAGAGGAAAGTAAGAAAATGCTACAACTGTGAAGAAACCAATCACTTCTCCAACGAGTGCCCTTATGAGAAGAGAGAAGATAAACCAAGGTTTCCCAAGACCTTTCCCAAGAAGAAGTTGCCAAATCCTTTGAACTCCAAGCTCAAGAAGAGAGATGGAAAGGCAATGGTTGCTCAAGAAGAATCTGATCCGGATGATGTTAGTGGTGTTGCCGGAGTTTCTCAAGACTCTCAAAACACCTTGAGGTTAGTAAACAAGAGTGGTGATGTGGTCACCTACAACTACATGAAAGATTACAAGGGCAACGCTCACAAATGCCTAATGGCAAAGGCCATGGTTGAAGAAGAAGAGGACCAAAGCTCTTCTGACAAGGTCAAGGTAACTCCACGATCAAATCCTCCTCTTTTCACGCCTTCTACTTCTAGTGATGAGTATCTTGATGCGGAGGATAGTCATGAGGATGATGATCTAACTGATCCTATGCTTGCTAAACTTAATAAGTTCATGTGCTCCCTCAAAGGAAGGAAGCTCACTATGTTTCAGATGCTTATGGAGATGGTGAGTAAGTACACCATCTCCATTAAGGAACTCAAACCCTCGTCATCGAGGAAAAGGAAAATATGAAATCCTTGAGCGGAAAGTCAAATATGAGGAAGCACGAAATGATGAACTATGTTTAAAAATTGGTACAAATATTGATGTTCATACTAAAGATCTTGCCTCCTTGAAAAAGGCTATTGGCTCTTGTGAAGAGTTGATGAATGATAAAAGTAAGCTTGCAAAGTCTCATGCCTCTCTCACTAAGGATTGTGAGCTTCTATCCGTGTCTCTCAAGACTAAGGAAGAAGAGCTCACCCTTCTTACAAAGAGTTTTGAGACACTCAAACTTAATTATCTTGAAACTCTAGCCAAGGCTTACTCATCTCCTATTATCAATGTTGATGCATGTTCTACTAACTCTAGTAGTGATCTAGCATCCATCCTTGAGGAGAATCGGTTTCTCAAAGCTCAAATCGAGAAAGGGCTCATGACATGTGCTCAAGGGCAAAAGAACCTTAATGAGGTGTTGAGCCAACACAATGAAGCGTTCACCAAAGAGGGACTCGGTTTGACCCAAGCACAAGCAAGAAGAAGACGCCCTCCCAAAATTGTACCACCCTTTAAAAGAAACCTTTGTACGAGAAGGACACAAGGAGAAAGGTAAGGTTGTTAGTGGGAAGGCCACAAGGGGCATGCCGACTCTCAACAAGCCAAAAGAGTTCATGCCTCCATCCTATGTCTGCGTAAGACTAAGGATGGAGAAGTTTATGCAAAGTTTGTTGGCCCCAAAAGGCATTTCGTTTTATGCTATTTGGGTCCCTAAGACCCTTGTGACTAACTTGAGAGGTCCCATTGTAAAATGGGTGCCTCTAACCAAGTAATAATTGTGTGTAGGTAGCTTTCTTGATTGGAGTAAAATGGGTGATTGATAGTGGATGTACAAATCATATGACCGGAGATAGAAAATTGCTCTACGATTTCATGGAAGCTATTCAACCATTTATGAGCATTATGTTTGGTGGAGGATCAAAAGGACAGGTACTTGGGTTGGGTAAGGTGGCTATCACAAATGACATGTCTCTTGCAAATGTCATGCTTGTCCAATCCCTTAAATATCATTTGCTTTCTGTCCGCCAATTGGCTTCATTGGTTATGATACACTATTTGGACTAACGGATGTGAAAGTCTTTAAGAGAGATACTCTCAAGTGGCCTTTGTTGGAGAGTTGGATGGCAACCTTTACACGGTTGATTTCTAAAGAGAGCACATTCCATGCAACTTGTCTAATGGCCAAGGCCGACAAGGGGTGGCTATGGCATCGCCGGCTAGCCCATGTCGGCATGAGAAATCTCCAAGATCTCTTAAAGGGGAATCACATCCTTGGACTAACTAATGTCTCTTTTGAGAAAGATCGTGTGTGCAGTGCATGTATAGCCGGGAAGCAACATCAATCAAAGCACCCACCCAAGAATATTGTGTCTACTTCAAGGCCTTTGGAGCTCCTTCATGTGGATCTCTTTGGGCCTCCTTCATGGGATAGTCTTGGTGGGAAAAAGTATGGACTTGTCATTGTTGATGATTACTCAAGATATACATGGGTGTTTTTCCTCAAGTCCAAGGATCTAAACGAAGATCACTTTCATTGACTTTGCCAAGCAAGCACAACGCATAAGTTTGACAAAGAAATCTTGGCAATAAGAAGTGACAATGGATCTGAGTTCAAAACTATACCTTGGAAGAATTCCTTAGTGATGAAGGGATTGAGCATCAATATTCAGCTCCATACACTCCTCGGCAAAGAAATGGTGTAGCCGAAAGGAAGAACCGCACACTTGTGGAGATGGCAAGGTCCATGTTGGATGAATACAAGTCACCACATAGTTTACGGGCAAGCTGTCAACACCGCATGTCATGCATCAAACCGGCTTTTCCTACGCACTATATTGGAAAAGACTCCATATGAGCTTCTAACTAGAAACAAGCCAAATGTCAAGTACTTTCGTGTATTTGGGTGCAAATGTTTCATCCTCAACAAAAGAGAAAGGTTAGGAAAATTTCAATCCAAAACAATTGACGGTATATTTGTTATTATGGATCAAACTCTCACGATATAGAGTCTACAACAAATCCAATGGATGTGTTGTAGAAACTTGTGACGTGGTGTTTGATGAATTTAATGGCTCCCATGGGGAGCAAGTTGATCTAAGTGATGTAGGTGAAGAAGATTCTTCTCAAGACATTTTGACCATGGGCGTTGGTGCACTTCTTCCTATGGAACAAGAACCTCATGATGATGAAGAAGAAGATAGAAGTCTCCCACATCATCAAACTACTTCAACATTCATAACACCACAAGCCCCTATTGCTCAACCGATACCTTTAGCCCAAGTTGAAGAGGATGATCAAGCTCCTCCTCATGACAATCTTCAAGAACAAGAACAAGAAAGTCCAATCATTGATGATGAACCTCAACAAATGCAACATGAACAAGAAGATCTTCCTCCACACATTAATGATCCATATGTTGAGGATGTGGATGATGGACATGAAGTTGAACCTCGTGAAACCCTTACCTCTATCATGCCACGAGTGGCGGTCGTGTTGATGTTGACAAAATACTCACGGCATATCGGAAGGTAGAGTCACTCGTAAACACTTGACCAACTTTTGTGCTCACTTCTCTTTTGTGTCTAGTTTTGAACCCATCAAGGTACAAGATGCAATGATAGACAACGATTGGCTAGTTGCTATGCAAGAAGAGTTGAACAATTTTGAACGCGAACCAAGTGTGGTCGTTAGTCAAGAGGCCACCTACCGAACACAACGTCATTGGAACAAAATGGATTTTCAAGAACAAACAAGATGAGAATGGTGTAATCATCCGAACAAGGCAAGGTTAGTGGCACAAGGGTACTCACAAGTTGAAGGTTTGGACTTTGGTGAGACCTTTGCCCCCGTTGCCCGTCTTGAATCCATTCGCATCTTACTTGCTTATGCTGCTTTCAATGGTTTTACATTACATCAAATGGATGTGAAGAGTGCTTTTCTTAACGGTCCTCTACAAGAAGAAGTATATGTATCACAACCACCTGGGTTCGTTGATCCCGATCACAAAGACTATGTGTATAAACTTCATAAGGCTTTGTATGGCCTCAAACAAGCACCTCGTGCTTGGTATGATCATCTTAAGAAGTTTTTACTCGATGATGGTTTTGTGAGAGGGGTGATCGATCCTACTCTTTTTACTAAGAGGGATAAGGGTGATTTGATCTTATGCCAAATCTATGTAGATGATATCATTTTGGTTCTCCTAACATTCATTTGTGCAAGAAGTTTGCGGCTTCAATGACCAAGAATTTTGAAATGTCACTCAATGCGGATTTGAAGTTCTTCCTTGGTTTTCAAATTCAACAATTTCAAGAAGGAATTTTCTTGTCTCAAGCAAAGTACCTCAAGGATATCCTAGAGAAGTTTGGTATGTCCGATGCTAGTCCATGTAAGACACCAATGCCAACGAAAATAACACTCATCAAGACACAGACGGTATCCCCTTGACCCATCTAAATACCGCTCTATGATTGGTTCATTGCTTTATCTTTGTGCATCTAGACCAGACATCATGTTTAGTGTATGCATGTGTGCTAGATTTCAAGCTTCCCCTAGGGAAAGTCATCATAAGGCGGTTAAGCATATTCTTAGATACCTTGTTCACACCCCAAAGTTGGGTCTATGGTATCCCAATGATGCTAAGTTTGATCTCATTGGATACACGTATGCGGATTGTGCCGTAGACAAAGTGTTTCTTTAGTCCACCTACGGTGCATGTCATTTTATTGGACGCTCTTTTGTAAGTTGGTCATCGAAGAAACAAAATTGTATTGCCCTCTCTACCGCAGGTTGAATACATTGCTGCCGCCAGTAACTCGCTTATTATGGATGAGGCAAACTTTGAAGGATTATGGTATCACCTATAGACATGTGCCTCTTTTATGTGATAATGAAAGTGCTATCAACATTGCCGAGAACCCCAAGGATCATCTCCGCACCAAACACATTGATATTAGATATCACTTCTTGAGAGATCATGTTGAGAAAGGCGATATTCACATTGATCACATTGGGACAGATTTGCAATGGCAGATATTTTCACCAAACCATTGGATGAAGCAAGGTTACACGACTTAGGCGTGAACTTGGTATCTTGGAGCTTGACAACATTATGTGAAATCTAGTACTCATCCATGCTTAAACTTAATGTCTTGTCGTGATGTAGGCATATATTTAGGGGGAGACACTCAATTCATGAGTTCTCTCACCTTACATAATGCATAAATTGAACAAACACTCTCAAAGTTATCATAGTTTTTTTTTTAAAAAACTAGGATACTTTAAAATGATGGAGTAGTGACTATGCACTTAAAGTACAAATCTTTCTGTGTCATGTCATGTCTACTCAGACATGGTGGCGTTAGCCACCACTTGTAGTCTATGCCTATGATTGAGTAAGGTGGGATCTGAGTTCCTACATAAATAAGTTTTACTGTGAGAAAATGTTTTCCTCATCATCATTATCAGCCCTCTGTCCAAACTTCTAGCTCCGGACGTCCGGAGGGTTCCGACGTCCGAGTGGTATTTCACCGCTTGACGTCCGCATAAAACTCCGGACGTCCGTATATTCTACTCTGGTTATTTGACGGTCGTCGGCCTCGCCGGACGTCCGTAAAACCATTCTCGTTCACTCAAGTTTGGCCTAGCAATGAAGCTTGGACGTCCGGAAGACTCCGGACGTCCGTAAAACTGCTCGTTACATTACAATATGCCCGGTCGTCCGATGCCATCGGACGTCCGTAAAAGCATCTCTGTTATCCTTCTTTGCTGATGGTCCTGACTCCGGTCGTCCGTCTGTTTCCGGATGTCCGGTCGCATATATAACTCCGGTCGTCCGAAGGCACCGGACGTCCGTACGTTTCTACGAGGGTCTATATATACTGCGCCCTAGGGTTTTTTAGTCAACCAACCCCATCCTCTCCAGTCAGTTCGCCGCCGCCGCCCGTTTACGCTGCGGCCCTCCTCGCAACCGCCGCTGCCGTACCCCTCGCCGGGGTGTCTCCCGCCGCGGATCTGAGACTTGCCGTCCGGCCCGTCGGCCTGCTTACGCCGGGGCTTCTCTCCCCGTCCGTCCATCGATCCCCTGCTCCGGTCCTGATGCCTCGGTCCAAGCGCTCCGCACGCAAGCAAGTCGCCGGAGGGCCGGCGCGTCCGTCTCGTCATGGTGGTTCCAACGACTCCGAGGAGGAAGATCGCCCTCGGAAACGTGCTGCTCGTCCTCCCAGCTTGTCCAGTGATTCCTCTTCGGAGGGGTCAGATTTTGAGGATGAGCTTGAAGAGGTGGATCCGTCCCCGATGATTGGCGTCCGCGTCGCTGCCCCCAAGCCCGGCACTCGTCGTCCAACATTTCAACCTCCTCCTCCTCCGGTGCAACCCCACGGTGATGCCCGTCACATCTCCATTGAGCCTCCACTATCACTAGGCCGTCATGTTAAGCGTTTCAATGAAGTCCCCAAATCTTCATATCTCAAATTGCGTCGTGATGTAGATCAATTTACGGTTGCTAGGGATTCTCAGGATAGTCATTTTCGCACGAATGTCCAAGCCGACATCTTCACCACGATTGTCATTCCTAAAGGCTTGTCACTTCATGTTTGCATTGATCTTGAGCACATTCGCACTCATCCGGAGAAATATCCGGGAGCCATTGAGCTCATTGAGTCGTCAAACCTAGCTGCCCCATTCGCCTTTCAACACGATTTTAACCAGGCTGCCATCCATCAATTTTATGCCACTTGTTACTTTGCTCCACGATAACACTTTGTCACATGGATGACCTCCGACACTGCTCTCACAACATCTTATGCTGAGTTTGTCACCGCACTTGGATTTCCCGACACTGGGTTCAAAATCCACAAGGATGACCCCAACCATAAGCCCAAAGGCATTGCGGTCTGTGTGGATCTCCTTAGACCCATATCATCTTTGTCTAATACTGAAAAACAAAAGGGTCTAAACCAAGTCTCTATTTGGCGTTTTCCTTTCAACATCATTTATCAGTGTGTCATCCGCACCATTTATCCCAAGATGGGTGACAAGGGCTCCTGTAGCAGCTACTGCATTGATCTCATGCATCGCCTTTACACATCTCCTAAAGGGAAGATAAATGTTCCATACTTTCTATGGCATGAGATTCGCCTTGCTAGCTTCCAAAGACAAGCGGGCTTTTCCTCATGCACCTTTTCTTCAGGCATTTATCGAGAGTGCAGCTCCCTTTCCCATTGCACGCACTCATATACATGAGAGATGGGTCATCCCACCTCACATGGCGGCTGACCATGTTCCTCCTTCTCCGCCATCGCTAGTCGGACCGCCGCTTAGTTTTCCTCGCGACGCTAACCATCCTCATTCCGGTGATGCCTCCTTTGGGCGCATTGCTCGTTTTCTTGGGAAGGCTCATTCAGCCATGATGAAGATGTTCACCTTCCATTGCTCCCAACACCACGATGTGGTCACTCGCATGGTCACTTCCAAGAACGCTCTGAAGGCTCGTTTGCGAGACTCAGGCGTATATGATGTGAGTGACGATGAGCGTCTTCCTGCAGAACCCCCTTCTGATTTTGATTTTGACGAGACTGGTGGCAGTGGTGTTCATGATGATGATGATGAGGATGAGCTTTAATACTATCATGTCATTCCCCTCTTTGTTTTTTTGGATACTTGATGCCAAAGGGGGAGTAGGCTCCATATGCATTACTCTAGCTCATTATGTAATCGAACCTATGTTAGGAGTAGTTTGTTGAACTATGTTATGAGTTTGTTAGTTATGAACCTATATGATATATGAATTGATCAGTTTGTTGGTTATGAGTTTGGTGAATCTATATGAATTGATCTATATGAAGTGATCCAACTATTGTGGCATCAGTTTGAGGGGGAGCCCTCTCGCTACTCGCTACCTATTCTTATTATGGTTATTGAGCTCCACAACAAATACTTCCGACATTATTATGAGTATGCATATGAGTTGTCATCAACTACCAAAAGGGGAGATTGAAAGTGCAATCATGCCCTTAAATCATATTTTGATGTTGATGACAACACATATGCTCGGGACTAATCATGTTTATCAAGTATATCTCAGGATTGTGTTCCAAAGACCGTATGCATGGATCATGACTAGGGACAAAAATCATATAACTCAAGAATGGAGATACAAGGTGTTAACTTCATTTATGGTTTGTTCTTGAGTATAGGGATCCCGCACTATTAAGAGGGGATCGATGGATCTGTGAAAAACTTGCTCAAAGCTGGTATCTATATACCTTACCTTCGGACGTCCGGCTCTCACGGACGTCCGATTTCTGATTGCCCGGACGTCCGGACGCTTACGGACGTCCGACACTTCCACAACAGAAACCTTCTTACGGATGTCCGGCCCCGCTCGGACGACCGTATCCTGTACACTGGTTTGTGAGTCACACTTTTCACAGCGGCCGAAACATTTTTGCGGACGTCCGGAACTCTGGACGTCCGACACTTTCACATCGAAGCATTCTTACGGATGTCCGGGCCTGTTCGGACGACCGTATCCTGTACATTGGTTTATGGGTCACACTTTTCACAGCGGTCGATCGTCCGATGACTGCCGGACGTCCGGACCCATTTGGCCTCCGGACGACCGACGTTCTCCGGACGTCCGGCCATCCTGTACCCCAAACGGTCACCTTTTCCCACCACATATATATACTCCTTCCCCTTCCACGGGTTTGGGTTGACCATTCACTTTGAACAAATCCTAGAACACTTCACTCACTCTCTCTCATCTCTCCACACCAAATCTTAGATCCCCAAGGGATTTGAGAGCTTTGAAAAGAAGTTGTCCGATCAAGTGATAGATCCACTTCTCCTCCTTCTCTGCACCCAAGGAATTCATGATTTGAGCAAGTCTTGAGCAAATCCCCATTGATCTTATTACTCTTGGAGGTTGGAGACTCCTAGGCGGTAGGAGTCTTCCGGAGAGGAATCGACTTTTGTGATTACCCCCGGATAAGTTTGTGAGGGTTTGGAGATCACCCCAAGGTCTACCACTAGTGGTTGAGAAACATCTTCGTGGTGTTGTCTCAAAGGGAGAATAGGGTGAGCCTTTGTGGCGTTGGTGTGCCTTCGTGGTAACATCCACCTCTCTAACGGTGACTAGCTTCCCTCCAAGGAAGTGAACATCGGCATACATCCTTGTCTCCCGGAGTTGCGGTTATTCCTAATCCTAACTCTATACTTGTGGTTACTTGTTTTGGTTTGCACTTACTTACATCATATTGTGCTTGCTCACTTATATGCTTGTGTTACTTACCTAGTACCGTACCTACTAGCAATTGTTAGGCTCACTTTCATATTCCGCACTATTGCCTAAAATTGCTAAGTAATAATTAAAATTTGTAATTGTACCTGTTCACCCCCCCTCTAGGTCCATCTCGATCCTTTCAAGATCGCCCACAACTCACTTGTGTTCTACTCGTGCATATAACATCAACGCATAAAACCAGGCTCGGATGCCACTTTGTTGGGGAACGTAGTAATTTCAAAATTTTCCTACGCACACGCAAGATCATGGTGATGGCATAGCAACGAGAGGGGAGAGTATTGTCCACGCACTCGTGAGACCGTAAGCGGAAGCGTTATCACAACGCTGGGTTGATGTAGTCGTACGCCTTCACGATCCGACCGATCCAAGTACCGAACGCACGACACCTTCGAGTTCAGCACACGCTCAGCTCGATGACGATCCCGGACTCGATCCAGCAAAGTGTCGGGGATGAGTTCCGTCAGCACGACGGCGTGGTGACGATGATGATGCTCTACCGGCGCAGGGCTTTGCCTAAACTCCGCGACGATATGAGCGAGGTGGAATATGGTGGAAGGGGGGCACCGCACACGGCTAAGGAACGATCCGTAGATCAACTTGTGTCTCCTGGGGTGCTCACTTGCCCCCGTATATAAAGGAGGGAGGGGGAGGTGCGGCCGGCCCCCAAGGGGTGCGCCTGGAGGAGTCCTACTCCCACCGGGAGTAGGACTCCCCCCCTCTTGCCTTGTTGGAGAAGGAAAGGGGGAAGGGGAAAGAGGAAGGGGGCGCCGCCCCCCTCTCCTTGTCCTATTCGGACTAGGGGGGGAGGGGCGCGCGGCCTGCCCTGGCCGGCCCTCCTCTTCTCCCATATGGCCCACTAAGGCCCATTAACCCCCGGGAGGGTTCCGGTAACCCCCCGGTGTTCCGGTAAAATCCCGATTTCATCCGGAACCATTCCGATATCCAAATATAGGCTTCCAATATATCAATCTTTATGTCTCGACCATTTCGAGACTCCTCGTCATGTCCGTGATCACATCCGGGACTCAACAAACTTCGTACATCAAAACTTGTAAACTCATAATAAAACTGTCATCGTAACGTTAAGCGTGCGGACCCTACGGGTTCGAGAACTATGTAGACATGACCTAGAACTATTCTTGGTCAATAACCAATAGCGGAACCTGGATGCCCATATTGGTTCCTACATATTCTACGAAGATCTTTATCGGTCAAACCGCATAACGACATACGTCGTTCCCTTTGTCATTGGTATGTTACTTGCCCGAGATTCGATCGTCGGTATCCAATACCTAGTTCAATCTCAAGCATCGGCAAGTCTCTTTACTCGTTCCGTAATACATCATCTCGCAACTAACTTATTAGTTGCAATGCTTGCAAGGCTTATGTGATGTGTATTACCGAGAAGGCCCAGAGATACCTTCTCCGACAATCGGAGTGACAAAACCTAATCTCGAAATACGCCAACCCAACATGTACCTTTGGAGACACCTGTAGTACTCCTTTATAATCACCCGATTCGTTGTGACGCTTTGGTAGCACCTAAAGTGTTCCTCCGTAAACGGGAGTTGCATAATCTCATAGTTACGGAACATGTATAAGTCATGAAGAAAGCAATAGCAATATACTAAACGATCAAGTGCTAGGCTAACGGAATGGGTCATGTCAATCACATCATTCTCCTAATGATGTGATCCCATTAATCAAATAACAACACATGTCTATGGTTAGGAAACATAACCATCTTTGATTAATGAGCTAGTCAAGTAGAGGCATACTAGTGACTTATATGTTTATCTATGTATTCACACATGTATCATGTTTCCTGTTAATACAATTCTAGCATGAATAATAAACATTTATCATGATATGAGGAAATAAATAATAACTTTATTATTGCCTCTAGGGCATATTTCCTTCAATAACATGATGCAGATTTTGGAGATTGGACACATTGCAGAATCCCTCAAAATAGTTCATCTGCAGTGGCTAAGAACAGAACATATTTTGGCATTGTGTAGTGGCAGTAATGGTCAGTGCAATTTTGGGCTTTTGGCATTCTGTAGTCGAGTGGTCAGTGGCTCAGTGCAGTTTTGGCATTGTGAAATAGTTCATCTGTAGACTGTAGTGGCTAAGAACAGTGCTAAGTAAGAACAATATCACCTATAGCGAATAATCTGTGCAATTTTGGCACTGTGCAGTTTAGTAATCCAATTTGGCATTGCTTGCCATATGATGCTTTTCAAAAATTGTGAACTAAATTGTTGATAGATTTGAATTGAGCTATTAATGTTATTCTTTTGTCATTTTGTATGACACTTGGATTAGGTGGTAAAAAAAAGGAATCCAATAACTCCCGGACGTTCGGATTTTGAGCAGTTCGTCCCCAACGTTTTTACATGGCAACTTTAGTTTATAGGGGAAGGCCACTTTAGTTCATAGGGGATGGCAACTTTAGTTCATAAGGATGGCAACTTCGTCCTTTTTCGTTTTTCTGACAGAAAATTGCAATGTTTCCCTAATCTCACGTAAACTAAACTTGCCATCTAAACCCGTTCGAGTTGCCATGCTTAACTCCCGAACGTTCGGGAGTTATCATTACCGAAAAAAATTAGAGTGTACATACCCTTCACTTTATTCCTGGGTACGCCACTGCCTATATCCTTCATGATGCCAATTTGGGCAATAATTAGCTAGTGGAGGACCGATTAATTAAGTGTGTACCACTCCATATGTTTGCCTTAAAAATGGCACCTATCGTGCGCTTGCGAACTGCATGGCTGTTAATAAATTTGTCCACGGACCACAAAGGCAAGTCTATTATGTGACCGAGACTAGCTAGTACTAGCACGACTATACAAATTGTATCTGTATACATACGCGATTTTTTCTCCCAAAAAAAGGTGATTCCTTGTCAGTGCATCATTATGATGCGAGTAATTAATTGTATATGCCACGTCCCTAGCACGAACAGGCCGCCCGCCAGTTTTTCTATCGTCTCTGGCGGCTGTAACCCTAGCCGCCGCCAGGGCCAATCTCCCAACGCCGTTCTCCGGCGGCTCCCTTCCGCCGGCGACCTCGGTCGTCGGTGGTGAAGGGGCCCGCCGGATCCACGCGTGTGGATCGATTTTTCTTCCTTGTAGTTTAGGTTTTTAGGTTGTTCATCGTCTTTGCTTCGGTGATGACGATGGCGGCGCTGAATAATGAATCTTTGGGTCCTTCCTTGACGAGGCCATC
Source organism: Aegilops bicornis (assembly GCA_021605145.1). Classification (NCBI taxonomy): domain Eukaryota; kingdom Viridiplantae; phylum Streptophyta; class Magnoliopsida; order Poales; family Poaceae; genus Aegilops; species Aegilops bicornis. The sequence goes on along the minus strand of CM038670.1, from coordinate 164,103,699 downwards.
AGTCCTATGGTTGGGGATGGATTTGGAAACCAGTCTGTTCAAGCAAAGATGGTGTGGCGGCGGCGGCATCCTCGTGGTGGACCTGTGTCCTCGGGCTCCGTCGTTGCGACGACGTTTGCTCCAGCGTCGCCGCGGAGCTTGGGAGGTAGTCCAGAGCGGATGCAGATTGTAGTGCATCGGCGACGACATCCGAAAGACGGAATATCTGCTGGGATCGTGGTTTGTGGATGGCAGGTATGGTTTCCTCCTTGGCGTCTTAGTCGTGGTGGGGTGCCAAATCTGAGTTCGATGGCGTGTCCGGTGTTGCCCGGTGCGATTCGTTCAACGGCAAGGGCTTCACTTTTGGTGAGCCACTTTGGAGGTCCGCAAAGCTGCATATCAGCGATGGAGCCGCGTCAAGCGGGCGAGGTAGTGATTCGTCATTCTTTTCTTCGGTGGGCTCTTGTGGTGGTGCTGAAGCGATTGACGACGTTGGTGTCAAGCTCAGAGATGTTCTACTATCATTTCAGTTTTGTCTTTTCGGTCTTTACGTGATTTGTACTTTGTTCTTTATGATATGAATGAGACACGTATTACTATGCAAAAAAAAGTAATTAAATGTATACATATACATATGTATGTACTTCCTTCGTCCGGTTAAAAGTGTATGTTTTGGTTTAAAATTTGTTCATAAAAAAGAGTACTTCTATCTTCGCAATACACTTTAAAATATTTTCTCTCATCACATGGTAATCAAGACCAATAATATTCTATATATAGTATTTTTAATTTCTACATGCACTTAGCTCATTGGAGGTTGGTTAATTAAAGAAAAGAGAGATGATGGCTTGCATCATTCCAATGCATTTTTTGATATTTTAAAAAATTTAGATGTACATTTTTCACAAAACGGAGGGAGTATATATATACAGGGCCGTCAAGCTGCACGTATGACCGGTTAAATCATCTAACCAATCTCGTCAGCTTCAATGTCATCGCTTGATTTATCTTGATGGTGCGGTGGTGGTCCCGTACGCACGTAGTACGTCCACCGCTTCTCGTTCTCCAGGTCAAGTCAGTCTGATGGAAGAAGACGACGTGCTTCGTCTCTTCAACTTTTGCCTTGCACATTCGCTAAAAAAAAAACTTTGCCTTGCACATGCACATGCAAATGATCAGGTTCTGCAAAGGAACCAAGGTCGCTATATGCGTCAAGGTAGCCATGTCAACTTGGGCAATCATGCATGGAGGACCGATTAATTGTCGATTACCATATCGGCGTGTGTACAAGCCATGTGCCTGCTAACCTTAGATCAACAGGCAACACACATATGGAGTGGAGCCAGTATATCAATATGAGATTCATCAGTGGCTCTGGATCCTTCATGGTTTAAATCGTGGATCTTGTCCGGTCTCTAGTTCTCTACAAAAGGGATTGTCGGTATATATATAGGTGCATAATGCAGTTTCCGGAGCTGTCCCGTTATTATATTTCAAGGCTGTATGGCGACCGGGAATTACAACAAGTTGCACGCCGTCATCAAAAATGAAAGGAACTCGTCCAGCGCAGCTACTAGCGGAAATACCCTGTCAAAAACCTCACAAGTCACAAGACAACGGAGCTTTCCTCATCGGAATTTAATTAAGACATTCATGGCGACTTTCTGACTTATAAGTTCTGACCGACACAAACATGCATTTTATACTTTACTCAGGTAAAGGACAATATATATCAAATAACATGTCGATATCAGTACAAAGCGTCCGGCTAAATCTTCCACCTTTTCTGTGTTTTTTTTTCTGTAAAACCATCTTTCCATGTTCTCAATTTTTTTCTGCGAATGTGTGACATAGTGTGATACAATGATCAAACGCAACCTTGAAAACCGTATAGTGCCCTATATATATGGATGGAATGAGTGGTTAAATTAGTACCAACGCAATGGCCAAGCCGGACCGGACAAATACGAAACATCAAACGGTGCATGACTGATTTAAACGTGCAATAATAAGTAATAAGTAGAGTTAGTTGCAGACGTTGAACGAGTCATAAGAGCTGTAGCAGATCCCACAAAAAACCTCGGCCCTTGTAATAACCGACAGTTTATGAATATTTTTTAGAGAACTGACCCAAGCAGATCCCGCCTATTCGGCCAATCAGCAAAAAAACAGCGCTCCCTCTATCTATATTACTATAAAAAAAGCAAACATAAATTCCCCTAAAGCCACACCGACAAAGTGTACACAGGATAACCTGAACCATCCGATCGGATCCATGTAACAAGATCTAAGAGTCAATATTAATTTGATGCTCTGCCTTCCGATCGAACGGCGACGATCAATGTTACGCCGCAGACGTCTGCGCTGCAGTCTCCTTCCTCATGGTTTGCGGATCTCCCACCCCACGATCTGCTTAGTTATGGAAACAATCAAATATTTCCTTGTTTCTCTCCAACTATTTCTCCAAGAAAACTGAAAAAGAGGACTGCCACCTCTCTCACGCAGACCTCCCCACGGACGCCTCTCCCGCCGCCCCACACGACCAATCACCCCCTCCTCTCCCTCGCCCGCTCTGCCTCACCGCCGCCTTCTCTCCACATCCCAGCACGGTCTCCCGCCTGCACGCTCTCCTCGAAGAAGGCGGCCACCTCCACCAGTCTCCGGGGCGGCGGCGCATGGCGCTGGCTGCTCTCGATGCTCGACCGGGTGCTCCTTTGGCGAGGTGTACCGCTGGTGCGCCCAGGTGCAGCGCAAGGGAGTGGAGGCGGAGGGGTAGGCCATCTAGGGGATCTCGGTGGGCGAGCACGGGACATGCGTCACTATGCCGTCCCACGTCGCATTCAACAATGGCTGCGGCCCGCTATTCGCCGTACGGCAGACCATCTCTTCATCACCCACGCCGCCACGCCCACCTCGACCACATCGTGAGCATTTGAGGGTTAGCAACATCGTCTTAAATATGCAATCTCTTTTCATGCTGGACTGCGAGGTATCGTGAGATGCTCGGTTGTTCGCTATTTCAGTGTTCCCATATGCTCCGATTCTTGACTTCATCGCTGTTGCTTGCTGCTATATATCTATTTCTCATGAGAATTAGTGAAAATTCTTATATTTCCACGTTCACTGCACTTGCACTAGAGAAAGATCACTAATAGATCGGTTATTATGTGGTAAACTGGGAAATTTTCAGGGTGGTCTTCCAATGTACTCCTATATAGCAACCCGTGGCCTCTACAATTTGAAGCTTCCAACCGCTCTTCAGATCCATCGTAGAATCAGAAGAATTGAGCTGCAAGTTGAATTAGTTGCTCTTGATTTCGGTATGGAGATCATTTCATCGCTGGCTCTTTTGTTTTGTCCATGTTTACTTCTTATAGCGCAGTACTTTTTTTCAAGAGAAACATGAAATACGCAATGACCTTGTTGCCAGACCATTTTAGACTCACCATACTGTACTCCAGCCAGGTACTGCTTCTTGACTCAGTTCAATAATAGAATTACTCACCATGCAGTTATCGAACAAAAGTTAATGCTTAGTGTCCCATCTTTTTCCTTATGAAGTTATAAATATCAGGAATATCAGGAAGGGCTACTTCGTATACTCTGTTAGAACGAAGTTGAAAAAACTATATGCTCACTTGAAGGGAAGTCAAATGTTAAAATTAAAGCAATCGGGCTCTTAGGTGAGCTTTTGTTCTACTCTCAACCAGATTTCTTATGTTGTAACTCACTGTATGTTTGATTAGATTACAGATACCATACTGTACCCAGAAGTTACCTTCACCAGAGATACAACATCTGATTTTGTTCTTGGCCCACGGAAATGCTGATGCCCGGAGAGCGAAGGTTCTTATAACTGAGGTATTGACTTTAGTGTTGCTGTGTTCAGAGTTTTCTTTTCCTAAAGACACCTTTGTAGTGACAAGTTCATTTCCTTCACTCCACAGACAACGAAATTTGACCAAAGTGTTTGTTCGGGATGTACTTACATTATTAGGTAACATACAAAAGTGGAATGCTGTGAAACAGGCCACATTTAGGATTTGATACTGCCATGGAGCATGGCATTGGGCTAAGAAGGAAATAGATGGACAATGATTAATAGTATAATAGATGTTAGAACGCTTTTCTCTATCTGCTGATCATGTGTTGGACATAATGCGTAGCTAGGGTCTTGTGTTGACCTGGAATTGGTTATGCTTGGACACCAACAAGTGACCAACACAAACACCTCTAGCCCCGGCCACTCCTTACGTGTGTGCCCGCGGTCCCGGTCTGCCGCTCCTCCACGGTCTCGCCGAGATCTCAGTCCCGTCGACACGGGAGGACAAGGTCGACGCAGAGAGGTCCACCTTCTACCGTATCCGCTCCTCGAGATCACGCGACGCATCGACGTCATTGTGAGCGATACATCGCACCTGGTAATATTGCACATGTGAATCCGTTCATATTTTCGATGCGATACCCTTGAAGTTCAATGTTGTAGAATACATGATGAATCCATGGCTGTAGAACCAACGAATAGCCTGATCACGGAATGAGGGATGGAGAAGATGTAGAAGGACCACGTTACCCTTCACAGAGCACATCATGGAAAGAGCACAGAGGTACGAGGGTGAGATCATTCTAATTAGTGTTTAATTGAGTACAAAGGGGTACTATATGGAAACCGAGCTTTCTAAGGGGTACTATATATATTTCTGAAGTCATTTTTTTACCGACTGTGCACAAGAGGTGATTAGTCGATGGCGTGTATGTTCCTAATGAAACAATGGACTGGAATCGACAATTTCCTGGTTTAGTATAGTAATTAAATTATGCTTCGTTTTCTGTTTGCCGGATCTTCAGTTGCTATGCTAAGTTCTTTGAAAGTTCCTCTTCACAAGTGTGTCAAAGTGGTTGTGACTGTATTTCTAGGCTATATGTTGAGTAACCTGTCAGACAAGAACATTTGAGTGTACTGCATTGTCTCTCTGTGCATGTTGCATGCAAAGTTTCTTTGGCATGAGGCAGATATGCTTGGTCAGGTTTTGGTCATGCTGGTTGCAGTTGTTAATTTTGGTTGACCTCTGCTCCAGCTGGAGCTCAACACCTGCTACTGATTTCAATTTGGTTGAGGCAGATCGGAAGGGTGAGTGCAGAACCAAAAGTGTTTGGTGTATGAAACTTATGTACAAACCAAAAAATATATGTACTCAAATATTTTTATTTCCACGATATCAACATTTTGCTATGTCTCGCGATTTGTTTTGTTACTGATCCTGATGCTTGTGTTTGCTGCAGGTCAAAAGAGACGATTGCGACAGATTGGTTCCTTTTATGTAGATCATAAGCCAGCCATTTATGATAGCTTTTTAGTAATCTTACTTCTTAGGAAAATATATATCTCTAATGCTAATGCAGCTTATTGCAATCTTGTATTGTAGTATTTTCCCCTTCTGCAGTATGTCTCTCGCAAGCTTATTCTATGGCAAATAATTTGTAAGGTTTCAGAGCTTATTCTATGGCAAATAATGTGTGAGGTTTCAGATTCTGTAATTTTATTACTGTTGCTAACTGAGCATGAATCCATAGATGTGAAGGGTTGCATGAATACTTTACAGGCGGAATGGATCCATAGATTCTGTAATGTGCTACTTCTTATTTTTTGCAGATTCTTCTTTTATACATAAAACCAGGCTTATTCTTTGTTTGTCACCATGCAAAAACTGATGGCACAACCTTACAAATAGTTTTACACGAACATGGCCATTGCATGCATCACAGGTTTATAGAAGAAAAATCGATGCTTACATTGCTGATTGTTTTCACCACCCATTCTTCTTAATTTAACAATTGCTTTCTTTCTTTTGGCGATACTCTTGGCTTTGCTCAGTAATACATGTTGAGTGTGGTTCGATTTTGTGTGAAGAAACTTCATGGGAGATATGTTTATTAGGGCCTTACAGGACTTGGAGGAAAGTGGATTGCACATTGTGTTGTTGGCTCTGTAGTGAAGACCACCCCTGTCGTTGGCTTGTCTCCCCATGTCGGCACAATGAAGGGCACGAAGCGCCTTGGCTGGTTGGTAGCTCGGGAACAATAGCAGTTAGTCAGCGTTGGCGCCGACACGATGTCCTAAGCGGGTGGCCGAGGACAATCTTTTCTATTCCACCACTGTTGATGCACACCTTCCTCTCTCTTTCGCAGCTCGACTGAGCTTAATGTTAGGATGAGGCCACAGTCGGTGCAAAAGACTCATGAGTTCCTTGTGGCATGTCGGCTAGACGGTCCATGTTTAGTATGACCAGCGATGGCGGAGCTAGCCAAGATCACTAGGGGGCGAAACAAAAATCTTCAGTGTTTGGGGGAGGGGGGGGGGCAAATGCTAAAAAAAAGACTAATCTAAGCCTCCCTAAATAAATTTTCTTTAGGGATTGATCAAAGGCTGGGGGCAGTGCCCCCCCTGGCCCCAACATAGCTCCGCCATTGATGACCAGCCGTTTGGAAATTGTGGCATGGGTTTAGGGTTCGGATTTTAGGAATTGGAAGTTCAAATTGGGATAATACTATGCATAGAAGTTCAGGGTTTGAAACAAACTTAACGCAAACCTTTTTCTTTAAGGTTACACGTGCGTTGCACGTGCACGATTACTAGTATATATGAGAGCCCAACTGTCTCATATCTTCTATTTTTATGGACTTTTTTTCTACGCCTACCACTAAACTAGAAAACGTTTGGCAGGAGGGAAATTTCAGGAGAACCCGCCCCCCCCCCCTCGCCTCCGCCGCCACTAGGGTCAACGACAACTCAACGTTACACCTCCCTCGGCCGGCCGCGTGTCGCCATGGACCAGCATAAGCCTACCGCATCGAATCCCGAGGTCGTGCCGTAGGAATCGAGTCTGCGTCCACCCCAGCCTCCCGCCACCACGACCATGAGTGTGGCACCGGTGTGTCCAGCCGTATCTGACCTGTTGTAAAAAATATATTCAAGGTGCCTCGCACGTCCGCCCCATTTGACCGGCCGCATAAGCCCCAGCCTCCGTCGACAACCGACCCGGATGCTAGCCTTCACCGGTGCCTCACAGTCGAGCTCCATGTAGATGACCCACTTCCGCAGGTGCGGCCACATGGCCTACACGAAGGACTACTCCAAAGCCACGTGCTCCGGCGTGCCCCACTCTGCCTTCGTCGAGCACTGGTCCTGACGGTGCTTCAGGGGCTCCAGGTGCTCAACCTCCGCAGGGAGGAGCTATGGAGGAGAAGGCCTCCTCACCTCTATGGCCGATCCACTCTGGGATACCGACCACCACCACAATGGCGAGCCGCAGCACGAGGAGCATGGGAAGGAGCTGCGGCAGAGCAGTAATTCATAGGGAGGATCCAATTGCTTTGCTTTTCTATGTATGACAAGTGGGCTCCACATCTGACCTGAAACGATTTCTATGGGGTCTGTTTCGGCGGAGAACGCGTCATACTATAAAAATGTTCTACAGTACCCTCAAACGATTTTGCAGTATGAAATTTTACGGGATCTGCTAGAGATGCTCTAACCAACTATATCACTGCTCGTGTATATGTACATATGGTATGCACCAAGACATGAAGGCTAATTTTTTTGAACACAGTACATACACAGACGCTTATATGTATGCGCATATAGTCACCCTTAAGAATGCAAGCACGCATATCATATCCCTATGAGCATCTTCGAGAGACTGGGCCGACACATCATTTTGAGATTGACGAAGCCACCACGGACCCCTTCGTAGTTGACGGGAACGTATCATCCCACTCAACGCACATCACTGAAAGGTCTAAAATAAATCCAGAAAAATACAAGCACGGGTGTCAAGTCCAGAACTTAAACTCTGGTTGGTCAGGGATAGCACTGTCTCCTAACCATTCAACCACAGGTTAGTTCACACATGTAGGCTAACTTGCACGCAAGACCGGTGTTGCGAGAGTTAACGTAGAGGTCTAATCGCCTACTGTGGACAGCTCAGTAATGACCAGAGCATGTTGAAATTAACACGATCGACGTAACGGGACCAACACGTACCACCATCACGAATTCACGATAAAAGCCAGACGCTGAAACTGATACCGATCTTTAACTTGCAGAGCACCGTACGTACATGTTTTTTGCGTGCCTAGTCGACCTCAGTCATTCTCCTGCTTCGTGTGAAGAATATTCACGGACCCAAAGCAAAATAAATAAATCCATATGCGGCAGCTACCCCGTTTCCTTTTGAGGATGGGCATGTACTTGAACGATCTTCGTCGATCAGTGAATTATTTCCCAAGTCGATGTAAGCTAGCTTGACTTGTGTGGGCGCTCATCCGGTGCCAACGTCAACTGATCATGATGGCTTGCTGGATGCATTATTTGTTCATGATGACGGGTCTTAAAAGGGATCTAATTTTCCAGTCTGAGTATCATTGTACTAGTAGTACGTAGCTGACTCCTTTTGGCGGAACAGGGTTTTACGGTTTTCTATCCATAGAAGAACGAATAGTTGTTCCAGAGAAATCTGAACATTGTTCCTAGGGTTTTGATACGCGTCGGCCGGGGTATAGATGCAGCTATTGGCCGCCTCACACGCCGTTCAATAGCGACGTGCCTGCCATACGTTCCTGGATCCATCGAGAGTAGAGAGAGATATAAGAAGAAACAAAATGATATAGAGCAAACGTTCTCTCTAGGCTATTCTGGCGTGAATGCAACCTCACCCCTCCGATCGTGCACGCATCTCGATGCAGGAACTTAGTCTTTCACTGCAGATCCCCTTTAGAGCAAATGGCGCAATCGTTTGCCACCGAACCCCCTCAGAGCAAACGGCATGAACTTTCTGCGTTTTAACCATTTTTAAATCTTGAACAAATGGTTATCCAGAGCATGGGAAAATCTGCATTTTAGGTTTTTTGCACATGACAACTGTAACAACTATAGCATGACAAATACTAAGTTTTTAGGCTTTTTATACACATGGCCAGTGCTATAGCATGGTGAATATTGTGTTTTTTAGAATTTTACACATGTCAATTATATATACTATATCATGGCAACTCCTTTTTCAAAAGGATGGCATGGAAATTAGGTTCGGCTTTGATTCTGTAAAAAAAAATCGGCACAAAGAATTGGTAGCGGTTTTGTATTATTTTTTCAATAAAAGTGGTTTTGGAATTGGATGGTATAGGATGGCCAAGTTAAGTAAAAACCAGTCTCCCATTTCCTACTGGTAGAGTAGGTTCTCTTGAGATCAACTGAAGCCGCCAATTCATTTTTTCTGAGTGGAAGGAAGCCTTCTAACTATCTTGAAAGAACACCCATCGGATGAGTCATAGCATATGTCAGTGCCCACTCACTGACACATGGGTTGTTTCAATCAGCCCACTAAAATCACGTCCGTCTTGGTCCAAAGGACTAAGATCCCTAAGCTCCCTAGAAAGGGAAATTTGTGGTGCACCAGGGTTAGAGGCGTCGCTTGGGGCTTGGATGCAAGTGGCTGGCCTGTTTATAGAGCTAGTGGAACCGATCACGGATATGCATGGCATCCATTTGACCCTTTGCGTCCCAGCTATTAATGGTGATATATTGTGCGTTGCTAGGCATGTCGTCATCAATTGACTATGTGGTTGATGAAATTGTGTATTTCTTTTAAAACACGAACCATATGTGACTTTTTTTGCGGGAAAAACCATATGTTCTTTTCTTGGAGAATTATCGCTCAATTTTAATGATGCATCAACATATTCATATGTACAAGGTTTGGGTCTAAGGGTTTCCCAACCAAACATGATGACTTATATCTAAGTTACATGCAAACTTGATGAGATTGTGAGCTTCGAAATTATGGAAAAACCATACGTGACTACATTTTCTTTCCCCTCACATATTGTGGTTGAGGAGGTTTAGCAAGCAAATAATAATAGTGGGACTACTGATGTTGATATGACTGATGGTGGAGATGGTAGTGGTGAACATGGGATGGATGGTAATCCCGATGGCCATAGTGGGAAGGACAAACTGGCTAGAAAACCAGCTCAGTCGACTGAGCCGAGGATTGAGAAGGGGGCGGCCCCCATGTCCACTCCGGAGACATCTCTCCGGTTTGGTTCGTTTCAGGCGGTGTCCGCACCGAGCCGTCTTTGGGGTGACCGAGTGGAGATGGAGGACTCTGATGATGATCTTCCATCACAGGTGGTGGAGGAGCACCACCGACAGATGGCGGATGGGGTTCCACCGCAGCCGATGCCGTAGTTGCGGCCAGACACTCCGGTGGTGACAGATGTGTTTACGGTGGTGGTTGCGATGGAGGGGCGACCAGCGGCGACTTCTCCCCCTATAGTGGACAGGTCTAGGCCTCCATCTCGCTCTTCGTCGCCACGTCCGAACAGCTCGACACAGGTGGTGTCCCGGTCCGTCAGTGACACTGCTTCAGGCGTTGCGGTTAATGATACAGTGGTGGAGCAGTCGGCGAGGTCCATACTGAAGGAAATATGCCCTAGAGGCAATAATAAAGTTGTTATTTATATTTCCTTATATAATTATAAATGTTTATTATTCATGCTAGAATTGTATTAACCGGAAACTTGATACATGTGCGAATACATAGACAAAACAAAGTGTCCCTAGTATGCCTCTACTTGACTAGCTTGTTAATCAAAGATGGTTAAGTTTCCTTACCATAGACATGTGTTGTCATTTGATGAATGGGATCCCATCATTAGGAGAATGATGTGATGGACAAGACCCATCCGTTAGCTTAGCATAATGATCGTTAATTTTTATTGCTATTGCTTTCTTCATGACTTATACATATTCCTTTGACTATGAGATTATGCAACTCCCGAATACCAGAGGAATACCTTGTGTGCTATCAAACGTCACAACGTAACTGGGTGATCATAAAGATGCTCTACAGGTATCTCCGAAGGTGTTTGTTGGATTGGCATAGATCGAGATTAGGATTTGTCACCCCGAGTATCGAAGAGGTATCTCTGGGCCCTCTCGGGAATGCACATCATGATAAGCCTTGCAAGCAATGTGACTAATGACTTAGTTGCGGGATGATACATTACGGAACGAGTAAAGAGGCTTGCCGGTAACAAGATTGAACTAGGTATGAGCATACCGATGATCGAATCTCGGGCAAGTAACATACCAATGACAAAGGGAATAACATATGTCGTCATTGCGGTTTGACCGATAAAGATCTTCGTAGAATATGTCGGAACCAATATGAGCATCCAGGTTCCGCTGTTGGTTATTGATCGGAGATGTGTCTCGGTCATGTCTACATAGTTCTCGAACCAGTAGGGTCCGCACGCTTAACGTTCGATGACGATTTGTATTATGACACTACAAAAAAATACACTTCCGTGATGATACATGTTTGTCACAGTAGGTCACGTTTTTTGTCATGCATGTACATCCATGACAAATTTATGACAGAATCAAGATAGTCATATACCTGTGCTGTCGTAGAAGTGTTCTATGACATTACCAAAATTATCATCACGGAAGTGTCCACTTCCATGATGATAAATCGCACTTGTCACAGAAGTGCTTTCGTCAAGGGTGACCTACACGTGGCATCCACCGTAACGGAACGCCGTTAAGCTATTGGGTCGGGTTTTGGATCCGATAACCCGTTATGACCCGACCAATGGGGATTTTCCACATGTAAAATCATCATTGGTTGGAGGAGACACGTGTCAGGTCCGCGTTGGCACAGGTGTCACTCATCCAATGGGCGAGACGCGCCTATGATATGTTGACACGTGGACCGGCCCATGAAGTTTAAATGGGCCAGCCCAACTGAAGGCCCACAAGATTTTGCGGACCATAATGGGCCTGCCCAGCTAAAGGCCCACGAGATTTTGCGGACATAATGGGCTGGCCCAGCTAAAGGCCCACAAGATTTTGCGGGCCATAATGGGCCAGCCATGTAAATGCCCACAAGATTTTTTTGTGCCATAATGGGCCAGGCCAGGTAAAGGCCCACAAGATTCTTGCGGATCATAATGGGCCGGCCCAGCTAAAGGCCCACGAGATTTCGCCGACATTAATGGGCCGGCCCAGCTGTAGGCCCACAAGATTTTGAGGACCCTAGTAGACCGGCCCATTAACTGGCTGCCATGTTTTGGGCCAAATGCCGGCCCATATTTGATCTGGTCCATTAATGGCCTGCCACTCTCCGGGCCTAATAGTGGCCCATATGAGATCCGGCCCGTTAAAAGCCTACCACGTTCTGGGCCAAATTACGGCCCAGATCAGGTCCGGCCCTTTAAGAGGCTTTGGGCTCAATTATGGCACATATCAGATTCGGCCCGTCAACTAGACACTATGCTTTTGCGCCCACTTGTGTAACATCCCAAATTTTCAATTTGGAATGTTATACATTAGATCATCATGCATATCATATTTTTCTCGCATTTTTCCGATCCTAGAAATTTCACGCAACTCAAGGACCCTCGGAGAGAGTTGGAAGTTTCATTATTTTCATATTTGGGATTTTCCAAATCTTGAAAATAGGATCATTGGATTTATTTAAATTATCTTCATAACATTTTTCCTATAAAAATATTTCGAGAGGGAATAATATGACTTTTCCAAGCAATTAGGAAAAATGAAGATATTATAAATAAACCAAATTTGGTTTTGGAAGATTTATTTTGCTTAGGCAAAAATGAGCATTTTAAAAATTTTATGCATATATTTTGTTTTTAAAGTTCATTTTGTTCGACTCATTTTTAGGAGTCGGGAAAATTTGTTTTAATTAATTTGGAGTTCATTTGATATTTATTTTATTTGTTTTGTTTTAATTTTATTTAAAAAAAACACCTGGCCCTGGACGAGGCCAGGCCCGGCTTGACCGGCCGAGCCAGAGCCCGGCCCCACCCGCCTCCTCCCTCGCGCGTCACTTGGCGGACTCCGCCGCCCGCCACCGCCGCCGCCGAGTCCCGCTCCAGGCCCGGCCGCCCCTCGCCCCCTTCCCCAAGGCCGGGCCCCCCGCTTTATAACCGCCGCCCCCCCTCTCTCCTCCATCGCCCATGCCGCCGCCGCCCTCGGCAAACATGCCCGTCGCCCCAAGGGCCTTGCCGCCGTCTCCCGTCGTCGCCGGAGCCCCTCGCCGCCACCCCGCCCTCGCCCGACCATGGGAGACCGCGGAGGTAGCCCGCCGCCGCCCGATCCGATCCAAAACCGATCCGGTTTCCCCAAATAAACCGATCCGGTTTATTTTTTTTTAAAAAAAAGATGTTCGGTTTTAAAAAAAAAAACCTAGATTGGTTTTTTTTTTTCGGTTTTCTTATTTAGCGAATGTTCACCGACCCGTTCGTTTCAATGAACGCGTTCGTTGGATTAGTTCTGTTAACGAACGTCCGTTATTTAATCCGTTCGTCGTTTTCTTTTAAATCAGATTTAATCCGTTATTTTCGATTCGATTTACGATCCGATTTTCAAATCTGTTTTATTTCTTGCTCGTTTATCGGAATCAGGTGATTCAAGCGCACGGAGTTTCAGAATATGAAACCGCCGTTCGACTAACCTATTTTCACAGAGTTTTGCTACTGTGAAATTTTGACCTAATTTCAGATTGCTAAACCGAGTCGTTCTCTCTCGAGTTCCGACTTTCGATGCTTTATTTGATTCGATTCTTTTGCCACCGTGGTTCTTAAGTTGAACTATCCGGTTAGATCTTTTATTCGAGATTTCCTGTGCATTAGATGAGTACTTATTGTATGCTTGTTGTTTGTCTGCGTTAGATCACCCGTGAGTGCGCCGCTTGTTACTTGAATCTCTAGGACTCATGGATCATCGGCAAGGCAAGTAACACTTTGATCATACCTTTTCTACTACCCAGTTTTATTGCATTAGATCAAACCCTCAAACACTTGCATGATTAGGATCTACTCAAATTGTGGGATGGGAAGTAGATTGAGGTAGTACCTATCACCTGTTTTACTTATGAAACCTTGGGAGTTACTTCTACGTTTGCTTATTACGCCATGCTATGCTAGTAGACGTGGATTGGGTGAGTGAATATCCATGACGGATGTGAGATTGTAAATTAATGGTTTATCTAAGGTGGCAACCTAAACACACATCTGGGTGGATTGAGGCACCTGGTTTCTATCAGGACTTGCATGTATTTCTTCGGACCGCCACCCAGGCTCTAAGGGATCATAAGATTATTCAAACTGGAAACTTCCGTGTGCAGCCACAAGCCAATTATGGGCTCTGGCGTAGTTGACTAAGTTGTGCGAACTCTTACGGGTAGGCTAGCTGATGTAGGGGATGTAGGTTGGTACGGTCTACCCACATGTAAGGTGCTAGCGCTTACGAAAGACTATGTCTCGGTCATCCATTTCTCAAACACCATGTAGTCACGAGAACCAAGCGGAAGGCGATCGAGTCTTGTGGGGAAAAGTGCGCAAACCTCTGTAGAGTGTATAAACTAATCATGATTAGCCGTGTCCCCGGTTATGGACAACTTGAGTATCCGGTACTTGATTATCATGTGAATCTCAACATGTTACTTCTAAATAAATGTATTGGGTTTTTAATGAGTACTTTTTAATTGGGATTGAGGATGCTGTCAACCATCTTCAATGTTTAACAACCACCATGATAGTTAAATAAAATTATTCCTTTGATGTAGGGAAAAATCAGCTTTATGCAAAAATGTAACCGTAGAGCCTTTCCACCAGCCAAATATGCATATAGTATAGGCTTATTCATTCATTGCTCTTTACGTGTTACATTGCCAAAGATATTCCATGTCTTGACCCGTTTTGGCTGCAACTTTTCATGTTGCAGACTTTTCGCATGACAAGTAAGATGTTAGGTTGTGGTTCTATACTCGGTGATGCCGTTGGAGTTGATGGACTCACTCGTTTTCCAAGCCTTCCATTGTTATTATTAGATGGCCTTAAGCCATATTATTGTATTAAGTTCCCTTGTGGACAACGATGTAATAAGTGTGTGATTGCTACTCTGCTATAAATCCTTGAAATCTTGTCTTTGTGTCGACATCGATCCAGGATGACACTGAGCACAGAGCGCTAGATCCATTCGGGATGCAGTCGCTGACAGAGAATGGTATCGAGCACCGCACACGACTGTAGGACACGACCACTAAGATAAAGCCATAGATCACTACTCTCTTCCCATTTTCTAACTCCTCATCTTTTCTACTCTCTTTAGGATGACGGACGCGAAGATCAAGTACACCCAACCAGATGAAGGCACACCATTTGGATTTCACTTGAAGGAAGTTACCAAGTACCTGAACATTGGATTACCAAGCTTCACCGGGACTTTCAACGCCACTCTGCCTGAAGAGGAGCTACTGGAAGATTCATGCTCACGTTCGGGAAGGACATTCGCCCCAATCACCAAGCCTATAGATAGTGTTTTGATTGCACCAACTTGGAGTGCAGGAAAGAGCATGGCAGCTCACATCACCATGGGACGCATTGGAGAAGTTTACCAAGAAGACCTCAAGGACACAATCTACCAGATTTGCGGACGCCGAGGGCGACAAATGGGAAGTCGTCAACACCAAGAAGGATAGATCCATTGCAGCATTTATCCAGAGTTAAACCAGCACATTCGGCGCCAGGAGAACCGGATGTGCAATGATATGTTGGAGTTGCAAAATGCAAAGGGAAGGATCATCGAGCTTGAAGAAGAACTAAAGACAACTCGCAAGGACTATATGGGCGAGATCGTAGCTCTAGCAAGACACAATAACGATCTTAAGTACGAGGTTGAAGAACTCAAGAAGAAGTTGGCGCTCGGGAATGAAGACCGATATGTCAATCACCCAAGCGACTACATCAACATCGACGACACCGATTCGGATCCAAGTGAACCCGACTTTGAAGACGGTCGAAGCGGCGGACATTATGGAGTCTTCCACGGTTCAAATTAGTAGAAGTCCCCCACATATTAGTAGTATTTCCTCCATGTAAACATTATAGTACACGCACTTTTGCGATAGTTAGATCGTTGTAAGCCTTGTTTGATTGAATGAAGTGATTTTGTGTGTATTTGCTCATGTGCATTTGGGTAGTGATTCCCTTAGACCTCATTCTATTCTAAATTCTCATCTTTTCTAAACCCATCGGATGCCTCCGAGACGCGACCCGGATTTGTTTTCCCGCCAGAGATCACCCAATTGATTCAGCGAGAATACCTGATTCAAACATTGGTGCGAGAACCAGGCAACAACAACAACAACAACAACAACCCACCGCCGCCACCACCACTGCGGATCATCCGACTCGTTTCCTTAGACTAAATCCGCGGTGTATTCCAAGAGCACCGAGCCAATTGTAGCAGATGGTGGCTCCGCAAGATAGGAAGGAGCTGACCACTACAGGATGCACGGATGGTGAAAGAGTGAAGTTTGCAACACATCAGCTTGAAGGACCCGCTGACATGGTGGGAGAATTTCACAGCCACTTACCACAGTGACACCGTCACATGGGATCGGTTTGACAAGCTTTTCATGACCCATGTTTCAAAGAGGAGCTATGGCCATGAAGAAGCGTGAGTTTCGCAACTTACGCCAAGGAGGAAGGACTGTTGGCACAAGACGTGGATGACTTTAGTAAATTAGCACGTTATGCCCCGGATAGCGTTGCTACGGATGCGACTAAGCAGGAGAAGTTTCTAGAAGGACTGAATGATGAGTTGACATGCCGTTGATGGTAGCCAGTTTCAATAACTACCAGGAGTTAGTAGACCGAGCCCTCATGATTGAAGGAAAGCAGCTGACAAATTGAGAACCGCAAGAGGAAGTATGGACAAGGGAAGTATAACTCTGGAGCCCAATGAAACCTCGTTATACCCCTAAATCAGGAATTCAGTTTGAGCATACCCATGGAGGAGGAAATTAGCATAACCATAACAGCACCAAGAGTGGGAGCAGGGAATGGAGGAAGCAACGGATAGAATCGCACCAACCCGTCAACACCATCCAAAGTAGACTGAGTCACGTTACTTGCTTTAAGTGCCGCAAGATGGGCACTATGCAAATGATCGCCCGAAGGCGAATGGAAATGGCAATGGAAGCTCGAAAGAAGCCCAACCCTTTCAATAGAGGACGGGTGAACCACCTTGAAGTGGAGGAGGTTGAAGATCAGCCCGATGCACGAATCGGTAAGTTTTTGGTTAAGTCATTTATCGCAGCTTGTTCTTTTCGAAATTGGTGCATCGCATTCATACATATCAAGGGATTTGTGGATAAGTACAAGTTACCAACCCAAGCCCTTAGGTCACCCATGCTAGTAACCTCACCGGAGCAGAGTACATGGCTAGTAAATGGTGTGATCGACCGCCATTAAGGATTGGACACTATGTTTTCCCCTCGGACCTAATAGTTACGGAATCCCAAGGATTGGATGTGATATTAGGAATGGATTGGTTATCAAAGTATGGAGGAAACATAGATTGTACCGCAAGGTCAATTTTGCTCACCACACACGAAGGAAGAAGGATTAAGTATGTATCACGGCACGAGCCGAGGAGAGCACAAGTTAATTGCTTATCGAGTGGTACAGGAAGAAGTACCATGGTGAAGGATTTTCCTGATGTATTTCGGAAGAGTTGCTGTGAATGCCACGGATAGAGACATTGAGTTTTTGATCGAGCTGTTGCTGTGAAGCAGTGCCCTATATCGAAGCGACCGTATAGGATGCCAAAGACAGGATTTGGCGGAAATCAAGAAGCAGATTAAGGAACTTTTGGATAAAGGTTTTATACGCCCAAGCTCTTCACCTTGGGGATCACCCGTTTTGCTAGTGGAGAGAAGGATGGATCGTTAAGAATGGTTGTTGATTATCGTGGATTGAATGAAGTAACAATCAAGAACAAGTACCCACTACCTATGATAAATGATCTGTTTGATCGCTTGCAAGGAGCCAAGGTGTTTTCCAAGATCGACTTGCGATCGTGGTACCATCGATTGAAGATTCGGGAGCAGGACATACCCAAGACAGCGTTTACCACGAGATATGGACTATCTGAGTATACCGTTATGTCATTTGGACTGACTAACGCACCAGCCTATTTCATGAACACGATGAACAAAGTGTTTATGGAGTTTTTGGATAAGTTTGTCGTGGTGTTCATTGATGACATTTTGATTTTCTCGAAGAATGAAGAGGAACACAAGGAACATTTGCGATTGGTTTTGGAGAAACCGAGGAACACCAGTTGTATGCCAAGTTCACAAATGTGAGTTTTGGCTAAAGGAAGTTGGATTTCTCGGACATGTTATTTCCGGAGAAGGGATAGTGATTGACCCCACGAAAGTTGAGACCGTAACCAAATGGGAAGCCCCAACGACCATTGGAGAGATTCGGAGTTTCCTTGGACTCGCAGGATACTACCGAAGATTCATTGAGAATTTCTCAAGGATTGCTAAGCCTATGACAGAATTGTTGAAGAAGGAAAATAAATTCATATGGACTGAGGACTGTGAGGCAAGTTTTCGTGGAGTTGAAGAAAAGATTGGTTACCTCACGGTTTGATCTTGCCAGATCAAACTAAGGATTATGAGGTGTATTGCGGCGCTTCACGCCGAGGACTTGGAGCGATGCTTATGCAGGAAGGAAGAGTTGTTTCGTATGCTTCCACGACAACTTAAGCCTCATGAGTTGAATTATGCCACTCATGATTTGGAGTTAGCAGTCACAGCATGCCTTGAAGACGTGGAGACATTTTCTCATTGGAAATCATTGTGAAGTATATACGGATCACAAGAGTTTGAAGTACATCTTCACACAGAAGGAATTGAATCTCAGACAGAGGAGATGGTTAGAGCTAATCAAGGATTATGACATGAGATTGCATTATCACCCCGGAAAGGCTAATGTCGTAGCAGACGCATTGAGCCGTAAGAGCCACGTCAATGCCCTAATGATGGGAGGAATACCCAATGAGTTAGCCGAGGACCTTCGAGAGCTATGTTTGGAAATAGTTCCGAGAGGCTATGTAGCGACATTGGAGATTCATCGACAGCGATGGACAAAATCAGAGAAGCCCAGAAGGCAGATAAGGAAGTTGCCACTATAAAGGAGAAAATGAGCAAAGGAAAAGCTACAGGATTTCGTGAGGATGAACACGATACCCTATGGCTTGAAGACCGTGTTTATGTGCCCAATGACCCAGAGATCAGGAAGTTGATTTTACAAGAAGCCCATGATTCACCCTATTCGATTCACCCAGGAAATACCAAGATGTATTTGGACTTGAAGAATATTTTCTGGTGGACCGGAATGAAGAAGGATATTGCGGAGTATGTAGCAATTTGCGATGTATGTCAGAAGGTAAAGGCGTAACATCGAAGCCAGGATTGTTACAACCATTGCCGATGCGAAAGGAAGTGGGATAAACTAGGCATGGATTTTATCACTGGATTGCCAAAGACCCGTTCAGGATATGACTCGATTTGGGTCATAGTCGACCGTTGACCAAGGTAGCCCATTTCATTCCGTCAAGACTACCTATAGCAGTGCTAAGTTGGCAAAGATATACATGACCAGAATTGTATGCTTACACGGAGTTCCGAGGAGCATTGTATCGCATGAGGAACCCGGTTTACCTCGAAATTTTGGAACCGGTTGCACGAAACATTGGGAACCCGATTGGAATTCAGCACCGCTTTCCACCTGCACCGATGGACGGACCGAGAGAGTCAATCAGATTTTGGAGGACATGCTAAGAGCTTGTGCCCTAGATTATGGATCTATTGGGATGATAATCTGCCGTATCTGAAATTCTCCTACAACAACGATTACCAAACCAGTTTGAAGATGGCACCTTTCAAGCTTTGTATGGAAGAAGGTGCAGGACACCGTTGTCATGGGACTAAACCGAGATCGATTGTTTGGACCAGATTTGATTAAGGAGTGCGAACAGAAAGTTAAGTTGATTCGAGACAGGCTCAAGGTAGCCCAGTCCTGCATAAAAAGAGCTATGCCGATTCAAAGCGCAAAGCGATTGAGTATGAAGTTGGAGACAGTATATCTCGAGTATCCCCGCTTGAGGAGTTAAGCGTTTTGGAGTTAAAGGAAAGTTAGCACCCGTTTCGTTGGACCGTATAAGATTTTGCAACGCATGGGAGAAGTTGCGTATAAGTTGGAATTACGGAAGGACTGTCGAGGAGTTCATGATGTATTCCATGTTTCTCAGTTGAAGAAATGTCACCCGAGATAGCAGAGGTACCGTTAAGAGACACAGTACCATTGGAAGCAATTCAGTTGAAGGATGACTTGACATATGAGGAAAAACCGGTTAAGATTCTCGATTATGCCAGCAGAGTTACCCGCACAAGGTTATCAAGTTTTGCAAAGTTCGGTGGAGCCACCACACCGAGGATGAAGCCACCGGGAAAGAGAGGAAGTTTTGCTCAAGGACCACCCTCACCTATTTTCTAGCCAACCCGAATCTCGAGGGCGAGATTCATCTTAAGGGTAGGTTTGTAACATCCCAAATTTTCAATTTGGAATGTTATACATTAGATCATCATGCATATCATATTTTTCTCGCATTTTTCCGATCCTAGAAATTTCACGCAACTCAAGGACCCTCGGAGAGAGAGTTGGAAGTTTCATTATTTTCATATTTGGGATTTTCCAAATCTTGAAAATAGGATCATTGGATTTATTTAAATTATCTTCATAACATTTTTCCTATAAAAATATTTCGAGAGGGAATAATATGACTTTTCCAAGCAATTAGGAAAAATGAAGATATTATAAATAAACCAAATTTGGTTTTCGAAGATTTATTTTTCTTAGGCAAAAATGAGCATTTTAAAAATTTTATGCATATATTTTGTTTTTAAAGTTCATTTTGTTCGACTCATTTTTAGGAGTCGGGGAAAATTTGTTTTAATTAATTTGGAGTTCATTTGATATTTATTTTATTTGTTTTGTTTTAATTTTATTTAAAAAAAAAACACACAGCGCCCCCACTGGACCGAGGCCCAGCCCGGCCAGGCCAGGCCCCAGCCCACCCCGCCTCCTCCTCGCGCGTCACTTGAAAGCGGACTCCGCCCGCCTGCCGCCAGACGCCGCCCGAGTCCCACTCCGACCCAGCCGCCTCGCCCCTTCCCCAAGGAACGGGCGCCCCTTTATAACCCGCCGCCCCCCTCTCTCCTCACATCGCCCGCCGCCGCCGCCCTCGACCCGAGCCGCCCGCCCTTGAGCCGCCGTCGCCCCAAGACGCCGCCGCCGTCTCCGTCGTCGCCGGAGCCCCTCGCCGCCACCCACCGCCCTCGCCCGACCCGCCGGAGACCGCCGGAGGTAGCCCCGCCGCCGCCCCGATCCGATCCAAAACCGATCCGGTTTTCCCCAAATAAACCGATCCGGTTTATTTTTTTTAAAAAAAAAGATGTTCGGTTTTTTTAAATAAAAAAAAACCTAGATTGTTTTTTTTTCGGTTTTCTTATTTAGCGAACGTTCACCGACCCGTTCGTTTCAATGAACGCGTTCGTTGGATTAGTTCTGTTAACGAACGTCCGTTATTTAATCCGTTCGTCGTTTTTCTTTTAAATCGGATTTAATCCGTTATTTTTCAGATTCGATTTCTGATTTGATTTTCAAATCTGTTTTATTTCTTGCTCGTTTATCGGAATCAGGTGATTCAAGCGCCTGGAGTTTCATAACGAAACCGCCGTTCCGACTAACCTATTTTCACAGAGTTTTGCTACTGTGAAATTTTGACCTAATTTCAGATTGCTAAACCGAGTCGTTCTCTCTCGAGTTCCGACTTTCGATGCTTTTTTTGATTAGATTCTTTTGCCACTGTGGTTCTTAAGTTGAACTATCTGGTTAGATCTTTTATTCGATATTTCCTGTGCATTAGATGAGTACTTATTGTATGCTTGTTGTTTGTCTGCGTTAGATCACGGTGAGTGCGCCGCTTGTTACTTGAATCTCTAGGACTCATGGATCATCAAAAGGCAAGTAACACTTTGATCATACCTTTTCTACTACCCAGTTTTATTGCATTAGATCAAACCCTCAAACACTTGCATGATTAGGATCTACTCAAATTGTGGGATGGGAAGTAGATTGAGGTAGTACCTATCACCTGTTTTACTTATGAAACCTTGGGAGTTACTTCTCGTTTGCTTATTACGCCATGCTATGCTAGTAGACGTGGATTGGGTGAGTGAATATCCATGACAGATGTGAGATTGTAAATTAATGGTTTATCTAAGGTGGCAACCTAAACACACATCTGGGTGGATTGAGGCACCTGGTTTCTATCAGGACTTGCCTGTATTTCTTCTCACCGCCACCTGTGCTCTAAGGGATCATAAGATTATTCAAGCTGGAAACTTCCGTGTGCAGCCACAAGCCAATTATGGGCTCTGGCGTAGTTGACTAAGTTGTGCGAACTCTTACGGGTAGGCTAGCTGATGTAGGGGATGTAGGTTGGTACGGTCTACCCACATGTAAGGTGCTAAGCGCCACGAAAGACTATGTCTCGGTCATCCGCTTTCTCAAACACCATGTAGTGCGAGAACCAAGCGGAGGCGATCGAGTCTTGTGGGGAAAAGTCATAAACCTCTCAGAGAGTGTATAAACTAATCTTGATTAGCCGTGTCCCCGGTTATGGACAATTTGAGTATCCGGTACTTGATTATCATGTGAATCTCAACATGTTACTTCTAAATAAATGTATTGGGTTTTTAATGAGTACTTTTTAATTGGGATTGAGGATCTGTCAACCATCTTCAATGTTTAACAACCACCATGATAGTTAAATAAAATTATTCCTTTGATGTAGGGAAAAATCAGCTTTATGCAAAAATGTAACCGTAGAGCCTTTCCACCAGCCAAATATGCATATAGTATAGGCTTATTCATTCATTGCTCTTTACGTGTTACATTGCCAGCATATTCCATGTCTTGACCGTTTTGGGCTGCAACTTTTCATGTTGCAGACTTTTCGCATGACGAGTAAGATGTTAGGTTGTGGTTCTATACTCGGTGATGCCGTTGGAGTTGATGGACTCACTCGTTTTCCAAGCCTTCCATTGTTATTATTAGATGGCCTTAAGCCATATTATTGTATTAAGTTCCCTTGTGGACAACGATGTAATAAGTGTGTGATTGCTACTCTGCTATAAATCCTTGAAGTACGGTCTTTGTGTCGGCATCTGATCGAGGATGACACTGAGCACAGAGCGCTAGATCCATTCGGGTCTGGTCGCGACAACTTGCTAAAGGCCCACTTATTAATTCGGCCTGATATTAGTTTTGGCCTGTTAAGGGCCCGTTTAACATTTCGGCCCTATATTAATTTGGGCCTGTTAAAAGCCAGTCATATAGTTGGGCCTAACTACGGCCCGGTTTGCATCTGGCACCTTTGCTCATGACCCGATATCTGATTGGGCCAAACAAGGACCGAGACAATTTTGGCCTGTTAAAAGCCCGTGATTTGATTCGCAAAATCATGGGTCGGGGTTCATTTTGGGCCGCTGCCGGCCCGTGAGCTGTTCGACACGTTTCAGGCCCAACCTACATCGTGATTGCATGATGGCCCGATTATGTACCGTAATTTTACGGTTTGGCCGGTTCTTGTGAAGAAAGGATATATATATATATATATATATATATATATATATATATATATATATATATATATATATATACAGTAAAATAACTGCAGCATCGTGAATAAGAAAAAACCTAGACTATACAATAAAGAAATTACGGCATATTACATCCACTGGGCATCAAAGTTCGCCACTATGATAATAAAGCACAAGCAGACAACAGATTACATACACTGGGCATCAAAGATTGCCACGATTGCAAATAAACACGCCGACAAAATAATATACAAAGCGACAACACTTCAATAGAGTTCAAGAAAGGTTAGCCCTATTTGGGAGCCGCAGCCAAGAAGAAGTGAGCAAGATGATGAGGCTGCGCTTGTTCAACACTTATATCTTCTTCACTCGAAAGATAAACAAGGCATGGATGACAGGTTTTGCACATAAAAGTATCAGTGCTGACAATTCATCACATTTCTTACTGACGAATAAAGTGACACAGTTTAAAATTGCATTGACACAATATGGTATTGTTCAGGTCAAGACATGGTAGGAAATGATATTGTGAAGGAGTTGGCAGCTTCACGACACCACTGGATTACATATCAAGAACTCATAAGTATCAATGGTTAGTGTGCTGTCAATTTATACCATTTCAGATTGGCAAATAAAGAGACGGTTTAAATAATAGTAGAATGATATGACATTGTTCATAGTTAAGACATTGCAGAATATGACATTGTGCTGTAGTGGGTAGGTTCACCACATCACTGGATTACGGATGAAGAACAGAAGCATACATGCAGTGCAAAAGAAGATCACTTGCTCTGTATAGTTTAATTTACATGGTATGAAGAAGGAACTTGGTTGTACAACTGAAAACTCAAATCGAGAAAGGACAAACTTTTGTTTATGAACTACATAATAAACTTTAAACAAGCAATTTGATGCAAACACCAAAAATAAACAGCTATTGCAGTCATGCCTAACCAAATATATACAACAAAGTTTGAAGGCTTGAGATGGAAAAACTTACATTATTGGTGAAGATAGGCTCTATAAAGGCCTTGTCCATCTTGATGGGGGGCAATTCAAGAAGTTTACCACAGAATCTTCTTCAAAAGCATTGCCTTTATTCTACATTTTGTTAAGAGTAAATATAGATGTGATAATATACGGAAAAATGGAGAATATTTAAGATAAGATGAAGAGTGATGCTACATAACCAAGTAGCTATAAATATAAGTGCAACAATACAGGCAAAAGGTACAGCCAAGAGCAATGCACAACTAAACTTCTTCAGTACCAACCTTATGGTAAGAGTAAATATAGATCTGATGTGTAGAAAATGGAGGGCAAAGGAAAATAAGCTGCAGAGTGATGGTACATGAACAACTACCTGTCATTATAAGTACACTGATAAAGGTCAGCATGTACTTACAAGAACAATGCAGAGCTAAAAAAACACTGGCATTGGATATATTCTACACTAATGTAACCATTCATACAGATCAGATAATTTGGAGCGAACAATTGATAAGAAAGCTATCATGCATACTGCTGTCACATAATGAACCAGATATGTATGCAAGTACAGTGATACAGGACAACAGGTACTAACAAGAGAAAAGCAGCGGGCATCATATTTGCGCTATCCTGTCGTTCTTGTTAAACCGTAATTCTTCTTCGAGCAGATTTCCTGCAAAAAAAGATCCGTAAGGCACATGCGGAAAAGTAGAAGTTAAAATTGTCATGTGATTTCATAGGCAGTACCTCATCATGGGAACGAGACCAGTGCATAACAAGGTTTTTCCATTCAATTTCTTCTAAATTTAGCACAGGAGACTTCACCGGAAATTCGTTTATAGACTTGCCATCAAAGTGGATTTCCTCAGGTAACACCGATACTGCTGCAATGCTTCCTTGAAAAGCACAAGCAAGCTTTGCTTGTCATGACTATCCAGATTGACCCTCACCTAGATACAACAATGTAATGTAAATCATTGATGTGTTCAATCAGCAGAAAACAGGAAAATAATAACCATGAATAATAGCACTTACACGTAAGTTGGACAGGAAGATGTGAAAATGGTGTTTGTCTTCACAATAATCTTCCCATGATGGGAATATATGCACGTAGTCCCTAACAACATTGAAAGCATTATCTTTTAAACTGGGAATAAATGGAAAGGGGTTCCAATCTGCAGGAATTGGCCGTCTCTGCAGTTGGGATAGGTCTTCGGCCGGTGGACTTGCTGTACTTTTTACTGGAGTGGGATTTTTCTATGGTACAGCTGGTGCTATGGCAAATGAAATCGGTATACCTTTTGCTGGAGTGCAGGTCCTGTGTGGTGGGGCTAGTGGTGTGGCCAGTGAAGTATGGGTACAGTCTGCTAGAGTCGGTCCTACGTTTTGTGTCACTGGTTGTACAACCAATATAAGTGGGGTGCTGTCTGATTTCTCCGGCACCACCATGTTTTTCAAGGACTTTGCTAGTGCTCCTTCAGGTTCGGCAATCACCCTCTTCCTTTTTGATGTCTGATGCACAAGAACAGCATTTGAGTGGAAAAACATGGTATGATGACAGATGGAATATGTATTGATAATGGATGGGCATGGCATCTCGACATATATGATGAGTAAACTAAGCAGATGGCGGTGCAACAAAGTAGAAGAAATGCAAGACAACATATGCAAGATACCCGCAATCAATAAAACATTGCCAAATTAGAATAGGCACCTTGATGGGCGAATAGGACAGGCCATCTTCCTTTGACTCCTCGAGGTTAGAATAGTCATTAGGATCATATTCTGAACAAGAATCAACAGGTGGGGAGCGTATGAGTTTCATTGCATCCAGAATGGCACTCAATGCCTCGGTGCCAATTTTTTAAGTCATTGCAGTGTTTAGCTTCAAGAGTGTACTGTTGCTAGTGCGACACAAAGCAGCTACACAGATCATAGTGTAGATATAACGGGAAAACCTTAAGCATCAGAGTAAAATCAGCAAAGTGGAACTTGCTGGAATATATGTGCTAGTATTGCCGGTAGGGCTAGAAATGCTTCGGATACCAGCTCTCTTCAAGTGAAGGTGTGGTACTATTAATATCAGTGTAACTCTCAAAGGCGACACAGTTCTCCGCATTTCCTTGCTATTCTTATAGGATTCAAGTGGGCAGGCCACTACAAATCCTATTCCTATGTTTACAAGATCCTACGAATCAAAGAGGCTCAAAGTGTCCATCACAACCGACCGTATAGACCTCTACTGCAAATGTCCCTGCTCATCTTGATTACAAGGAACATAATGTACTACTATCATACTCCCTCCATTCCAAAATATAAGTCTTGGTAGAGATTTCCACTATGGATCACATCTGATGTATCCAGATACATTTTAGAGTGTAGATTCACTCATTTTGCTCCATATGTAGTCCATGGTGGAATCTATACAAAGACTTGTATTTAGGAACGGAGAGAGTACATATTAAAGAAGAACGAAAGATGAACATGGTAAAGAACAGCAAGCAGATTTTGGATAATAAAATGTTGGTTGCGCAGTGCCCACACATGATGAACCAGAGCGCATTAAGAATGCAACTCCCAGCTGTCTCTCGACCATTTAAGGCGGCTGGAGGAAGATCCTACGTCTCCTAACCCTTCTTCTTCCCCGTCTCTGATTCTTCCCATACAGAACACCGCAGGGCCGCCGACCGGACCACCGTCCCCCACCGCCTGTGGTCCTCCGCCACCCCCACCCCCACCCCCGCCCCAACCCCCACCTCAAGGCCGAGTTTTCTTCGTTCGTGAGGCCCCACAACCACCCGAGCCCTTGATCGCACCGCAAACTCCGTCGAGATCTTAAAAATCGACTGACCCAATTTTGAAAATTAGTCTACTGTGATTTAACTAGTGTGGAAAATAAAAGGGGAAAACCATAAGCATTGGGAGTATAGTGTTGAGCGTGCCATGGCGGATCTGAAGGTGCAAACCGGACAAAGGCAACTTCGCAACCAAGACAAGAAATCAGAGTAAAGCAGTGGCGGTCTATTTTCTTATTGCGATAAATAAGTTGAGCAGATACGAAAGAGTACCGCCTCTAGTGAGGTGCCGTGTACTCATCTGCCGAGAATTTGACGGTGCCGCAGTAGCGATGGATGTCGGCAGCATGGAAGTAGATCTAGGAGGGTAGACGGTGGTGGCGGGGTACGGTGGACGAGACGGTCGTAGGAGCGGCACCGGCAAGGTGGACGACGGCGGGGATGAAGCGAGAGGACGGGATGCAAGGATCCCGGTCCGAAGCCGTGGATGGAGAGGTCGATCTCTTGTATTGGACGGCGGCGTCGGGGTATCTGCTCCGGCTTGGTGGTGGAGGACGGCGGTGGATGGGGTGGCGGACGGCGGCGGACGGAGGAGGGTGGGGTGGAGAGGGTGTTTTGGCGCCCACGGAGTATGAATGGGGAAAAGGGAGGTAGAGAGGAAGGGGGGAACCATGTATTCACGGCGCGCTTGTCTCAGATGCAAGGAAATTTACAAACTTAGCCCCCGTTTCAAATTTCTACTACATCACAACAACATTAGTCGGTTGGGGATAGGACGGTAATCTCGCATACACCGAATATTTGCCGACGAGAGTTTGTTTTTGGCGCCCACCGTGTATGAATATGAATTGGGGAGGGAGTCGATTTTGGCCGAGGACACACTGTGTTTTGGCGCCCACCGTGTATAAATCCGGGTGAGAGGCGGTTACGTCACATTTGGGTGAAATTACAAACCTACCCCTATCGAAACCTATAGAAATCCAGCAGATAGGCTTTGAGTGGTAGGGATAGGCAGTAGTGATTTCCATCTCGCAGATTTTGGTTTCGGGCGGTTACTGCGACTTTCCCCGCTTCGTTCAAATTATGCAGAGTGCACGTTTACCATGCGAACTTAATTCGAATCCCGTTTGTATTCTATTTTATTTTCGGGCGGGATCCATTTTCAATTGGAATTACATTCTATATACATTATTTTTTTATATATATACTTTCAAAAGCACAACAAAGAATTCTGCTCCTTTATATGTATACTATGATTTACAAATACAACGATCTCAAAATCTTAAGGTTGAATTCAAAAAAATTTAACCAAATTATGTTCTACTAAAATGTATGGATCAGTAATATCTACATATTAAATAACATAGATGTGCGTGAATTCATATGAGTATGCATGTTTGATAGATCAATTTTGGTTCGAGTATGGATTACATGTATCATCATCTCGAATTCAAATATTTGAATCCCTTTTTTGTTCACTCCTTTCACGCCCATCTCTCTCGCATGCATGATCCTTCAGGTAGCTATCACTCTCTTTTCTCCAGCTCACCCGCACGCTCACTTCATGTTTCTCCTATCCTTGCAAACATGGTCTCTCGACGTCTCCCTTGAGAAGTGTCACACTCTCCCTATCATTATACATTACAAGGTTTTCATTATCTCTCACGTCTCTACTGTTCTCTGGTATCACTCGGTACCTAAGCTTTCTTTTTCACCGCCACACACACAGTCTCCACTCATCTTTCACTTTGTCTTTCTCTCTATGGGATTCTCTCACACACCCTATATGTCTCCACATATGACTCATACCACTAAAATTACTCTCTCTCTCTCTCTCTCTCTCTCTCTCTCCTGTAGACACAACATTTGTTGCGGTCTCCTTTTAAATCTCCATCCTGCATCGACATTATTCATTTGTTTACCGATCAGACAACCCCGACTACCGTCTCCTTTCTCTCTCTCACATACACACACACAACTCCTGCTTCCACTCCCCTTCCCAACTACCGTCTCTCACACACACACACAAAACTCTCGCTTTCGCACCCCGACTCGTATTTCTCTCACAAACATTTATCGACTAGCTAGCCTCTGATAGGTTTATACACCCGCACACTCGTGCTTCCACCATTGCATACATGTCTCTCTCCCGCTCCTTGTATCTATGTAGATTTTTCTTCCCTTCTTGAGACACGCCCTCTCGATCGTGCACACACACACTATCGCCTCATTTTAAGCTGATACCTATCGCACACACACACTCCTTGTGTCTTTGTCACACATGCACTCCGTCCTCCTCCACTCTCCCTCTCTCTCACACACACATGGGCTTTTTGCAACAACTAGCAATATGCCCATGCGTTGCACGGAACATCAAGATGTATTTTTATGAGTAGTTTATCTTGTGGGGAAAATGATGAACGAGGGAAGGCCTTATTTGCAAATGTGGAGAGGGGTGTGGGTATCTTTTTGCAAAATTGCCATAGTTTCCTTCCTATCCGTCAGATATAGATCGGACGGCCTATATTGCAGGATGGCAGGCACACGATCATCACCGACAATGCTTTGTATAAGAGTAGGGATAAAAAATAGAGTTGGTGATGATGGTGGGCCTGCCATCCTGCAATGTAGGTCGTCCGATTTATATCTGACAGATAGGAAGGAAAATATGGCAATTTACCCGCACTCTTCAACACATTTGCAGATAAGGCCTTCCCTCGTTCATTCTTTTCTCCCACAAGATCTTGATGTTCCGTGCAATGCACGGGCATCTTGCTAGTAAGAGTAGAAATTAGACGTATACCACTTCTCGAATCTTGAAACCAACAACATTCCTCCCTTATCTCATCAAAACCACCAAAGGAATATATTTTGAGTGAAACATAACATATTTTTAGTGATATACATATTTCAAAACTAGACTTTTTTTCTATCAAATCGGTGAATATGTGTCTACTCTTATAGAAAATAGAGTTGGTGATGATGGTGTTCCTACCATCCTGCAATATAGGCCATCGGATTTACATCCGACGGATAGGAAGGAAACTGTGGCAATTTTGCAAAAAGGTACCCACACCCCTCTCCGCATTTGCAAATAAGACATTCCCTCGTTCATCCTTTTCTCCCACAAGATAAACTACTCATACAAATGCATATTGATGTTCCGTGCAACGCATGGGCATCTTGCTAGTATTAATAATCTTTGATCGTGTGGCAACGCATTGGCACATTGCTAGTAGTTATTATAATTTTTTGGACACCAGACAAACGGTGGAGTACATATACGAAGAGAAGAGGCGCACGCACACAGTCGGCCTCTCGCTGTCTCGCACACATGAGTGTTACGTAAAGGCGACGTTAACAAATAAACCCTAAAACCCTAGGTGCACGATTGCTGCATTCGCGGGTACCGGGTACGTGGTGGAGCACCTTCGCAGGAATAGTCAGCTCGTGTGATAATTTGATCCGTAGGAGTTGATGGTCGGGACCACGGTGTGAACGACTTGAGCGCGGTGGCTCGCCGATTGCCACGCATCGAGTAGCCACGTTTAAAATATCGCTTTTTAGCGGGGTTAAGAGTTCCGATTTTCAATGGCGCGTTATAAGTAGTAAGTAGTTTTTACAACGATTGGTATGGAGCGAAAATGGAATTCATAGTACTACGTACCTCCTTGGCGAATGGTTGTATGGTTTTTTTCTTTGCGATGGAGGTTGTATGCGTTTATGTTGCGAGATGTTGAACCTGGTAGTTCTAGGGCAAATACTATGGTTTAGATTTAGATGCTGGCTTTCAGTAATGAAAATCGGAAGGGGAAACCCTTCTTTAATTAAAAAAACTACTACCTCCATTCTGGTTTACTAGTCCCCATTGTACTTTGGGTCAAAGTTTGTCCACGAATTTTATTTGTAAAATGTGAATGGAAAACAAGATTTTGTTATACCCAAACAAAAAAGGACTGGAGGGAGTGATTGCTCTGACACGGACGCGACCTCTCATAGCGCAGATATTAAATCGTGGCGCCCGACCAAGAAGGCACTTTTCGGCTGCGAGCCGGTGAAAGCACGCCTCCTCGGCGTGCAACCAGCTTAAGACTGCTCCGCTTTGCCTTCATTGAATCCAGCGCGTGTGCGGCAACACGATCCTTCCATGAGCGGCAGGAATTTTAGAACACAAAAAATGACTAAAATATAATTAATTCATGCATGGTCTTGACTTGTTGTGCTCGCACTGGTAGCAGGAACTAGTAGAGGATTTTCTTTATTTATAACTCTCCTCACATTTTTTTGGCTTTGAAGTGAATCATGGTTGTGGACATTATGTATGAATGTGCAGATATCTGTGAACATGAGTTTGATGTGGAAGTTGAACTTGGAATGTCGGGCTTGCGCGTGAACTATACCATGTCCAATGCTTCGTCTGTTATTGTTTGGAAAGTAATTGCTGTTATTACATGACCCGAAAAAACATTTTGTGCCACATCAGTAGATGCACGAACATCACAACAAGCATGCTGACTGGATAAACATTTGAACCTAGCTATTATGAAGGAAATTTTGTATTGACAACAATTTTAGATAGCAGGAGACACCTAGCCTGCTCTGCCTCTGCTAGCTTATTTCTGGCTTCTTCCATCTCTTCTTTGGCTTGGGTGAAGAGAGCATCTGATTGCTCTTTTCGCTTCTTCAGGAACTCAGCTACATTCTCAAGGGCTGCAGCATGCTTTCTTTCAGCCTTTACTAATGCCACGAGGACACAAAAAGCTGACGACTCCAGCTGGCTTGTGTGTAATCCAGCATCATCTGGGAATTTTCACCTTGTGTCTAATCCAGCATCATTAGGGAACTGGCACCTTGTGTGTAATCCAACCTCATTTTGGAAACATGATCTCGAGGTTGACCATACTTCCCTCCTCGCAGGAACTGCATCTTGACATGAAGTTACTTCTTTTTAGATCAATACTCGAGCAACCTAGATCCATTTAGTAGAAGACAGATAAATGTAACTCGGAGAAGTGAATTCAAAAGGAAAAATTAAAATAAAAGCAGACTACAAGGTGAGAATACCCACTTCCTACATCAAGCTAAAACGAAAGCATTAGGATGATTAAGACTCTTCTTATTACACATCGAAGAACACCACGCTTAAGAGAAACAGAAACTACAACATATACACATCGAAGAACACGAGGCTACATGAAA
Source organism: Aegilops bicornis (assembly GCA_021605145.1). Taxonomy (NCBI): domain Eukaryota; kingdom Viridiplantae; phylum Streptophyta; class Magnoliopsida; order Poales; family Poaceae; genus Aegilops; species Aegilops bicornis. The sequence continues at coordinate 164,071,127 of CM038670.1, read as the reverse complement.
GTAATTGAAAGGGTGTTACTTACGGAGCTTGTTTTACAGGTTCGGTGCAGCTCCTTTTAACTTACCACGCTCCTTGAAGATGTCCCGAATATCCGTGTTTGGTCTTGATTGCTCCTCTGCATGTATTACTTTTCGTGGTTTTAAAATCTCAACATGGCAAGAAAAATATACTACTAGTAATACTCGCGCATCTTGTGGGCCACATTAAAGCACTCGTCTGCCATGTTAGAGCATCTCCAACAGAATCGCAACGCGCGGCGCTTTAAAAAAGCGTTTATAGTGCTGAGATCGAGAAGTAGATACTAGAGAGTACATGATAGTTCTCAGCATAGATAGATAAAAAAAAAGATAATTCACTACTCCTCGTCGTCCGACTCCTCCTCAGTGATGTCCTCCTCCGACGTCAGACTGTACGCGTGAAGATATAGATCATCGTCGGATTCCCAGGGGCGATGCTGCTCCTAGCCTCATGTTGAATTGAGCGTCCGCTTTTCGCCTACGCTTGTCCTCGCGATAGGCGGCTCGCTCCGCCCTCCACTTATCCCTCTCCGCCCTCCTTTGTGGGTAGAACTCGCGCTCGTTGATGATGTCCTGCGGGAAGTGTTGGCGCCACATCGTCATGGCTTCCTCGTCCATCTCGGCGATGACGAGACGGTGCTCCCGCCTCCGGTTGACGCGACGATCCTCGTCGGTGCTAAGCCGCGGCAGAGGCGCTGACTCCGCGCCGCTCGCGTCGGCTTGTTGGGGATGTTCATTGTTCTATGAGGCCACCGGAGGCGCCACACCGCCGCGTCGTACGCGCGGGCGGCCTCGTTGGCGGTGTCGAAATTGCCGAGGCCGAGGCACATCCTGCGGAACCGGATCTCGGCGGAGAAGCCGCCGGAGGGGCGCGCGCGGACGCCGCGGTATCCCCAAGTTTCCCGGCGACGCGGCGGCGGCGAGGCGAAAAAGAGTGGGGAGAGAGCGGTGGCGAGGCACAGAGCGGGGAGAGAGCGGTGGCAAGGCACAGAGCGGTGGGAGGGCGTTGGATTTTATAAAGCGCCGACGCCGCAAGGCTAAAACTAAGCGACGCACGGTTGCTTTTTCTCAGCGATCCTTTCCCGATGTCTCTGCTATCTTTACTCTCTTCTCTACTGTTATATTTATTTAATATTTATCTCTACTTCCTTTACTGTCTACTTTTTTTCTCTATACTTTTTTTCTTGCAATATAGGCCATCCGATTTATATCTGACAGATAGGAAGGAAACAAATTGGAATTTTGCAAAAAGATACCCATACCCCTCTCCAGATTTGCAAATAAGGCCTTCCCTCGTTCATCCTTTTCTCCCACAAGATATACTACTCATACAAATGCATCTTGATGCGTGCAACGCATGGGCATCTTGCTAGTTCTAAAAACTTTCCATCATTTGCCACACTCACTGGTTGCAGATGAAAAACCTACCCAAGCACAAATAGCGATCTGAGCGACGCACAATTACAAGCTGATATTCTGTTGGACAATGGAGGCTATAACCAATTACTTTTTCGGGAACAATAGCACCCATGAAATTTGAAGGGTAGGTATGAACAAAATTGGAACTGCACATGTACTGCTAAGTGATTCAATACACACATTACCAATCGAGATGGAGAACGATGGTCGCGGCGGCCTCTGTGAGTCATGGTCGGCAACTGGAGTCAGTTCATTGTCCATGACGGTGGTACTTCTGTGCTTGGCGTCGGCTTCCGGGAAGCAGATCCGAGACCGTGGAAGACGATGCCGGGGAAGAGGCTCCGTGTACGACGACGACTGTGGACCGGCTCCAGTGCGGCGTACGAGGTCGTCGATGAGGCAGATGCGCTGCGGTGGACGAGTAAGCCGATGTAATCGGGAGGAGCACGAAGACTGCGGTGCCGTGGAGAAGTCTATTTTGCGGTGGGGATAGAAAATGGGGAGTATTCAGGTGTACTACTCTGGGTGCCGGGGTGGGGTTGGCTGGGTAGGGTGAACCCGAAGTTACAAAAACATCCCCCTACCAAGCGTCATCCGTAGGCCTGTTCCGAAGGCTATGATGGTAACTTCCCTTGCCAGTATCGTGGTCGCGGGAGATTTTCCCGCCGACCTCAAAATTTTGTGACACTGGACTCCCTGTGTGGCGTGTTGAGTGATTCGTCTAAGCAACTAGCGAGTAGTAGTAGTAAACTCTGCATATTAGGTTTGACCGAAGTCAAACTTCCTAAAGTTTGACCAAGTTTATAGAAAAATATAAACATTTACCATAACAAATATGTATGATGTGAAAGTACATTCAATAATGAATCTAATGGTATTTATTTGTTATTGTATATGTTAATATTTTTGTTTATAAGCTTTCTGAGAGTTTACAAAACTTGACTTTGACCAATGCTAATATGCGGACTTAAATAAAAACAAAGGGAGTACACATTTGTTTCCTTAGTTTGTAGTGAACTAATCATTTGTTGAAATTGTGAAATAAATATATTAGGCTATTGACTTCGATTGTAATGGTCTATACAATTCAATAGTTAAAATCATTGTCGAATCCCAAGATGTACTAGTAGAGTGCCCGTGCGTTGCCACGGGCTCTTGAAATAGTTTACCAGAGTTACATGTTAAAATCCACACATACAAACAATATAACACAGACTGAAGTCCATTATTGCAATGTAACAAACTGAGTGATGTTACAACTTAACATATATTAAAAAAATATTAATATCTAGATGATGCGCTTAAGAAATTATTTTTCACAATATCATAAAAGTTTCCTCTAGCTTCATTCCCACGATGTTTTAGCAAGTATAATAAAAAATGCTTCCTCAATTCATACCCATCCTGCAGAAAAAATAAATGTAGTTAGTATGAAAATTTCACGCCGAAGGTCTTAAAACATGTAACCCACAATACTCACCGCAAGAAACCGGCTTGACTAATTCTTTACCCGTTCCACCAGAGCATAAAATGAAAAACAAAATAGCCAGACACATTCCTGGAAAACTTTCAATTAATAATATAAATAATATAATGATAACAAAAGTAAATATTCTTGTTATGAATTCATTACCCATCTATACTCGTTGGAACACCGGCCGGAAATAAATGATGCCATTTCGATATATCAGAATTCCACCCAGGCAGCTTTATTTTGAGTACTTCTTTGAAATCCCTTGAATTTTTTTTAATTTCAGTGAATGCCTCAAGTTTTTATCCTCTGACGATTGTGATGATTGAATAGGATCCATAATACATAGACGACGTGCCTCTTTGTCCATGATGTACAGGATGTATCGGCCGATGGATGCATAGGGAAGATAAATCTACAAGTGGAGCTATTAGAAACAAAAACAAACCATGATAACAATGGTCAAAATATTTTATTTACATTATTGCAAGATGAGATGTCGGTCTTCATCCCAGGCCAGCTATCAAATAATGTTGCCAATGTCTGGATAGTTTCCTTCTCACAAAATTTCTGACCTCCTGTTGACTCTAGCAGCATGGACTAAGTAAAAGAAAAAAATATTGTTTCAACATGTTGATACTAATGGCACCTAGAATGAAGACTTATGGTAACTTACACAAAATCGTAGATCCATGTAGTGTATAGGAGGGTCTGTGAACAATACTCCCTCGTCACATGCCAGCATAAGCACGGCGGTGTTGAAGCAATCATTGTCCATGGGCCGCTCCATGTTAAGTATGCACTGAAGTTTCTTAAGATTTAAGCTCATTGGATCGGGTGTGGAGCTCCGGACCCATACCTTCCTGTAATTTGGATGGTAAGAAGAACAATAATATACATCCGCACATTAAATATTGATACATGATACTTACTCCAAACACCCAGCATCATTGATCGACATGATGTAGTTGCAGAGGCCGCAAGTATTTCACGTTGGTCCGTGGGAATGATAGTGATTGGGGCGGGACGTTTGTCTTCGACCACGTCAGATGGATTATCCAGGATCTCAAGATCAGAATTAGCTAAAGTTTCTTCGTTGAGAGGTTGATGGTACATGGGACATCCTTTTAGCTTATTAAGCTTTGAATCGAGCAAAATAATTGCTATTTTTTGTCGAAAATGTTTCATATCCTCCTACAAAAAAAATATGAAAACATTTTATAAGATATTTTGATAAAAAATTATGAGATAATGTATAAAACTGAAATACCTGCATAAACTGGTCTGACAGTCCATGTGATGTCCAGTATTCCATATAATTTAGCATAAACAATCCACATGATACGCTATAATATTATAAAATAATGCTTTAGAATATCACACAGATGAATCTAAAAACAAACCATTGTAACAAGTGCTTACCCATCGGTTTGTATTGCCTCCTGAATTGGCTCTACAACCGTCCATTTTGTAACATTGAGATTAGGCCACTTATGACCTCTGATAAACTCCGGACTATGCTCTGCAAGTTGCAGCCATTTCTCGAGCCCTAGTAACTTATATATATATATATATATATATATATATATATATATGTGAGAAATGATAAGGATGAAGTCAAACAAAATAAATGCTAAGATGAGAAAAGAAATAGATAGTTACCCTAGTAGCAAGGTCATTGCGTTTGACATTCTCACCAAGTGAGTCCAATACTTGGATCTCTCGTTTTTTGGCGTTGGCAACTGCTAGATACCAATGGTAGCCCGACATGTTAATCAGAATGAATAACTGGTGTAAATAAGATACAAGTCACAGTCACAATTAGATATAGTTATTAATAAATCATTAAACAGATGAACTAAATAAAAACAATCCATAATTATATATGTGGATTACGAGACAAAAACTAACCATATCTTGTTGTAGATAAGTATTAACATGACGCACGATGCGACGATATTTTGATGGGTCTATGTCACTTTCCCCGTCTTCTTTTATCTGGCCCGATACAAACATGCTAATAATGTGTACCTTTTCACCGCCCTGTCTTGTAGATGCTCGTGCACCTGCAAACAATATTTAGATTATATTTATAAATTATGATATTATATATAATCAATTAAATACAAAGTTTGTGCAATTGGTCTTACACCGTCATGTAAGAACATGTCATTTTTAATAAGGCATTCCAAATCGTCAGTTGCTAACAAGGCATCTCCAATGTCCACAAACTGGGCATTCTTAGGGGCAGACCTGATTGATTCGATGACTGTAATATCTCTAGGGGTACAAACATAGTATATGAAATTCATAAAAAAGTGAGCCAGCTTAGTAAACAATAAAAGCCAAATTAGTTGAATACAAAAGGCAATATCACAAAAAAAGGTTGATAATAATATAAAAAATACCTTGTGGGATAACATGTAAATTAGCATGCTTTTTTGGTTTATTATGAGATATAACCTCTTCGACGTGATTATGTTGTGAATTTCCGGCCCCTAGCAGCGACATTGCATCTGAACTCTCAATGGATTCTTTCCGTGCATCTCCAGAGTCTATATCCATGTATACTATATTCTGAAAAAACAAAAATATAAATACACCATTCATTTTATCGTATATAATATAGATACAGAGTAAGGTTAGCTATATGCACCTCTTCTCGCGGTGTTTCAGTGCAGTCTGTCATCGTTGCATCAGTGCGTATGTCGGAACCCATCAATTTATATCTATGCTAAAATATATTTAATATTTTTGACTGCATCATAAAACTATATATAATATATAATAGAACTGTATCTGAAACTAAAACAACTGTTTTATCTGATAATAAGAAAAGCATTTGGTTATATTAGAAAAATATGCTGCTTAAATCATTTTACAAACAAAACAATTCGGGGAAAACGACTAACTATAATGTTCATATAAGTTAGTAGGCGTCTGAAATTGCTTAAACTATTTTAAATTAAATGATAGGCTATGGAAAATTGACAAACAAAAACTAAAACAAACAACTCAACATTAACAAAGTTTATTTGTTTTTTCTATGTTTTTTTGTGATACCCTTAATATATGTAACAAGCATAAAAATATTTATTTTTATTAACCATGTTTATATATATACAATTTTGTTTAATTACAAATCAATAATTACAATTTTTTTTGTTTAATATCATTTTGTGAGGTACAAAAATAATTACAAAAAAACATCCCAGCATTAATAACAAGTATACCATGATGAAATATATGTGATGAAATATGAATGATATTTCCTACTGCATCATATTGTTGTATGTAGTATATAATAAAAATTATAATGTTTGTAACACAACTTATTTCTATGCAAAAAATAAAACCTATTTGATATTATTAGAAATATATGTTGTTTAAATAAATGTCATACCCCATGTTCCTAAAAAAATATTCAGAATTTTCAAAAAATGTTCATGATATTTGATAAATCTTTTTGCTTTTTACATAAATGTTCTTGATTTCCAGAATATGTTTTGATATTTCATAATATTTTTTTCAAATTATGGAAGTGTTATTGCTTTTTAAAGAAAACTGATATATATATATTATCAAAAAATGTTAGGTATTTTCAAAATTTGTTCCTCAAATTCGAAAAATGTTTTTGCTTTTTAGAATTTTTTTATGGATTTACCAATAAATGTTCTGACTTTTCAAATACTGTACTGGATTTTCAAAAATAGTTACTGTTTATTGAAATTAGTTCTCAAGTTTAATACAATGTTCATATTTTAAAAAATTGTTGACGTTTATGAAAATATAATGGATTTTTTAAAAAGGTTATGATTTTCAAAGTTTGTTCTCAATATTCAAAAAATGTTTGTGCTTGTAAAGAACAGTTCATGCTTCCAAAATTGTTCGGTTTTTTTAAATGGTTCTCATTTTCGAATGTTTTTAAAGATTCAAAAACTGTTCGTGGTCCCAAATTTTTCAAATTTATCAAAATTAGTATTTGTTTAAAAGTTTCTTCTCAAAATTCGAAAAAATATTGTGTTTGAAAAAATTGTTCGCTTTTTCATATTTGCTATCTGTTTTAAAAAACATTCATGTTTTCAAAAGAGAAATAAAGTGATGAAGCAGAAAAGAAAGAAAATTAAATAAAAAAGAAAAAAACTTTGGGGCGGCCCAGTCGGGACGAACCCTTTGCGTGGCCCAGCCCCCCGCCGCGCGATGACCCACCTCCCCTGCCGCGCTTGCCTTTCCACCTCTCCGCCTGACGGCCCACCTCCCTGCCTCTCCACCTACCACGCCGCCTACCTTATCCAATCCCTCTGCTCCACTCCCCTCCACTCACTCCTCTGCCCTCCACTCACTCCCCCGTCACCCCACTTTCCCCTCCGCCACAGCGTCGCCGCGTGCGTCCACGGGCTGGCGGCCGTGCGGCTCCGCCCGGCGACCGCCGCATCAGGTCCTCTCCTCTCATCTCCACTCACCTCTCCTCTCCACCCAGTCGCCACCTATCACCCTCTCACCTCCCCCCGACGCATCACCGCGCACGTTGCCGAGACCGCAACCACCAAGACTCCACCCTGCGACAGCTGCGTCTCCAGCGAGCCATGTGCGGCTGAGGGGACGCACGCATCGAGCTTCATCGTGCATGCGCGGGTGCTGGATCCGGTCGCGGTCCGTTTAGATCCGCCACGTTGCTGGTCTCCAGCGATTTCAAGGTCGATCCGAAGCGGGGTGCCTCGATCTGCAACGCCAGAAGCTACGGTACGCTGGTCCGAACCCTTCCCTGCTCTACTTCTTCCATTTGTGGATTCCCTGGCCTGATCTCCTCCTCGCCTTCTGTTTCGAGGCGGCTCCCCGAGGGCCAAGACACGACCACAGTGGTGCAGCCTGTCGTCTTCATCACCGGCAAGAAGCACCACCACGAGGTGCAGTCACGGTGGTGTAGCGTGTGGTCTACATCGTCTACCACTCCGCCGTCTTCCGCAACCCCACCCCAACTTCCGCGGCAAGGTGAGACAAATGGCCCCTCCCCCCTCCCCCATCCCCGCTGATGGCCGGAGGTACGCGGTTTGCTGTAATTTAGGGCTAGCTACGTGAGCGTGTACTACTACTACGTTAGCTTTAGGAGAACAAAGAGGGATTTGAGACAACAGATTGATCGAGCAAAGTGTTATCAGATTGCTTGCGCATGGTCAACTCTTCTGATGATTGCCCAACCAACTACAAATACGCCCCTGGTAGATACAATCTGGGTCATGCAGTGTACCTACGCAATACCTACCATTTTCATAGAGAAGGCAAATATACGGAAGCTGCTTTCACCTACTATGTGGTGATGCACATTACAATAAGAATCACCCTAGTTTTGATTCAGTCATTATGGGGGAGGAATCCCCACCTCTATCTCAGATGTCTGTCTATTCATCTTCTTATTTAAGAAAGAGATAGATCTGGTTTATGTGTGGAACCAGACAGAGACATTGATGCAGTTTGTGTGAGAAATCAAATTGAAAACCTTAACAACCCAAGGGGCTACAGTCCATGGATTTTACCCCAAATTGGGGTACTTTCATATTGTATACCTGTTGATGTTGAGTGCCGTGCTATGTGGGCATGTTCTGCTACTATTACATTTAGGAGAAGTGATATGCACATGACGAACTTTGGACGAATCACACATGACGGTTAATATATGGCCGGACATACGTATAGGGGAAGAAGGATTAGCAAGGTCTGTGTGATTTTATCTGTCTGATATAAATTGCAAGCGGACTGTTAAACTTTGGATGATCAAAGTCTTCCATCTATTACTTTCACAACTGTTTAGTTATGTGTTTTTATCAGGATGACATGTGTTGGTAATTCTAGGCTGCTGACTGATGCCTACTTGTCTTTGGACTGCTCCTGGAGTCAATATTATGATCATTTTCTTTGTAGGTTCTTTATGTAGATTCTTAGTTCATAGGGTTTTGGATTTTTTTATTCCTTTTGGCATGGTAGTAGCTATCTCTGTTCATATTATTGATCTTACTCTTGACTATGTTAGCTTGTACTGGAAAAAAATGTTCCATGGCCATGTGTTGGTTAATCTCAATTGTTGTTATGCTATCACATACTCCCCCCGTCCTAACTTGGGTAGTTGTTGGCTGTGAGAACTTGATACGCTGAAGGGACACGTGGAGTCACTTGTCGAGCTGAAGGCGCTGCATGGAGACCAAGGTACACCATGTTCTGTTTTGACTGCATGACTGTCTTTGGGCTTGCATGATTTATATCTTCTTAGATGGAGACAAACAATTGCTCATAGTTTTGGCACCACCATGGTTTATGTTGAGGTTTTGACTGTCCAGAGGACGATAATACACTTGGTTTTATCTCATGCTTCTAGAATCTGATGAAGAATTGTTACTTGTTTGTTTCTAGTTGTTACTGTCTAGAGCAGACGATATTTGTTTTATAGTACTTTTTTTACCTTGCCATAATGTAGGTGTTGTGCAATGTGTTCCTTAGATGGTCATGAATGTTCTCTTCCTAAACTTGTAATTTTGGGTTGATGTTGAATGTGCAGTCATTCTGGTGGTGTGAGTCAATGCCGGCAAGTGCGTTATAGTCCCAATCTTCCCGTCCAGTAGATGAAATGGAGAGTTTTGTCAATACTAAAAAGGTATCATTTGGAAATTGTGTTCCTCTTGCTGTATGTAACAACTCTAGGAGGACTATAGTTATAGTTATAGGTGTATGATTAGCTAGCTTGGATTTCCTTGATATCCTATTTGTTTCTCCTCATAATTCAGATAAGACCAAGAATAATGACATGCCATACATGAAGGATATCTACCATATTTATGGACATCGAGTATATGCTTATGCAATTTCAGTTTATTGTTTTCAGATACTTACAAACAGTGGCACACAATATTGTCTCACACAACAATACAAGCTCCTGCTTTCTAGAGAGCCAGATAAAGAGATCATGTGCAATGACAAGTGAGTTTTTTATTTTCTTTTCTATATCGTTGATATAATTAAAATCTGTTTGATTATTTTATACATGGAATTACATCTATGTGGTTGATATAAGGAGCAGTACCAATCTTAAAACATGTTTACAATTCAAGCAAATCTTGGGGACATGTATTTTTTAACAAATTTTATGATTTTATTATTTTTATTGTCAATTTTTATAATTTATGATCCTATAGAGGTTAGAAATTTGCATACTGTTTTATTATGTGTGGTCTTAATGGAAATGGAGATGGATTATGTCAATTTGAAGATCTATTTGTATACTATATTCATTGCACTATCTTTGCTTGGGCACTCCGTGTCGTCGATCAACACATTTAATACTTCTCTATCTGTGACTTTTGATAATGCGACATATAGTTGCCCAATTGTCGGGTGGTAGGTGCAACATATGCCAACGGGTGGCTAATCATAGTGGGAGCCAATAAGACGTCGCCGGTGCCTGGAAACGGGATGAGGCGAAGACATGCACGCCGAATCTTACCCAGCTTGGGGCTCTCCGTGGAGATAACACCCCTCATCGCTGCTCTGGGGTCTCCGCATGATCACTAGATGAACAAGTTGCTACAAGAGGCTCCTTGAGCTGTTCGGTGTGAGGAAGAAGAAGGGCACGGCTAGCTCCCCTTTTCCTCTATATGGTGTCTAAAACTCTAAGAGATCAAACCTTTGCATGGGTGCCTGGGGTTTATATAGGCCTACCCCTGTGGGTGCAATGGTAATCCGGCTGGGCGCGGGCCCTAGCTGTGGCGCGCCGGCTTCTCCGCCGTCAGCCGAGGCTTGGCCGACCGGTGGGTCCCGCCGACTGCCGGCTTCTTGGTCGACAGGCTGGCCCCACCGTTGAGGGCCTTGTCGGGGGCTGGTTACTGTTGCCTCAATCTTGATGACGAGGGCTTTGTCGAGGTAAGCATGGCTACAGTGTCGCCACCTTGGTGGTGATTACTGTAGCCTCACCTCGTCTTGTCTCCTTAATGAGGCGCCTCCCTCGAGGGAGGGAGCAAGCCGGCTATGAGAGGCCAGCCATGTTTCAGGCTGACTAGGGGAGGCCGAGCCGCCTTCGGGCATCTCTCTGACCGGAGGGGCCCGCCGCCTGCGGGTCGTACTGACAGCCTGCCGTGGGTGATGTCATGGTCAACATGGCAACAAAGGTTGCCACGGACGGGTGATGGCTGCCCGACGGCGATCTTTGTAGCCATCTTGGCGCTCCGGGATGCGGGGTGGCAGGCTTCACTTGTAGCCACGCCCGTCTCATCACCGTTATGTGGGTGCAGATTCGAGGGTGCGGCCTTGGCACTGCAAGGGGTGGCTTCTTGGAGTCGGCCTTTTCGTGGCCGGCTACGTGGAGTCGTCCCTCTGGTAGCCGGCTCCTTGGAAGCCGGCCCTCTTGCGGCCTTCTGCCTGTAGGTCTTGGGGCCGGGCCGCCTCCTGACAGCTGGCCCAAGTGACAGTCGGCCGGGCGAAGGCGGCCCAGCGTCTTGGATGTTGGATGGCTTGATTGGCTTGTAATTTTTTCAGAAGTCTCAGGGGGAGCCGGCTAGGCTACCCGTGGTCATTTACTCCGACAGTAGTCTCCGAAGCTGATTGAGCTTCGAGGTTTAAAGGAGGACGAGAAGCTCGATCAACTCCTATCCTGAGGAGCCGGCAGCTGGGGGCCGGCCTTGAGTGGGTGCGCCGTCTTCGGGAGGTTCACGGGACGTCGCTGCAGGCCGGGGCCCACCAAACCTATGCCTCGGCCCACACGTGGATCCTCTGCGGCCCGAACGGACCGCTCGTCTTCCCGCGGCAGTTTCAGCACGCCTTTAGGGCGCAATAATCACGGGACGTGGGGGGAGTGGGCGCAGTTAATCCCACGTTCCCCCACGCCTTGCCTCCTTGGCTCCGCCGCCCGAGCGTATAAGTAGGGGGAGGGGGGAGCGGCAGAGGCTCGCACGCTCGCCCTCGCTCCTCTCTTTCCTCTACTTCCTTCTTCGCTCTTCCGCCGCCGCAGTGCACTCACCACCGCGTCGTTCCGCCGCGAACCCTCTTGGCTCGCCGCGGTTCCTCCGCTGCGTGGCCGTGCTCTCCGCCGCCGCGCCTCTCTTGCTTCCCCTTGCTCCCATGGCGCTGTCTAGCTCGTGGGATGGCTCCAACGTCCATGAAGACCACATCGATTGGCTTCGCCGGACGCGGCGGTTGCCGGGCGAAGACCTCGTGAAGACCCGCCTCGCACCGGAGGCGGAGGTTTCGCCGGCGCCGGAGGAGGGCGAGCGGGTCATCTTCCACTCGCACTGCCCGCGCGGTCTCGGCTTGCCGGCGAGCCGGTTTTTCTGCTCCCTCCTCGATTTCTACAATCTCCAGTCGCATCACCTCACCCCCAACACGGTGATGCTGTTGTCGTCATTCGTCACCCTGTGCGAGGGCTTTCTCGGAGTCCTCCCCACCCTGGAGCTCTTTGGGGAGTTCTTCCAGTGCAAGCTCGGCACCGTCTCCGCGGGTGTGCCCGCCCCCTGCGGCGCCTTCATCGCCAAGCGGAAGACGGCCGGCAACAACCCCTTTTCGCCTATCTCGCTGATCCAGTCGGTGAAGCTCTCGCAGCAATCGTACTTCTACGTGAAGAACGTCGCCTCGCAAGGCGACTACCTCAATCTGCCGGCTTACGTAGCCGGCCCGCCGCCTGGGAGGCAGCCGTCTTGGTCCTTCCGAGCCCGGTCGCTCTCCCTGGCCGGGAACGCTGCCGTCACCCGGCTCCGGGTGATGGTCCAATCGGAGGGCTTGGTGGGGGCCGACACGGTGGCCGCGCCGTGGGCGCCGGTGCTCTGCTCCAAAGCCGGCCGCACATGATCTGCCAGATGAGCGGCCGCTTTAACCCATGCTGGCTGAGCACCAGAGAGATGCCTCGTGACGAGGTATCTTATATGGTGAATTACATCTCCAACTGCAAACTCACTGAAGAGTGGCAGTATAGCAAGACGCCGTATTCTGGGGCTGATCCCCCGCATGTGGTGTGTTTTCCTTACTTTTTCTTCTTTTGTTGCCCGGTTCGCGATGGCTGACTCTTGACTAGTCGGCTTTGTCTTTGAGAAGAGCCCCCTTCTTCGACCGGCGCCCGGGGCCGCAGGGCCGGAGCGCCAGTTTATGGCCGACCGCACCATGGACGACCCTGATGACCTGGATCTGGGGGCGGCCGCCATGGACGATGCCGTAGTCGGAGCCGGCGGAGAGGCGGGCGGCCCCGAGCTTACGACCGGCTTCGGGGACTGGCCGGATGATGACGAAGCCGAGGCCATCCCACGCCGCCAGCCGGCGGCCAATCGCCAAGGCGTGGGACCTTCCGCCGCGCCAACTGCTCGGGGTGGCACGCAAAAGCGTCGGGCCAGGCCAGGTCTCTTCGGCAGCCGGCCGAAGAAATCCAAGAGCTCCGCGGCGGCGACCAAGCGGGACGAGGCGGCCGCGAAGGCGGCCCGCTTTCGCAAGGTGGTGAAGCAGCCGCAGGCAGTCTCGGCGTAAGTGTTGGATGTCTCGTACTTTTTGTTGTTTTCATTGGTTGAGGCTCATCTAAGCCGTCTTCTTGATTTGCTGAACAGGGCGCCGCTTTCCCTTGAACGGGTTGACGCCGCCTCCATAGTCGGACCGACAGGTGGGTCTTCGAGTTCCCGCCGTGTGGATCCCCGCGCCGACCTCATGGAGGCAACGGAGCGGAATGCGCGGGAGGCGCGGGAGGAGCGGGAAGCGGCAGAGCGGAGGGCCACCAGGAGGCGACGGGGAAGTCGGCCGAGGCGCAAGCCGCGACCGCGGAGAGGGAAGCGGAGGCTCTGTGCAACCAGCCTCCGCAGCTCGTCATTCCTCTTCGCGTCGTGGCTCCCGATATCCCCGTGCCTCCATCGGAGGAAGCCGACCGCGACCAGCCGGTGATGGAGAGGAGGGAGGACGACGTGACGATCCTGGGGGAGGCGCCACTACCGGCGCCGACTGGAGCGGGCCAAGGCGGCCGACCTGCAAGGCGCCGAGCACGGCCGGGCGAAGTCGGCAGCGGGGCGGATCTTGTGGTGCGGTCGATGCGCCGCCGGCGGAGAGGCGTCCTCGGTGCGAGCCGCATAGAATCACGAAGCGCCACTGACGGCGCGAGACACGAGGCGGCCAGCGCCAAGACGTTCGAGTGGGCGCCAATGGTGGAACGACCGAGCTGAACGTGGCGGCGCAGGAGGTCCGACGCCTGCTTCAGACTCAGGCCGCCTCGCTGCAACGGTACACCCAGGAGTTTCTTACTATACGCGCGGTCATCCGGGTGAGTCTTCTGGCCTTGGTTGATTTCTTTTTTTTTATTTCTTCCGTGGCGGCAATCTTGTTCTTATTTGCACTTCGTCTGATTTTCAGGAGTATCACAATCTCCGTGCGGCCGCCTTTAACTCCCAGGCCCAGGAGCTGAGCCAAAAGGCTGCCGACCTGACGAATAGCCGGAGTGAGTACTTTGCTTCTTTTATCGCATGTGGGGGCGCGTCAAGACTGCTGGGTGTAGTCCCGAGATTCGGGCGGTGGCCGAGCAGCCGGGTCGGATCTTCCCCGACGACTTCTTTCTTATTGTTTTTTCCTTTTTCTCCACGCTTGCAGAGGCTAATCTTGACTTGAGGGAGCAGCTCGGCGGGACCAGACCGCGCCAGCGCCATGGAGGCTGAGCGCAATGCCTTGGCCCAGGAACGCGACCGCCTGGCCAAGAGACTGGCCGACCAGGAGGAGAACCATAAGGCGGCCCTGAAGAAGGCGCAGGACAGCGAGGCCGCCCTTAAGGCCGAGTTCGAGACCGAGGCGGCGGGCTGGGCTGAAGGGAGGCAAGCGTCGAGCAAGGGCTGTGGACGGGTTGAGGATCTGGTCGATGGTAAGCCGCCTTCCTTTTCACCCCTTTGCCTGCTCCTTGCCCTCTTGTTCATCTTATGATTTTTGTGCTGTTTCTTTGCTCTTCACGCAGATTACTTCCCTGGTTACTCCGTCGCCGCCAGCCAAGCCATCGAGGCCCACCGCGAGACGCGCTGGCAAGCAGGGATTGAGATCGCGCCAGACGCCAGTCGGACACTTGAGGAGCCACTTTTGGCGATCCAGGCCCGGCTGCAGCCGGCTCACCGCATGCTCGCCCGGCCAGTCTTGGGGGTGCAAGTCTTGGCCGCTCTTTGGCCCGTGAGGTGATCCTCCGTACCCCAGTCGGACTGCCTGGGCTGGAGGTTGCGTTTGGCCGCTTCGAGGCATGGAAGGCTTCCGCCGCTCGGTCCGGCGCCGGGCGGGCACTAGAGTTCGTTCGGGCCTGGTATCCTGGGCTGAGCTTGCGCCAGCTGAGCACTTGGAGGCTGGAGGCTGACGAGGAGCTGGTGGCGGTGCGGCCAGCTATCATCCAGCGCGCCTCTGCTATCGCTGAATATACCGACACCAGCATTTTTGCTCCTGAAGTGAATGACAATGGCGTCGCCCAGCCGGAGGAATGGTTCGGGCTGAACCCGGCGGAAGGCGAGGACTCGTCGGAGGAGATTGCTTCTAGCGACGAAGCCGAAGACGAAGAAGAGGAGGGCGGCGAAGACGCCGCGCCCGACGGCGAAGCGACCAGCCAGCTTCAGCCTGATCGTGCCTCCAGCAACGAGGCGCGCGTGAGCGCACCGCCTGCCAGGGGTGATGATCAGGCCGAGACTCGCCAGCCGGCCACTCCTCCGGCCAGCACTGCCGCCTCCGCCAACCTGCTCGACTCGCCTGTCGCTCCCTTGGCCTGATCTGCCGCTCTTGCTTTTCTGCTGTTGCTCCTTGATCAACTTTTATTAAATTTGCGCAGTTCCACCCACTGGGGGTGTATTCAAACTATGTTGAATGCCGGGCTTTCGAAGGCTTTTGTGTAAATATAATTATGCATGTGTTTGGCTTCCATTCGAATTTGCTTTTTATCCTTAGGCTGTTTCCTTTGCCGTCTTCCCTTGATTGCCACCTTCCCAGCCGAACAATGCTTTCTGCGATGCGTGGCTGAGGGAACAACTGTTTGTGGGAAGGCAAGTACTTGAGCTTTCTTGGATTGTGGCAAGGTGGAATGGGAAGTCGGTGGCTTACTCTGGTAGCCGGTCGGCAAAGGAAGAAGCCGATTTTTGTTATCTGAGTTTGTTAGTCCTTAGCCGTTTTTCGTGTGGGCATCCTTTTACGCCTTTGACTCTTGCCGGTAGGACGGTCGGTTCTTGAGCTCTGACTTTTGACAAGAGAGGGCTTGAGTCTTTGGCACACTACTTGTCCGACTGCAGGTGGAACTTTGAATGTAACTCAAGGCGGCCAGTCCCCGGGCCGACTAGTCGAACCCGGTGCCGGACGAGGAGGAAGAGTGTAATGACAAAATCATAAGCATGATACTCGTCATTCATAGATAAAAGGTGGCAGTCCCCAAGTGTTCCTCGGGGGGCCCATTGTCTCATACTTAGTACAAAAGGTAGCGTGATACATACTGCGTTTTAACTATAAAATCTTCAAAGGAGGTTGGCGTTCCATGGTCGTTCTGACTCCTTGCCGGAATCATCTCTCTTTCGTGCCTTCGGCTTCTGTGCGTCGATTAGGTAGCAGGAGTCGTTTCCCAATGCTCTGGCGATGTGAAGGGCCTTCCCAAGGGGCGAGAACTTGTCTTTGGCGGCTGTTATTTGGATCAGCCGGAGCACAAGGTCCCCCTCTTGAAAGGATCTTGGCTTGAACTTCCGGCTATGGTGGCGGCGCAAACCCTGCTGGTAGATGGCGGACCGGCTGAGGGTTAACAGCCGGCTTTCTTCCAGCAGGTCAACCCGTCTTCTCGTTCTTCTTTGGCCTCTGCTTCTGTGTACATGGCCACCCGAGGCGAGTCGAACTCGATGTCGGTTGGGATGACAGCCTCGACACCATATACAAGGAAGAAAGGGGTGAAGCCGGTTGACTTGTTTGGGTTAGTGCGCATACTCCAAAGGACGGCCGGCAGCTTGTCGAGCCAACAGCCAGCCGAACGCTCCAGCGGCACGACCAGCCGGGGCTTGATGCCGGAAAGGATGAGGCCGTTGGCTCGCTCAACTTGGCTGTTTGACTATGGGTGGGCAACGGACGCTAGGTCCAGTCGGATGCCCTGTGTCGCGCAGAAACGTGCCAATGCTCCCTTGGCAAAATTCATGCCGTTGTCGATGATGATGCTGTGTGGCACACCGTACCGAGTTGTAATGTCTGCGATGAATGTCATGACAGTCGGCCCGTTCAACTTCTTAATCGGCTTTGCTTCGATCCACTTGGTAAATTTATCCACGGCGACAAGCAAGTGTGTCATGCCGCCGCGCACCGTCTTGAATGGGCCCACCATGTCCAGTCCCCAGACGGAAAAAAGGCGAGTGAGGGAATGGTCTTGAGTGCTGAAGCCGGCAGGTGTTGCTTGGAGCTGAAGACTTGGCAGCCTTTGCAATGTTTAACCAACTCCTTGGCATCGTCCAAGGCAGTTGGCCAAAAGAATCTATGGCGGAAAGCTTTGGCAATGAGGGATCTTGAGGCTGCGTGGTGGCCGCATTCGCCTTGGTGAATGTCCTTGAGGATTGCTATGCCCTTCTCTGGCTCGACGCAGCACTGGAAGACTCCAGTGACACTGCGTCTGACGAGCTCTCTGTTGGCAATTGTATATGCTCCGGCTCGGCGTTGGACTTGTCTTTCCGCGATCTCGTCAGCCGGCAGTTCTCTGTTTACCAGGAAGTTGAGGATGGACTGAGCCCATGATGGAGCTGTGACTTCTTCTATAGCCAACACGGCTACTGCAACCCGGGCGGGTGGGCTGGGTGGTGAAGAGCTGGAATTGGCCACCGCCTGTGGTGTTGATGCAGTCCCCGGGCCGACTACCCTAGTCCCCGGGCCGGGCTCTTAAGTCCCCGGGCCGGGTGCGACTATGGCAGTCCCTGAGCCGCCTATCGAAGTCCCCGGGCCGCCTGCTTGGCTCCCCAAGCCGGATCCGGCTGCGTCGGGGTTAGGCAGCACGAAGATGGAGTCGGATTCTGGAGACGGCTTGAGGAGGCGTTGGAGAGAGACGCCGGTTGGTATAGCTTGTCGAGTTGAGACTATTCATGCCAGGGCATCTGCTTGCTCGTTGTCGGCCCGTGGCACGTGGAGGAACTCGCATCCTTCGAAGTACCCGCTGATTTGCTGAACAAGGAAGCGGTAGCTCGCCATGTTTGCGTCCTTGGCGTCCCAGTCACTACATGACTGCTGGACCACCAAATCCGAGTCGCCATAGCACAGGATCCGGCGGATGCCGAGATCTTTGGCTAGCCGGAGTCCGTGTACGAGCGCCTCGTACTCGGCCACGTTGTTGGAGGCGGCAAAGTGAATTTGCAACGTGTATCTGAGTTTGTCGCCTTTGGGAGAGGTGAGGATGATGCCGACTCCCAAGCCGGTGCGCATCTTGGACCCGTCGAAGTGCATCTGCCAATGAGTGGAGTCAGGAGCCGGCGGCAGGTACTCGGTCTCGGCCCAGTCGATGAGGAAGTCGGCCAATGCTTGGGACTTGATGGTGGTGCAAGGCTGGTAGAAGATCGTGTAAGGAGCCAACTCAATGGCCCATTTGGCCACCCGACCGGATGCGTCTCGGCTGCCTATGATCTCGGCGAGCGGGGCGGTGCATACGACCGTGATGGAGTGCTCTTGAAAGTAGGGCTTCAGCTTCTTGGCAGCGAAGTACACGCCATAGCACATCTTCTGGTAATGCGGGTAGTTCTGCTTCGAGGTGGACAGCACTTCACTTAAGTAGTACACCGGCCTCTGGACTGGCTGAGCTCGGCTTTCTTCTGGGCGCTGGACCATGATGACAGCGCTGACCACCCGGCTGGTGGCGGCAATGTAAAGGAGCATGGGCTCTTTCTCAGTCGGCGCCGCCAAGACAGGCGGCGTGGCAAGCATCTTCTTCAGCTCGTGAAAAGCTTGGTCGGCTTGGTCGTTCCACTCAAGTGAGTGGTTTTCTTCATGAGTCGGTAGAGGGGAGAGCCTTTTCTCCAAGCCGGCTGATGAAGCGGTTCGTGGAGGCCAGCACCCGGTAACCTTCTCGGACGCCTCTCACAGCTTGGTGGGAATCTCCATTCTCTCAATGGCTTTGATCTTTCTTGGGTTGCATTCAATGCCGCGTTCGAGAGACCAAGAAGCCTAGGAGCTGGCCGGTGGCACTCGAACACGCATTTCTCGGGGTTGAGCTTGATCTGAAACCGGCGAGGTTCTCAAATGTTTCCTTGAGGTCTTCTAACAAAGTGCCGCGCTTCTCCGTCTTCACCATGATATCGTCTACATAGACGTGGGCATTTCTGCCGAGTTGCTTGAGGAGGCATTTCTGCATGCAACGCTGAAAAGTGGCACCGGCATTTCTGAAGCCGAATGTCATAGTCAGGTAATAGAAAGCTCCGAATGGCGGGATGAAGGCGGTCTTCAGGCGGTCAGCCGGGTCCAACTTTATCTGGTGGTAGCCTGAGTAGGCATCCAAGAAACTCAGCAGCTCGCATCCGGCTGTAGAGTCTATCACTTGATCGATCCTGGGCAAGGCGAAGGGGTCTTTGGGGCAGGCTTTGTTGAGGCTTGTGTAGTCTATACACATGCGCCACTTGTTATTCTTCTTTAGAACGAGCACCGGGTTGGCAAGCCATTCCGGAAAGAACACCTCCATTATGAATCCGGCCGCAAGGAGCGGGGCTATCTCTTCTCCTACAATTCTTCTCTTATTTCCGACAGCCGGCGGAGGGGCTGCTTGACTGGTTTTGCGTCCGCTCGGACGTGTAGCTTGTGCTCGGCGAATTCCTTCGGAACACCCGGCATGTCCTTGGGGGACCATGCGAAAATGTCCCGATTCTCACGGAGGAAATCGACGAGCTCGCCTTCCTATTTGTTGTCCAGGTTCGCCCCAATGACGACAAACCTTCCCGAGTGCTCTGGGTCCAGAGGTATCTTCTTTGTTTCCTTGGCCGTCTGGAAGGAACCTTGAGCATCACATTCCTTGGGGTCAGGGGACAGGGCTGGCTGCTTGCCGGCCATGGCCACGACTCGGTCCAACATCTTCTTCTCTTCGGCGACCACGAGGGACTCGGCTAGCCGCTTTGGCTTCTGGCCTTTTCGGAGGATTTCTTGTAATCGCGGCTATGGTGAGGATGCCCTTGGTACTCGGCATCTTCATCTTGAGGTAGGCGTGGTGGGGTACAACCATGAACTTGGCAGGCGGGCGGCCAAGCGGCGCATGGTAGGGGCTCTCAAGGTCCACCACTTCAAACCAGATTGCTTCTCGGCGGAAGTGATCCTTGTCTCGAAGAGAACATCTATCTTGATCTTGCCGATTGGTGAACAGGACAGGCGATGCGATGCCATGGAACACGGTCCGGCTTGGCGTGAGGTGCTTGGCCTTGATGTTCAGCTTCTCCATGGTGTCTCGGTACAGGATGTTGATGCTGCTCCCGCCGTCTATCAGTACGCGGGAGAATCGGGCAGCAAGCCTGTCCGTTGCTAGAGTTGCCTCCAAAACCAATGCATAAGAGCCCGGGGACGGCATCACCTCTGGGTGGTCGGCCCGGCTCCAGCTGATAGGCCTCTATGACAAGTGCATGTACTCAAGGTTGTTGGAGGCGACCGCGTTGACTTTTTGGTGCTGTCGGCGCCGGCTGCGCCGGTCTTCAGGCTGGCTTGTGAAGACGACGTAGGCGGCAAGCTCGTTAGGGAACTCGTCTTGGATGGTCCCGACTGCTGGCCGGGCGGCCGGGCCGGGGAGCCGAGGCTGTCTAGTCAAGTGAGGAGGCTGTTGGGGAACGAGCGAAATTCAAAATTTTCCTACGTGTCACCAAGATCTATCTATGGAGAAATGAGGGAAGGAGAGTGCATCTACATACCCTTGTAGATCGCTAAGCGGAAGCGTTCAAGAGAACGGGGTTGAAGGAGTCGTACTCGTCATGATCCAAATCACCGAAGATCCTAGTGCCGAACGGACGGCACCTCCGCGTTCAACACACGTACAACCCGGTGACGTCTCCCATGCCTTGATCCAGCAAGGAGAGAGGGAGAGGTTGAGGAAGACTCCATCCAGCAGCAGCACAACGGCGTGGTGGTGATGGAGGAGCGTGGCAATCCTGCAGGGCTTCGCCAAGCACCGCGGGAGAGGAGGAGTACTTGGGAGAGGGGGAGGGCTGCGCCAGAACTTGTGGTGCGGCTGCCCTCCCACCCCTCCACTATTTATAGGTGGGGGGAAGAGGAGGCCGGCCCCCTTAGATCCCATCTAGGGTTGGGGCGGCGGCCAAGGGGGGAGGAGTGCCTCCCAAGTCAAGTGGAGGCCTCCCCTTAAGGGTTTTCCCTTCCCATGCGCATGGGCCTTGGGGGCTGGTGCCCCTGGCCCATTAAGGCTAGGGCGCCTCACAGCCCATGCTACTGTATTGGACGTGGTGGAACAATTTCCGGACCTCCGGACCCTCCGAATCCTCCGGAACCTTCCGAAGCTTCCGGTACAATCTGAAAAACCCGAACTTTTTCCTAACCCGAACAACAACTTTCCATACATAAATATTTACCTCCGGACCATTCCGGAACTCCTCGTGACGTCCGGGATCTCATCCGGGACTCGAACAACATTCGCAACCACATACAAACTTCCTTTATAACCCTAAGCGCCATCGAACCTTAAGTGTGTAGACCCTACGGGTTCGGGAACCATGCAGACATGACCGAGACGTTCTCCGATCAATAACCAACAGCGGGATCTGGATACCCATGTTGGCTCCCACATGTTCCGCGATGATCTCATCGGATGAACCACGATGTCAAGGACTCAATCAATCCCGTATACAATTCCCTTTATCTAGCGGTATTGTACTTGCCTGAGATTCGATCGTCGGTATACCGATACCTTGTTCAATCTCGTTACGGCAAGTCTCTTTTACTGCTTCCGTAACACATCATCCCGTGATCAACCCCTTGGTCACATTGTGCACATTATGATGATGTCCTACCGAGTGGGCCCAGAGATACATCTCCGCTTACACGGAGTGACAAATCCGATCTCGATTCGTACAACCCAATGCAGACACTTTCGGAGATACCTGTAGTGCACCTTTATAGCCACCCGATTACGTTGTGACGTTTGGTACACCCAAAGCATTCCTACAAAGTATCCGGAGTTGCACAATCTCATGGTCTAAGGAAATGATACTTGACATTAGAAAAGCTTTAGCATACGAACTACGATCTTTGTGCTAGGCTTAGGATTGGGTCTTGTCCATCACATCATTCTCCTAATGATGTGATCACGTTATCAATGACATCCAATGTCCATGGTCAGGAAACCGTAACCATCTATTGATCAACGAGCTAGTCAACTAGAGGCTTACTAGGGACATGGTGTTGTCTATGTACCCACACATGTATCTGAGTTTCCTATCAATACAATTATAGCATGGATAATAAACGATTATCGTGAACAAGGAAATATAATAATAACTAATTTATTATTGCCTCTAGGGCATATTTCCAACAATCTCCCACTTGCACTAGAGTCAATAATCTAGTTCACATCGCCATGTGATCAACACTGATAGGTCACATCGCCATGTGACCAACATCCAAAGAGTCTACTAGTGTCTTAAACTAGTTCACATCACCATGTGATTAAGTCTCAATGAGTTCTAGGGTTTGATCATGTTTTGCTTGTAAGAGAAGTTTTAGTCAACGGGTCTGCAGATTCAGATCCGTATGTACTTCGCAATTCTCTATGTCATATTGTAAATGCTGCTTCCACGTTCCACTTGAAGCTATTCCAAATGGTTTCTCCACTATACGTATCCGGTTTGCTACTCAGAGTCATTCGGATAGGTGTTAAAGCTTGCATCGACGTAACCCTTTACGCCGAACTCTTTATCACCTCCATAATCAAGAAATATTTCCTTATTCTTCTAAGGATAATTTTGACCGCTGTCCAATGATCCGTTCTTGGATAATTTTTGTAGCCCTTGACTTGACTCATGGCAAGGCACACTTCCAGTGCGGTACACATCATAGCATACTATAGAGCCTACGTCTAAAGCATAAGGGACGACCTTCGTCCTTTCTCTCTTTTCTGCCGTGGTCGAGCTTTAACTCTTAACTTCATACCTTACATCTCAAGCAAGAACTCCTTCTTTGACTGATCCATCTTGAACACCTTCAAGATCATGTCAAGGTATATGCTCATTTGAAAGTACCATTAAGCGATTTTGATCTATCCCTATAGATCTTGATGCTCAATGTTCAAGTAGCTTAATCCAGGTTTCTATTGAAAAACATCTTTCAAATAACCCTATTTGCTTTCCGGAAATTCTACATCATTTACGATCATCAATATGTCAACAACATATACTCATCGAAATTCTAAAGTGCTCCCACTCACTTCTTTGGAAATACAAGTTTCTCATAAACTTTGTATAAACCCAAAATCTTTGATCATCCTATCAAACTGCATATTCCAACTCCGAGATGCTTACTCCAGTCCTTAGAAGGATCGCTGGAGCTAGCATACCTTTTAGCATCCTTAGGATCGAAAAACTTTTACGATTGTATCACATACAACCTTTCCTTACGTAAACCTGGTAAGGAAACTCGTCTTGACATCCATCGCCAGATTTCATAAATGCAGCTAATGCTAACATGATTCCGACGGACTTAAGCATAGCTACGGATGAGAAAATCTCATCGTAGTCAACTCCTTGAACTTGTGAAAAACTCTTCGCCACAAGTCGAGCTTCATAGACGGTGACATTACCATCCACGTCCGTCTTCTTCTTAAAGATCCATTTATTTCAATGGCTTGCCGATCATCGGGCAAGTCCACCAAAGTCCATGCTTTGTTATGATACATGGATCCTATCTCGGATTTCATGGCTTCTAACCATTTATCGGAATTTGGGCCCACCATCGCTTCTCCATAGCTCGTAGGTTCATTGTTGTCTAGCAACATGACCTTCAAGACAGGATCACCGTACCACTCTGAAGCAGTACGCATCCTTGTCACCCTACGAGGTACGGTAGTGACTTGATCCAAAACTTCATGATCACTATCATAATCTTCGACTTCAATTGGTGTAGGTGCCACAGGAACAACTTCCTGTGCCTGCTACACACTTGTTGAAGTGACGGTTCAATAACCTCATCAAGTCTCCACCATCCTCCCACTCAACTTTCTGAGACAAACTTTTCCTCGAGAAAGGACCCGATTTAAGAAACAATCCCTATTGCTTTCGGATCTGAATTAGGAGGTATACCCAACTGTTTTGGGTGTCCTATGAAGATGCATTTTATCCGCTTTGGGTTCGAGCTTATCAACCTGAAACTTCTTCACATAAGCGTCGCAGCCCCAAACTTTCAAGAAACGACAACTTAGGTTTCTCCAAACGGTGTCGTCTCAACGGAATTACGTGGTGCCCCATTAAAGTGAGTGCGGTTGTCTCTAATGCCTAACCCATGAACGATAGTGGTAATTCGTAAGAGATATCATGGTGCGCACCATATCCAATAGGGTGCAACTATGATGTTCGGTCACACCATCTCACTATGGTGTTCTGTGCGGTATTAATTGTGAAACAATTTGCACAATGTCTTAATTGTGTGCCAAAACTTCGTAACTCAGATATTCATCTCTATGATCATATCATAGACATTCTATCCTCTTGTCACGAAGATCTTAAACTTCACTCTGAAATTACTTGAACCATTCAATAATTCAGACTTGTGTTTCATCAAGTAAATATACTCAACATCTACTCGAATCATCTGTGAAGTAAGAACATAACGATATTCACTTTGCATGCCTCGGCACTCATTGGACTGCACACATCAAAATGTGTTACTTCCTACAAGTTGCTTTCTTGTTCCATTTCTTTGAAAGCGAGGCTTTCGGTCATCTTGCCCATGTGGTATGATTTGCATGTCTCAAGTGATTCAAAATCAAGTGAGTCCAAACGATCCATCCGCATGGAGTTTCTTCATGCGTATACACCAATAGACATGGTTCGCATGTCTCAAACTTTTCAAAACGAGTGAGTCCAAAGATCCATCAACATGGAACTTCTTCATGCGTTTTATACCAATATGACTCACATGGCAGATTGCCACAAGTAAGTGGTATTATCATTACTATCTTATATCTTTTGGCATGAAAATGTGTATCACTACGATCGAGATTCAATAAGCCATTCCTTTAGGTGCAAGACCATTGAAGGTATTATTCAAATAAACAGAGTAACCATTATTCTCCTTAAATGAATAACCTTATTGCGATAGACATAATCCAATCATGTCTATGCTCAACGCAAACACCAAATGCAATTATTTAGGTTTAACACCAATCTCATTGGTAGAGGGATCGTGCGATGTTTGATCACATCAAGCTTGGAAACACTTCCAACACATATCGTCGGCTCACCTTTAGCTAGTCTCCGTTTATTCCGTAGCTTTTATTTCGAGTTACTATCACTTAGCAACCGAACCGGTATCTAATACCCTGGTGCTACTAGGAGTACTAGTAAAGTACACATTAACATAATGTATATCAATATACTTCTATCGACCTTGCCAGCCTTCTCATCTACCAAGTATCTAGGGTGGTTCCGCTTGATGTCCGTTCCTCTCATTACAGAAGCACTTAGTCTCGGGTTTGGGTTCAACCTTTGGGTTTCTTCACTAGAGCAGCAACTGTTTTGCCGTTTCATGAAGTATCCCTTGTTGCCCTTGCCCTTCTTGAAACTAGTGGTTTTACCAACCATCAACAATTGATGCTTCTTCTTGATTTCTACTTTCGCGGTGTCAAACATCACGAATACCTCAAGGATCATCATATCTATCCACGATATGTTATAGTTCATCACGAGGCTCTAGCAGCTTGGTGGCAATGACTTTGGAGAAACATCACTATCTCATCCGGAAGATTAACTCCCACTCAATTCAAGTGATTGTTGCACTCAGACAATCGAGCACAAGCTCAACGATTGAGCTTTTCTCCCCGAGTTTGCAGGCTAAGAAAATCGTCGGAGGTCTTATACCTCTTGGCGTGGGCACGACACGAAATCCCAATTTCAGCCCTTGAAACATCTCATATGTTCATGACGTCTCGAAAGCGTCTTTGGTGCCTCAACTCTAAACCGTTTAGCGAACTATCACGTAGTTATCAAAAGCGTGTATGTCCGATGTTCGCAACATCCATGCATGACGTTTGGGGTTCAACACACTGGCGGTGCATTAAGGACATAAGCTATCTACTGTCCGCATAATCGCTACTGTCAACTTTCAACTATATTTTCTCTAGGAACATATCTAAACATTGGAACTAAAACGCGAGCTTACGACATAATTTGCAAAAGATCTTTTGACTATGTTCAGGATAATTAAGTTCATCTTATGAACTCCCACTCAGATAGACATCCCTCTGGTCATCTAAGTGATTACATGATCCGGGTCAACTAGGTCGTGTCCGATCATCACGTGAGACGGACTAGTCATCATCGGTGAACATCTTCATGTTGATCGTATCTACTATACGACTCATGCTCGACCTTTCGGTCTACGTGTTCCGAGGCCATGTCTGTACATGCTAGGCTCGTCAAGTTAACCCTAAGTGTTTGGCGTGTGTAAATCTGTCTTACACCGTTGTATGTGAACGTAAGAATCCATCACACCCGATCATCACGTGGTGCTTCGAAACGACGAACTTTAGCAACGGTGCACAGTTAGGGGAGAACGCTTCTTGAAATTGTTGTAAGGGATCATCTTATTTACTACCGTCGTTCTAAGTAAACAAGATGCATAAACATAATAAACATCACATGCAATTATATATAGTAGTGACATGATATGGCCAATATCATATAGCTCCATTGATCTCCATCTTCGGGCTCCATGATCATCATCGTCACCGGCATGACACCATGATCTCCATCATCGTGTCTTCATGAAGTTGTCTCGCCAACTATTACTTCTACTACTATGGCTACCGGTTAGCAATAAAGTAAATTAATTACATGGCGTTGTTTAATGACACGCAGGTCATACAATAAATAAAGACAACTCCTATGGCTCCTGCGGTTGTCATACTCATCGACATGCAAGTCGTGAATCCTATTACAAGAACATGATCAATCTCATACATCACATATCATTCATCACATTCTTCTTGGCCATATCACATCACATAGCATACCCTGCAAAAACAAGTTAGACGTCCTCTAATTGTTGTTTGCATGTTTTACGCGGCTGCTATGGGTTTCTAGCAAGAATGTTTCTTACCTACGCAAAACCACAACGTGATATGTCAATTGCTATTTACCCTTCATAAAGACCCTTTTCATCGCATCCGATCCGACTAAAGTGGGAGGCGGCACCCGCTAGCCACCTTATGCACCAAGTGCATGTCGATCAGTGGAACACATCTCACGTAAATGCGTGTAAGGTCGTTCTGGGCCGCTTCATCCCACAATACCGTCAAAACAAGATTGGACTAGTAACGGTAAGCATATTGAACAAAATCAACGCCCACAACTACTTTGTGTTCTACTCGTGCAAAGAATCTACGCAATAGACCTAGATCATGATGCCCTTTGTTGGGGAGCGTGGCGAGAAATTCAAAATTTTCCTACGTGTCACCAAGATCTATCTATGGAGAAACTAGCAACGAGGGGAAGGAGAGTGCATCTACATACCCTTGTAGATCACTAAGCGGAAGCGTTCAAGAGAACGGGGTTGAAGGAGTCGTACTCGTCATGATCCAAATCACCGGAGATCCTAGTGCCGAACGGACGGCACCTCCGCGTTCAACACACGTACAGCCCGGTGACGTCTCCCATGCCTTGATCCAGCAAGGAGAGAGGGAGATGTTGAGGAAGACTCCATCCAGCAGCAGCACAACGGCGTGGTGGTGATGGAGGAGCGTGGCAATCCTGCAGGGCTTCGCCAAGCACCGCGGGAGAGGAGGAGTACTTGGGAGAGGGGGAGGGCTGCGCCAGAACTTGTGGTGCGGCTGCCCTCCCACCCCTCCACTATTTATAGGTGGGGGGAAGAGGAGGCCGGCCCCCTTAGATCCCATCTAGGGTTGGGGCGGCGGCCAACTGGGGAGGAGTGCCTCCCAAGTCAAGTGGAGGCCTCCCCTTAAGGGTTTTCCCTTCCCATGCGCTTGGGCCTTGGGGGCTGGTACCCCTGGCCCATTAAGGCTAGGGCGCCCCCTACAGCCCATGCTACTGTATTGGACGTGGTGGAACAATTTCCGGACCTCCGGACCCCTCCGAATCCTCCGGAACCTTCCGAAGCTTCGGTACAATACCGAAAAACCCGAACTTTTTCCGGAACCCGAACAACAACTTTCCATATATAAATCTTTACCTCCGGATCATTAGGAACTCCCGTGACGTCCGGGATCTCATCCGGGACTCGAACAACTTTCGGTAACCACATACATAATTGCTTTATAACCCTAGCGTCTTCGAACCTTAAGTGTGTAGACCCTACGGGTTCGGGAACCATCTTGAGACATGGCCGAGACATTCTCCGATCAATAACCAACAGCGGATCTGGATACCCATGTTGGCTCCCACATGTTCGCGATGATCTCATCGGATGAACCACGATGTCAAGGACTCAATCAATCCGTATACAATTCCCTTTGTCTAAGCGGTATTGTACTTGCCCGAGATTCGATCGTCGGTATACCGATACCTTGTTCAATCTCGTTACCGGCAAGTCTCTTTACTCATTTCCGTAACACATCATCCCGTGATCAACCCCTTGGTCACATTGTGCACATTATGATGATGTCCTACCGAGTGGGCCCAGAGATACCTCTCCGTTTACGGAGTGACAAATCGATCTCGATTCATTGCCAACCCAGCAGACACTTTCGGAGATACCTGTAGTGCACCTTTATAGCCACCCAGTTATGTTGTGATGTTTGGTACACCCAAAGCATTCCTACGATGTCCGGGAGTTGCACAATCTCATGGTCTAAGGAAATGATACTTGACATTAGAAAAGCTTTAGCATCTGAACTATGATCTTTGTGCTAGGCTTAGGATTGGGTCTTGTCCATCACATCATTCTCCTAATGATGTGATCCCGTTATCAATGACATCCAATGTCCATGGTCGTGAAACCGTAACCATCTATTGATCAACGAGCTAGTCAACTAGAGGCTTACTAGGGACATGGTGTTGTCTATGTACCCACACATGTATCTGAGTTTCCTATCAATACAATTATAGCATGGATAATAAACGATTATCGTGAACAAGGAAATATAATAATAACTAATTTATTATTGCCTCTAGGGCATATTTCCAACAGAGGCGGCACCAACCCTTCGCCCTTGGTGATCCGGGTGAGCCAGTGGCATTTCCGGGTCGTATGGTTGGACGGCTTCGCGCCGCTGTAGAACTTGCATGGGGCGTCGAAGGCCTGCTCGTAGGAGAAAGCCGACTGCCATGCCGGCCTGCCGCCCTTCGGCTTAGGCGCGGGCCGCCTCGGTTGCTCGTCTTGACGGTTGCCACTGTCGATCGGGCTGGAGGCGGCATTGGGCCTTTGGCGCTTGTTGTCGTTACGGTGCAGACGTAATTTGGAGTCGCCAGCCGGCGTTTTGGGAGCCGGGTTGAGTACCTTCCCGGAAACGTCTACCCGGAGCTCGGTCTTCATCGAGGAGTCGGCGGTGACGTACTTGTCGGCTATGACTAGTAGCTCGTGGAGAGTAGTCGGCTCGTCGCAGAGAAGCTTGTGCTTGAGGAGGGTGCCTTCTCGGCACCCGGCGGTGAAGCACTCTATGGCTTGACCGTCGTGCACCCCCTCGCAGGAGTTGCGGAGCTCGGCCCAACGCGTGAGGTAGTCGTGGGTCGACTCGGCGGGTCCTTGTACGCACAAGGAGAGCTGCCTGGGCTTGGGAGCCCACTTGTAGGTGTTGGTGAAGTTGCGGATGAAGGCTTCGGTGAAGTCTAGCCAGCTGTTGATCTTTGTCTGACTTGAGGCTGTTGAGCCAGGTTCGCCGTGCCACAAGCACGAGGGGCATATATTTTACGGCAACGCGCCTGTTGCCGTTCGCTATGCTGACTGCGGTTGAGTAGTCGATCAGCCAATCTTCCGGCTTCACAGAGCCGTTATACTTGGGCATGTCTCTTGGGAGCGAGAACCCCTTTGGGAAGGGCTCGTCGCGGATGCGGGGGCCGAAGCAAGGCGTACCGACATCGTCTTCTTCTTCCAACGCCAGGGATCGCGCCAGGCGGTCAATCCGGTGGCGGGCGTTGTTTTCGCCGACTCCTTCGCGGCAGCCTAGTCGGCGCTGAGAGTCGGATGTGTGACAGGTGGTGGGGTGGGATATCTTTCATCGCGAGGTGGAGGAGGGGGCGGGTTGCCTCACCGCTCCACGGCTCGAGGGCGGCCTTCTGCGTCGCGCTCGATGGAGATCCAGGTTCGGCTGCGGCTGGCAGCCGACACCTTTTCTCGCCGTGTGCGGGCGTTGCCCACAGTCGGCGTGCATGACGTTGCGCTGTGCTCTCGGCGTGGGGGAGAGCTTTCGGCGCGGGCGCTGTCTTCATGCCGCTCTGCGGCCGCGCCAATCAGCCGCTGGATGCGCCTAGCCATATAGGGGAGCTCGTCGGGCCCTAGCCTGTTCATCTCTTCTACGGCCGCCAGGGCGGCGCGCAGGTTCTCGAGGGACATGGCATAGACGGGGCGGTCCACTCCCACCATGTCGGCAATGACTGCGCCGCTCTTCTTGACGACGCCGATTCGGCTCGGCCCGTCGGGAGGCGGCGTGCCAAAGGCGGCCTTGATCGAGTTCTGTTGGTGGGCCTCGGTGAGGCGTCTCATGGAAGCTTCTGGCGTGGAGGCGGTAGGCGCGCCTCCAGTGCCTCGGCGTCGGCGTCAGCCGGGAGAGGGGCGGACAGGTCGTGCGGCGCCGCTTGCATGGCGTCGTGGGCGTTCTGGCCAGAGGGGCCACCGTGACTGATGACCAGCACCACGGTGATGGCGCTGCCGTAGCTGTCGGCTTGGGGGAGCAGGTCGTTGAAGACCACGACGTTGGTGGGGAAAGCATCGAGCGATGCTGTGTCGGAGTCCACAAGCATCGGGTCGGTGGAGCCGACCGACTCCAAATCCACAGCAGGCTCACTGGGGACGTGGAGTTGGTCGAGGAGGCTGACAAGGTGGCTCTCGAGGCAGCCGGTGCCCGCGTCGGATGCGGGCTCGTCGGAGATGCGAGCCTCGCCAAGAAGGTCGGCGAGGCAGCTTGCGGCGCGAGCATCAGTGACGCCTGCAGCCTTGTCGAGAAGCGCCGTCGGGCGTGCCGGGCTGGCTACGCCCGCGGGGGAGGAAGAGGGTTCCCGTCCAGAACAGGTCTCCGGACGACGGTGCAACCGTCCCCAAGGTGGGTGCCAAATGTCGGGTGGTAGGTGCAACATATGCCAACGGGTGGCTAATCATAGTGGGAGCCAATAAGACATCGCCGGTGCCTGCAAACGGGTTGAGGCGAAGACATGCACGCCGGCGAATCTTACCCAGCTTCGGGGCTCTCCATGGAGATAACACCCCTACTGCTGCTCTGCGGGGTCTCCGCATGATCACTAGATGAACAAGTTGCTACAAGAGGCTCCTTGAGCTATTCGGTGTGAGGAAGAAGAAGGGCACGACTAGCTCCCCTTTTCCCTCTATATGGTGTCTAAAACTCTAAGAGATCAACCCTTTGCATGGGTGCCCTGGGGGTTTATATAGGCCTACCCCCCGGGGGTACAATGGTAATCTGGCTGGGCGCGGGCCCTAGCCGTCAGTGTATGCGCTCGCCGGCTTCTTCGCCGGCCGCTGGGGCCCGCCGACTTGTGGGTCCCGCCGGCTCCCGGCTTCTTGGTCGACAGGCTGGCCCCACCTTTGAGGGCCTTGTCGGGGGCTGGTTACTGTTGCCTCAATCTTGATGACAAGGGCTTTGTCGAGGTAAGCATGGCTACAGTGCCGCCGCCTTGGCGGCGATCACTGTAGCCTCACCTCGTCTTGTCTCCTTAATGAGGCGCCTCCCTCGAGGGAGGGAGCAAGCCGGCTATGAGAGGCCAGCCATGTTTCAGGCTGACTAGGGGAGGCCGAGCCACCTTCGGGCATCTCTCTGACCGGAGGGGCCCGCCCGCTGGTCGTCATCTTGACGACTGCCGTGGGTGATGTCATGGTCAACATGGCAATGATGCCGCACCGAACGGGTGATGGCTGCCCGTCTGACGTCTTTGTAGCCACGCGCTCCGGGATGCGGGGTGGCAGGCTTCACTGTAGCCACGCCCCGTCTCATCACCGTTATGTGGGTGCAGATTCTGAGGGTGCGGCCTTGGCCGCCTGCGGGGTGGCTGGCTTCTTGGAGTTGGCCTTTTCGTGGCCGGCTAGGTGGAGTCGGCCCTCTAGTAGCCGGCTACTTGGAAGCCGGCCCTCTTGCGGCCTTCTGCCTGTAGGTCTTGGGGCCGGGCCGCCTCCTGACAGCCGGCCCGAGTGACAGCCGGCCGGACGAAGGCGGCATATCGTCTTGGATGTTGGATGGCTTGATTGGCTTGTAATTTTTTCAGAAGTCCCAGGGGAAGCGGGGTAGGCTACCCGTGGTCATTTACTCCGACACCAATGCAGAGGACATGCTTAGGAACATAAAGGAACACCTTTTTAGGGATTGACCGTAGCTTTTATTTATTGCCATTGCGACACTAACTGATACATGATATTGCCTTCTTTTCGGCACGAAGGGCAGTTTTTAGCATCACCTTTGTCTAAGGATGTTTTTATCTCACGATCTTTGGACATCTATGGGACACTTGAGGCCTACCCGTGATGCTCACTAAATGCAAATACTCAGCAGCACTAGAAAGAAGATAAGTGTTATCCTTTGGTGTACATGATTGATATGCATTTAGTTCTTGGCTAATCTGGTTGATATGCATTTATTATTGATGTATATGATCAATATGATAATTTGCTGCCATATTTACAAGACACCTTTCTTCGATTAGACTTCCTGTGTTACCATAGTTTCTCACAGTTTTGTTTGGTCTAAATTTTTTAAGTCCACAAACTGAACAAAGAAAAGAAACTAATGGTATTTACTGGTATCCAGGATGTATTGTCTGATCACATAAGCGACCTGGTCCACTTTGCCAAGTAATTAGGACAGTTTAGTTACTTGATCGGACTCTTTATTATGCAGAATTTTGAAGTTTGGTAAGAAAAATAGCACCAAGCTTGAAATCAAAATAAGAGACACTTGCATTAAATCAAATTGAACCTAACAAGAGACCATTCCATGTAATTATTGCTTGTCAGAAAAAAGGTGGTTTACATGCACTTTTACTGAGCTATGTAGCAAAATCATCAGCTTAGTGTGAGACGTACATGCGGTTAGCCACAATTTAAGTTTTGTAGTTCAGTACTTTAGGTGCGGCTAGTTTCCTTGTCGGCCTATTGCGTCTTATATGGTGAACATACCCAATGCTATACGGTCATCATACACAATGTTTTATGGTGCACACACAAATGCAAGGTGTGTGAATTAGTTACCGATATGGTTTCTTATCTTGCTTACGGAATCTTGTCGTCTAACTCAAAAAATTAGAAGATCTCTTTGTATTCTAAATTCTTTGCACTATCTTCGCTTGGGCACTCCGTGTTGTCGATCAACACCTTTAATCCTTCTCTGTTTGCGTCTCTTGCTAATGCCACATATGGTTGCCCATTGCAGAAGAATTGCTTAGAAAAACATAGGCCGGCCTTTTTAGGGATTGACCGTAGCTTTTATTTATTGTCATTGCAAAATAAACTAATGGAGGATATTGCCTTGTTTGCAGCACGAAGGGCCATTTTTTAAGTCGCTTGGTGACGATGAGATGCTGGCCTCCTAATTGTTCCCCATACGCTTTTACAGAAGATAAAGATCGAGAATTTTGGAGGTATGCTTTTTTTAAAGTACTATTAAGGACAAATTTAATGTATTAGATATATATAGTGGTGGAAGTTGGATGAGGGTCCCATTGTGAATAATTTGAAAAGTGTTTGTTTATTTGTTTGTTATCTGCCATGTTCATAATTGCATGCAGGCTTGTATTGCCATAAAATGCGCTTCAAAAAATGATGTGTTCAGAATTGCATGCATAATGTTGTAGGTGAACATACAGATAATGTAAGATAAAACATACTTTTGATATTATACCTCAACCAAACATGATCCTAATATAACAACTTTTACACTTTTAGATAAGCTAAAGATCCCGAATCGTTCATACCTGGAGGAACTCACCTCCTTGATGCTACTTGCTTACACCTGGTACTCCTTGTGAAATTTTCCTCCGGGTCTGGCTGTTGTGATGGCCGAAGGGAGAGCAAGGAGGGGGAGGAGGGATGGTAGAGGAGGTTAACATATATGGTTAGGCCATGCGAAGGATACCTGGGTAGCATATCATGGCTTAATCTAGTTCTACCATATATACCTGTACGGTGCAGATCTATTTCCTTTTTCAATCTAATGGTTACCTGTTAATAAGTTAGAAAATATGTAAAAAATCAGAACTTACTAAAGTATTGAATTATTGTATTATTTAAATAAATAACTTTTAATTGCTTGCATGCCAAGTTTAGCTACCGCAAAAAGAAATTCACGGCATGCACACTAATCTTTTTCCTGCTTTGCTATTTTTGTAATATTACTTAATTTCATATTTTGGTAGTAATGTACAGTCTCAATATACTTTGTGCAGTTGTAATATATGAGAGATCACACAAGTTCGATGAATGATCTCAATTCCAGATTTTCCATGATTTCCCAATGCCAGAGGTAACCGATACTAATACTGGATGCATGAAAACAGCTTGCCATACATGTTATTAGTGAACCAACACTAACACATATATTTTTTAGGAAGTAACCAATATATAACTGATGGTGGCAGTACAATACATATATACTGGATAAGTTCGGGCAATGTGTAAAACTGAGAAAGAACGAGATCTCTAGGTATGCTGTTGTTATTGCTCATCACATTCCATATTGCTCATCAAATACAAATCTGCAATGTTGAGTATTCCTTGTTCACGAGCATGCATGCTTTGCAATGATTCGTATTCCTTGCGCTTTAGTATAATATGTTTTTTGGCATTCAGTATGTCTTGCGCTTCAGTCCTAAGATCATGTATGCTTCGTAGTAGCAACACACGGACACAACATATTTTACATAAATGTCTGTATAACTTAATGCTTACAATAACAAAATGCTACAATGTCAAAATATAGTTCGTAGTAGCATATCTTCACTAATTTTTGATATTCTGTTTAGAGGAATTTATATCTTCTAATAGTAGTAGAGTATGTAGCATTGAGACTGTACATTCATACGAACTATAAGAAATATTCTGAACTATCTAATGTTGACAATAATAAATATTCTTCACATATAGAACACAAGATATTCTGAACTATCTAATATGCTAGGAAGACATGTGTTCAATTATTATGTCTTTTATGCTGGCAATGCATTATGTTTTTCACCGTACGCTGGTTTTAGTTTTTTATTGTAAGTAGTGATCAATATGAAAACCAATTTTGGACTCATTTTGGTTACTCTATTCAGGAACACATAAAAGATAATAAGTGTTTGTTCACTAGCTGGAATTAAAGGCAATGGAGAGAGAGAGGACGATCAAGGAAGACTTGAAAATTTAAAAATATGCAAGGTATGTCCCATACAACAGTATGTAAACTCATTGTAGTAATCTATGTTTTTAAATGGGTAAAGCAAAGCGAGGTGCTGGGGGGGGGGCGCCTCAATGCTTATGCGGTAAAGCTTAAAGCAAGGCGACGCCTTAGATAGACTCTGAACGTGATGGGCAATAGAATAGAGTACCATGTAGTGAGACATACTTATATTATAATCCATCCACCAAGCAGTAAGCAACTGGCCAACTGCTATAATAGAGGCAGTAGCATCACTTAACATCGGAGGAGCTGTGCATAGCATAACACATAGCAGATCAGGAAAGGCAAGACAAGCTGGTGCAGATCTGAGCATGGAACGAAGAGCAGAGATAGGGGAATGGGGAGAAGATAGGGTAGGATCCATACATTGTGGTTGCTTAAGAGGAGGGGGGAGTGACTACAGCCGGAGAGGAGGAGGAGGACACTTTTTGGTGAGGCAGGAGGAAGCTTTTGAAGACCTGAGGAAGCTGCTCCCAGAGGAGAGAGGAGAGAGCTGAAAGCCTGGAGATTTGCACGCTCTGGTTTCACATGCGACTATCCGAGCCCAGTTTTCCCGCCTTTCTGTTCCCGCGCAGACCTTTTACCCACACAGAAATAACTGCTCCCCTGCCTGGCAAGTCTAAAGCTTAAGCCTGGAGGGCGATCTGACGCTTAGAAATATAGTAGAGTGCTTTTATTTGCAAATACACAAATAGATACTCTTTCAAGAGCTAACTATGAACCCGAAAATTAAAGAATATATACAAGGCTGTAATCTAGTAGAAAATATTTCAAGAGTCCGTATTGCCAAGCTTTAATTAATAATCAAACAATATGGTAGTATAATCGGTCTTCAATAATACCAAAACAACATAAATTTTGAATAGTTTGATAATACCAAAAGATCAAAAATATTTAAACGTATGTGTATAGAAGACCCCATAAAGTTACTATATAACTACTCGTATCAAAATTAATTAATTATCAAATCGGTCCCTAAGAAAGCTGAAGTATAGGAATTTTTTTTGACATATCTTCATGCATCAATCGATCTTCAGTTGCTTAAAACCCTCAATGCCGCTCTAATCTCTGGCGGGATGTTTGCAGCAGCTTCATTGTCTTTGACCATTAGCATCTGGACCGTAACTTGGTGTCTGAGCTGTATTGGATCCTGGAAAAGCAACAAAACAATTATTTAAAAAACTATTTGGATAATAATTAGCAAACATCAACTCATCATATATGTACTTACGCTAGTGTTCATCCAGCCCATGCTACGCAAACGACCAATCTGGTGGGCCATCTCCTATAGGACAAAGAAGCCAGAGTGTTTGCTGCAACAAAAAAATATTAAACATTATAAAGGTCTGCATCTAATGTATGCAATCAATTCAGTAGATTACCGACGAGCAATGTGATTTGGGAATTCCAACCAGGGATCCTATTCTGCAACACCATGTTGAATACTTCCTTCAGCAATGTGATTTCCTTCCTCATCAATATGTTATGCGTGCTATCTTCAGGATCAAACGTGTTGAAGGATGGATCCATCATGACAACCCTCGCCCTCAGCCGGTTGACTACAAGTAACCCGTACGATGAATCCGATAGTTTCAACGGTAGTAGATACTATGGCAGGTCGACCCATGTCAATCGCTACTATAATAAGTAAAACTAACTTTAAGAAAGAGCGTCTCTTACAATTATAGAGTTGAACACATCATATTTAGGAAGAGGCTGGACCACAGCATAGTTAATCAGCGTCGTGATGCACTCTCCTTGCGTCATCCAGGAGTACCTCAGGGCCTGTGACTGAGCATGAAACTGCAAGTCGAAATAATGCTTTATTCCAACCCAGTTGGTGCCTGCGGTCCTCTCTACTTCAGCGCTCGCAAGCTTATGAACCACAAGGTTAAAGCATTCGGGATGAAGTTTTTTATGAAAAAAAGGGTGTCCTGGATCATTCAGAGGCTGATTTCGATCTGGTACGGCCGGGCACTTCTTATCCATATTGAGCTGCACAATAAAAATGCAAAACAAGATTTAGCAAAAGACATCAATGATCCTATTCTAGACTGTCCTCACCTACATGTATGTACACGTATTAAATATATAACCTGAATGCACGATGTCAGACTGTCCTCACCTACATGTATGTACACGTATCAAATCTAGAACCTGAATATATGTACCTATAACTGTTTTAGGATTGCCCGTATAGCTCCAAGACATAAGAAAACACTTCAAAATGTCAAAATTGGCAACGAAATGTTGCATGCAAATCGTTCATACATTTGCATATCTAAGAAAAATTGTGCACATGTGTACACAGAAACTTCTAGCGTCCATTGTACCTAGCTTGAAGAACACCATTGACGTATGCACGTGTTTCATCAAGTGTCATGAGGCTGGCTTCATGGATGTCTACGATAAAAATGAGTGTTATATAGTAGTGACATAGTATTACAGAAAAAATACATT
This sequence comes from Aegilops bicornis, assembly GCA_021605145.1. Taxonomy (NCBI): domain Eukaryota; kingdom Viridiplantae; phylum Streptophyta; class Magnoliopsida; order Poales; family Poaceae; genus Aegilops; species Aegilops bicornis. Next base: position 164,033,052 of record CM038670.1, on the reverse strand, counting down.
GGGAACAAATTTAAAATACAACGCAGCCCCTACCTTGTAGATAATGATGATCATCATTAATGTTAGGAGAGAAGAAGAACGTGCTCTCCCTCATAGTTTGCAAGCATCGATGCCTCCGATTTATCTGTATGTAAGTAACAACAAGCTTCTCGAACAGATTGTCAATGCATTGCAAATGACAGAAGTGACGCCCAACATGTTCTTCACGTACACGCAAGAAAATTATCTGCCGTCTACAAACAAATACAAATGTGAGCATATCATTGCAACAATAAAATTACATAAATATGCATATGAAAATCTCAAATTATAAATCGCGATTACTGATAGTTCATGAGGCCAATCTCGAGGGAAGGGACGCGGCGTTTATATATTGAATCCCACTTATATTCTATCTGACCAACGTAGGCAAGGATAGCAATAGCTGTTGAAACGTATTGCCTGGCTGTTGTACGCAATAGCTTCCATCTTTGTACCCTATTATATTTTTATGAATCATAACAAGAATGAGCAAAAAAAACTGTTTATCAATATTGTATTTTGAAAATGCGGGCTATAAAGTGGATGATTAGTGACATACATGCCGATCGAGTAGTATGCACTGGAGGTACAAGTTTCCCATGCCATTCTCTTTAATGTGAGCCTTCCACATAACCCTAGCTTGAATAATCCAGCAGTTCTGATATATGTGCTCCATTTGGATGCGATGAAAATTTAAGTTCCCGTGCGTAGAAAAAAACAAAAGGACGAGGTAAAATTATTTTGCAATGGCAGCATAAAAGTAAACAGACAAGGACCATAAGATTCTAGTGTCCCAACACTAATCATGTAAACTTTATATAAATTATTCTATTTTTTCTTCTTCTTTTTCTCCTTTTTATCCTAGATCAACTTATCCTACGGGGTTTGATTATAGATATATAATATTTCGCAACGATGAAAAAAAACTAACATGTCACTGTCCATCTGGTCTTAACTAATATACAAGATGAACAAGCCGACATATGATGTTTAAATCGCCAAGCATATTACTTATATTGTATTGTATGCCATGTGCTCCATAATTTAATAAAAAGACCTAGTGAAAAAAAATGGTGATTATTTCCAGAAAAAAAAACGCTATCCAGTGATGGCAAATAGACGTACAACCAAAATCTTATATCTTGCCTGTTCATTGGAGGGCTAATGGGTTGACTGATGATAGGAACTGGCGGCGACGCCATCACCCTCTTAGTGTTGATCGATCCATATGAGATTACCATGGTCGTCGTGGAGGAGATGACTTCACTCTATAGAAAGATGGAGCCAAATATGGTGTAGCGGGGTTTTATTATATAAGCATAGTGGGCGGCGGGAAAACAAACTATAATTGAAAATTTGTTTTTGGCAGGCTACGTGCCCGTGGGTGACATATCAATATCGGCGCATGATCAACCGGATTGATTCAAAACATATTTAATTAATGCAAATTTGCTCCATTATGATTACTTGCCTATGAAAACGTATCTGATTTATCACATGCATATGTAATCTCAATTTGTTTCCTATAAAAATGACTTTCTTCTTTACGGAATTTTCGTAAGCTTTTTGATTTTCCAAATAAAATATATATTTTTCACCTTTTATAATCTGTAATTTTCCAAAACATTGATGATATATATAATTTTGTTATAGGTAATTACCCGTGCGTAAATCATGTCTTTAATTATGTTATCAACACGTGCTACGGGACAATAGAAAATTTTAGTATTTTCACGTCAATCATGTATAACATATTATTTTACGATCCTCATGTATATCAAATAATATACATTGGACTACAAATCATTCAATACAACACAGATTTACAAAAGATAATATTGTTTATTAATTTTCATCACAAAAAACTATACAACACACGTACGTACAAATGATAAACAACACTACTGCAACTAAAGATAATATTAGTACAAGTACACGCTCCCATAGCTAGCACACACCACAATTTTGTGTATCTATGCCTATGGATTAGCAGCAAAGATATTACACACATGCCCATCTCTGTGTATGCATTAGCAGAAGCAGCACATCAGCGGCATCACTCGGTCACGAGAAAATAATCGGTCCATATAGCTCTCAACGCCTGAGGCCTGGTTCATCTTGCGAAATCATGCACAACTCTGATTGCTTCTGCTCGTCCTTATCACAATTTGGCACCTGCGTAAACCAGCTCTGGCCCTTTCGCCTTTCAAACACACACACGCTTTGACTCGCATACGGAGCAGCAGAAGACTGCAACCCACGCAACAAGAGAATATAATAGGTGGGCATTAATGGTGCACGACACTTCAGGAGATAGAGACAGCAAGAGCATCCCATGGAAACTTTTGACGTAAGATGGGAGAGGGAACATTATGTCTGTTATAGGTAGTAGAGATAGAGACAGAGATAAATAGTGTGCGAGTAAGCACGTGTATCGCTGCTGCCTTTACTAAAAGATGGCATCGGGCTGAGAGCAAACATGAAACTTAAGTCAATATTCCAAATATTTCAACGTGTGGTGATAAAAGAAAGCGACAATAGCATATTTGCTGGGATAAATAAAAGATAACTGAAACTCACTTTAATCACCCTTCATTATTGAACTCCGAACGATTACATTGATAAATGCTCTTAAGGAGCAATGAAACAACTAACATACTAAGATATATAAATCAAACTGTAGACCTACTCAGGCTTGGTCATTTGAAGGTGGTGGTGGTTTCTTGTCGCATGATTGGATATGCTTCTCGATCACCTTCGTCAACTGATTGATGTGGTTAATCAAAACCTGCACCAACATGCTAGTATGCTTTTGTGCTTGCAGAATATCATAGTTGTTGCTACCCCAAACGTCTTTCCTAACCGCATTTGATCCTGTGTCATGCTGGATATCCCAGCCTGAGGGGACATGTGCACGAGGGATGTGATGCACCTCGCGACGTCGGATTAGGTTATCAAAGTGGTTTGTGGATAGCAGTGATGGGAATTGAACAGGCAGATTATGCTCGTGCATCCTTACTTTCTTACTCATTGGTGCGGATCCCTCACCAACATCACGATCCTGGTGCGGTTCTTCCACATCTTCTTCTAGTTGACCAAGATCATCAGGGTGAAGCTCCCTATTTACTTCCTGATCTTCATGGTTGTCCTCAGCCCCATCGATGCTGTTGGATGATGACATGTCAAAGAAAGCTGGGGTGTCAAGGTTGTTCGAGCGGTCTGGTTTCGGCAGCTTCGGCTCAAGGGTGTAGCATTTTATATACATTTATAAGGAAACAATTATTACAAAAATCGGATAATGAATCAACTCATTAGTAGTTTACAAGGAAAAACACCGAACATGCCATTATATATACACCGGATATTATTAACTGCCGTAATATATACTAAGTATGCCGATAATATATTATTTGTTACCGGATATTATATAGGAATTGAGGGTTATTTTATTTTGGATATATATTAATAAGTCTGCTGATATTAAAATCATGTTATTTCCTTTTCCAGTTTTGTTATGTTTTAAACATGCCACTAAAATATAATCTGCGTGCTAAATATTAGGACAGAAAGTTAACATTGATCCTTTTTATAGTTTGTTGCTAATGGCATCGAGTTTGTAAGACCAGTGTGTTGCTACTTCTTGCTACCATATGTCATTAAAAAGATTGTTAACACCAATGCAGCATGATCAAATTGTTAAGCTACCCTCTTATAAGCAGTAGCTAGGGACATATCCAAAAGAATAATCTGGTGCATCACCTGCATTCCCGGAATTGAACAAATGGTTAGGGTCGTCTCCAAGTCCGACGCTCATTTCTCCCTTGTACACCCGGCCATGTTCGGACGTGAAAGGTTGCCTAGCGGGCTTCTCAAAATTACACCGTCTGGACAGTCCATGCTACCCCTAATCCAGACCATATGTGTGAGAGGAATATGGTGGTCCACCATGTTATCTTCAACACAGTGGCCCAACACAAAAAAATAACCAGCCAACGATGGGACCTTCTGTTTTTTGGTGGACCCTCCTCTTCCTGCTCGGTATCCCGCCGTAGCGGGACATTGCTCGCTAGAACCCTCTCCTTTAAAACCAAACGATGCCCATATCATCTTCCTCATGAAACCCTATCTCCTTCAAGTCATATTTCCCCCATTGACCACCGAGGAGGAGTATCCCGCCAACCACCACGCTCTCTGCCTTGAACCCCCCTGCCCCTATTCGTGTCGATCCAACACCGCCTGTTAGGTCCATATACACCCATCTCATAGAAATGCATGTTATACGCATTTTTTCAATGTTATAAATAATTCCAAAAAAAATAATCATCTACATCTCTGCAAAAATATGTGCGCGGTGCAAACTTTCGTAAAAATACATCAAATTATTTTGCCTCAACAAAAAAGGCAAACTTAAATGGTTGAAAATAGTGTTAAATGGATACAGTTTTTTGTCTTTTTTGCACACGAAAAAAAATCATTTGAAACTTTTGGCGCACACATAGAATGTGAAGCTGTACATGTGCAACAATTTTCATATTTTTTTAAATTTAAAAAGGTGTCTTTCAAAGTGGGTGCAGATGTACTTGGGTTTATCCATGTATTTTCCAGTCTAGAGCTAGCAACATACAACTCAACTTGACCGTTCCCGTGAAACAATAGACAAGCTACCAGCCACACTGAAAATCAGGCCACCAACGATGTTGTAATGACCAGGCCACCTGAAGTCTCCCACAAACTACTATTCTTTCGCCGGGCGCGGCGGAGCTAGCCACTATGTCTAGTTATAATTAAACCAATAGTAGTTTACAATGAAAAACAATGAACATGCCATTAAATAAACTAACACTACTAATTTTAATGTCACCAACCCCTTTGGAGATATAACGGAAATACATTTAAGGCTGATGATACACATTCTGATTTGATGACATGGTTGGTGATTGGCATAATCACTTGCCGTCATATACTATTTGTTTCCGGATATTATATGAGGGATTTTGGTCAGTAAATAAACTAACTTGCCATCATCAAATAGTTTTTATATGGATATTTACTATGTCTGCCGAAATTAAATTTATTATAATTCCTTTTCCGGTTTTAATAAGTTATTTTCCATTTATAGTAATTATTTTTATTTGAACAACTTTTTATGAACATCATTTTTTGAGCACCAATATAATTTGAGCACATTAAATTGAATGTCAAGATGGCATCAAACACATTAATTTGAGCACCAATATAATAATTAGGAAGATGCGGGACAAGTATTAGACACTCATACACACTAATACAGCTGAAGGCAGTAAAAACATTTTGAAATCCATGTATGCTTTCGGAATTTTCATGACCCTGCATGCTTCATCAATGCTGAAAACTGAACAACGTATAACACTGATTGGAGCAAACCAAATGTTAGACACTCATAAAGCTCAAGGGAGTAAAAGAATTTCAAATACATAACTATATATACTAACAGCAAACCCTGATAGCTATCAATGTACATGAAAAAGGAACAACATATAAAACTCGATGGAACAAATAAAATATTACACACTCATAAACACTCATAAAGCTCAAGGCAGTAAAACAACTTTAGATACATGTATGATTGCAGCCTTTTCATGAGCATTTATGATTTATTCATCTCGAGCACACATAACATATGTAAACCAATGTATCACACACACTGATGGTGACAAGACATATTTGCTCAATGTTGCAATTAAACTATACAAAATAAATTTAACATGATCCAGCTCTTCATGAAGCCAATCATTATTTATGATTCTCATATTACACATGACACAGTACGCTGTGTGACATGTACATTGTCAGATTACACATAACATAGAATAAATTTATTGAAATGCAGTTATTACTTGAATTGACTGGTGTATACCTCCAACAACCAAGATACCAAATGAAAATATATGTCATAGAACCGAATTACAAACAATTCTTGCCCATCGGAATAGTAAGTTGCATATGTAAATCCAGCACGACTATTTAGACTAGACTTCAGCCTGTAAGTACTTCCTTGTAGACGATGTTCTTCATTGAGGTCAGCAAGGACACGGTCGGTCTTTTTCGCTTCTTCAGATTGTTATGTTGCTTGTTGGACTTCTCCTTTGGCTTCTCCTTCTGATTAGTATTTTTATGTTTCTCTTTGCGGTGGCTCGAGACAAAGCAACATAGAGTTGACCATGAGAAAACACCGGATTAGGTAGATACACACCAACAATCGGGATAAATGCCCCGAGCCTTGTTAATCGTCATAGCAAAGCTAAGCCTTATAGGAAATTGCTTCCTCTTAAACTTGAATGGAAACATGTCATTGTCAGATGGGCACAGAGGTATTCGAGGAAGGAAGACCCTCCTACCAGCATGTTGTCCAATAACGATTTCTGCATCAATGGTGTTCCTCTCAAAACCTCTAACAACAAGCCTAGTCCTGTTACACAGCCCATTAGCTGGATCAATGTTCCTTAGAAGTATCACCGGGCAGTTCAGCTTTAGTTTGAGTGCATGCGGAGGAAGACCATTGGGAGTCAATCCGTTCAGAAACTCAGGAGCGTAGTAGCCATGTGGGTCGTCCTCCGCACTGTCAAAGCTATGGTAGATTACTTCATCTCCATGGAAACGCTCTATCATGCGCATGTTTATCTTGTCGACGTTGTCATTCGTCGTGGAAAGGATTGCGCGAGATGTCATGTAACTCGAATCTTCCATGTTGTCATCTAGACTCAGAAACACGTGGTCGATCAGCTTCTCCAGGTCGTCAACCTCGCCAGTAGATGGCAGACAAATATCATCAGGGAGTAGTATGTTGCCTTGATCGTCGGCTTCCTCTGTGCCATTACCGACCCTGAGCAAGTAATCTGCAAACCACGTGTCATTATGAGCCCTCATGTTGGTGATGAGCCGAAGCTGCCGCATACTCTTCCATAGATGAGAACTTCGGAGGTTTGCATCAATTATCTGGCCCCGTGACCCCCTTCTGACAACTGGAAGCACCTGCCTAAAGTCCCCGCCAAAAACAACAGTCTTTCCTCCAAAGGGTCGGTCGCGTATTCCCATGATGTCGCGCATGCTATTGTCTAATGCCTCAACCGCTTGTCGCTTAGTCAAGCTGGCCTCGTCCCATAGTATCAATGAGGCCATTCGTAACAACTTGGCGGTCCCACTCTGCTTGGTGAAGCTGCACGAGGCTCCATCATCACAACTAAGTGGGATTTTGAACCTCGAGTGGGCAGTCCTGCCACCAGGCATGATAGAAGCAGCGACGCCCGACGTCGCGGTAGGCGATAGCAATCTTGCCCTCTCCCCTCACGTTGCGAGCATCGCCCTATAGAGGAAGTTGTTCCCCGTACCTCCAGGGCTACAAACAAAGAATATACCACCATCACCGCGTTCAACAGCCGCTAGTATCGCGTCGTATGCAGCCCTTTGCTCAAAATTCAAGGAAGATGACAATTTAGTTTCACTTTCTTCAAACTCAACAGTTGATTCCTCGATGATCTCTCTGGCCTCGCCCTCGGTTGGGTCAAACGCATCATCGATCGTTGGAAGAGCGAAATCAATAATGACTTTACCCATAGACTGCAACATACCCCTAATGTCAAGCAACACCATCTGCTCCACCTCGTTCGGGGACGTGCATGTCCGACGGTAGTCATCAGACATAGGCTCATGGTGTCTATCCCATAAACCGCGCACGTCGCCTGGCTCGCAGTGCACCAAGGTTGTTGCAAAGAGCCTCCTAAGAGAGCATGGCATAGCCCACTGCTCCGCCTCGAAGAAGACGATCGTCGGCGTGTTGTCTGCCTCGATGAGTCCCAACCTTTCACCGGCCTCTCTAAAGCTCCCACATACCACGCCGTCGACGGTGAGCAAGTCCTCAAATCCTGTTTTCCCCGGAACATGGTTCAACAACACACGAAGATAGTATCGCTCCCCCTCGGCAGGATTGGCAGACGCGATACGACCTATTTGAAAACGCTCCACCCGCCTTTTCCAGAACTTCTTTCTCTTCTCCCAAGTGAAGCTTCCGGGGAAATCCTTGTACAATATATGCCTTGCCCAAGGGTGTTTTTCGTTTTCCTTGAAATACTTCGTTAACATGGATTTTGAAGCATTCTAAGAGGATACAACATTCTTCAAGTCAGCCTGTGCATTGAATGCAACCCTATGCATATTTGGGAGATGAAGAGGTAACTGCAAGACAGGCGGGTAATTGGCACACAGTGGGATGCCAAATATCCTCCACATAGCCTCCGGAGGGGTGATCCATCTTGCGTCAACGTATCTCTAGATCTCATCAATGTTACCATCAGCGTCTGGCTGGTCGATGCTGAACGAAGCCTTATCATGGCCCTTATAAATGTACTTATAAATGTATTTTACAGCCTTTATGCTAGAGCAGACCTCGACGTTGATGTGACAATTAAACATCCGCAGAAGGTAAGGGTTATATGGCACAACCCATTGATTGTCCAACATTTTCCCTCGAACCTTAGCGCGTCTACCATCGTCTCTACGCCGGTAAACTGGGTATGAGTCCTTGCCTTGTACCGTGTTCTCATTGAATGGCTGCGGGTATCTGCACTTGCATTCATTATCTTGCATGCAAACATTCTTTGGGTTGAGAGAACCGCACGGTCCGTGCATCATATGTTTTACCACCATTGCGTAGAATTCCGGATACTTCTGCTTGTCTGGGAGCTCTACGGAAATGAGTCGGTCATACTGCTGAAGGAAATATGCCCTAGAGGCAATAATAAAGTTATTATTTATTTCCTTATATCATGATAAATGTTTATTATTCATGCTAGAATTGTATTAACCGGAAACATAATACATGTGTGAATATATAGACAAACGGTATGTCACTAGTATGCCTCTACTTGACTAGCTTGTTAATCAAAGATGGTTATGTTTCCTAACCATGAACAAGGAGTTGTTATTTGATTAACAAGGTCACATCATTAGTTGAATGATCTGATTGACATGACCCATTCCGTTAGCTTAACGGTTGATCGTTTAGTATGTTAATGCTTTCTTCATGACCCATACATGTTCCTATAACTATGAGATTATGCAACTCCGTTTACGGAGGAACACTTTGGTACTACCAAACGTCACAACGTAATCGGGTGATTATAAAGGAGTACTACAGGTGTCTCCAAAGGTACTTGTTGGGTTGGCGTATTTCGAGATTAGGTTTTGTCACTCCGATTGTCGGAGAGGTATCTCGAGCCTTCTCGGTAATGCACATCACTTAAGCCTTGCAAGCATTACAACTAATGAGTTAGTTGTGAGATGATGTATTACGGAACGAGTAAAGAGACTTACCGGTAGCGAGATTGAACTAGGTATTGGATACCGACGATCGAATCTCGGGTAAGTAACATACCGATGACAAAGGGAACAACGTATGTCGTTATGCGGTTTGACCGATAAAGATCTTCGTAGAATATGTAGGAACCAATATGGGCATCCAGGTTCCGCTATTGGTTATTGACCGAGAATGGTTCTAGGTCATGTCTACATAGTTCTCGAACCCGTAGGGTCCGCACGCTTAACGCTTCGGCGATGGTTCATAATGAGTTTATAAGTATTGATGTACCGAAGGAGTTCGGAGTCCCGGATGAGATCGGGGACATGACGAGGAGTCTCGAAATGGTCGAGACATAAAGATTGATATATTGGAAGCCTATGTTTGGACTTCGGAAGGGTTCCGAGTGAAATCGGGAATTTACCGGAGTACCGGGAGGTTACCGGAACCCCCCGGGAACTACATGGGCCATCAACTTTAGTTGAACCGAGTGTGGCTACGCCCGGTCCTTGAGAAGGTTAAAACGGAGTCTATTTGACAAACTATCGTTGTGGTTTTGATGCGTAGGTAAGATGAGTTCTTGCTTAAGCCCGTAGCAGCCACGTAAAACTTGCAACAACAAAGTAGAGGACGTCTAACTTGTTTTTGCAAGGCATGTTGTGATGTGATATGGTCAAGACGTGATGCTATATTTTATTGTATGAGATGATCATGTTTTGTAACCGAGTTATCGGCAACTGGCAGGAGCCATATGGTTGTCGCTTTATTGTATGCAATGCAATCGCGATGTAATGCTTTACTTTATTACTAAGCGGTAGTGATAGTCGTGGAAGCATAAGATTGGCGAGACGACAACGATGCTACGATGGAGATCAAGGTGTCGCTACCGGTGGCGATGGTGATCATGACGGTGCTTGGCGATGGAGATCACAAGCACAAGATGATGATGACCATATCATATCATTTATATTGATTGCATGTGATGTTTATCCTTTATGCATCTTATCTTGCTTTGATTGACGGTAGCATTATAAGATGATCTCTCACTAAAAATTATCAAGAAGTGTTCTCCACGAGTATGCACCGCTATGAAAGTTCTTCGTCTTTGAGACACCACGTGATGATCGGGTGTGATAGGCTCTACGTTCAAATACAACGGGTGCAAAACAGTTGCACACGCGGAATACTCAGGTTAAACTTGACGAGCCTAGCATATAACAGATATGGCCTCGGAACACGAGAGACCGAAAGGTCGGCGTGAATCATATAGTAGATATGATCAACATAGTGATGTTCACCATTGAAACTACTCCGTCTCACGTGATGATCGGACACGGTTTAGTTGATATGGATCACGTGATCACTTAGATGACTAGAGAGATGTCTGTCTAAGTGGGAGTTTTTAATATGATTAATTGAACTTAAATTTATCATGAACTTAGTACTGATAGTATTTTGCTTGTCTATGTTTCTTGTAGATAGATGGCTCGTCTTTGTTGTTCCGTTGAATTTTAATGCGTTCCTTGAGAAAGCAAAGTTGAAAGATGATGGTAGCAATTACACGGACTGGGTCCGTAACTTGAGGATTATCCTCATTGCTGCACAGAAAAATTACGTCCTGGAAGCACCGCTGGGTGACAGGCCTGCTGCAGATGCTGAGCCAGAAGTTGTGAACGTCTGGCAAAGCAGAGCTGATGACTACTCTATAGTTCAGTGTGCCATGCTTTACGGCTTAGAACCGGGTCTTCAACGACGTTTTGAACGTCATGGAGCATATGAGATGTTCCAGGAGTTGAAGTTAATATTTCAAGCAAATGCCGGATTGAGAGATATGAAGTCTCCAATAAGTTCTATAGCTGCAAGATGGAGGAGAATAGTTACGTCGGTGAGCACATACTCAAAATGTCCGGGTATAACAATCACTTAATTCAGCTGGGAGTTAATCTTCCGGATGATAGTGTCATTGACAGAATTCTCCAATCATCTGCCACCAAGCTACAAGAGCTTCGTGATGAACTATAATATGCAAGGGATGACTAAGACAATTCCTCGAGCTCTTGGCGATGCTAAAAGTCATGGAGGTAGAAATCAAGAAAGAGCATCAAGTGTTGATGGTCGGCCAAGACCACTAGTTTCAAGAAAAGGGCAAAGGGAAGAAGAAGGAAACTTCAAAAGAACAGCAAGAAAGTTGCTGATCAAGAGAAGAAACCCAAGTGCGGACCTAAGCACGAAGCTGAGTGTTTTTATTTTAAGCGGTGGACCTTTGGAAGCGGAACTGCCCCAAGTATTTGGCGGATAAAAAGGATGGCAAGGTGAACAAAGGTATATGTGATATACATGTTATTGATGTGTACCTTACTAATACTCGCAGTAGTACAGGTATTTGATATTGGTTCTGTTGCTAATATTTGCAACTCGAAGCAGGAACTACGGATTGCGAAGATTGGCTAAGGACGAGGTGACGATGCGCGTTGGAAATGGTTCCAAAGTCGATGTGATCGCAGTCGACACGCTACCTCTACATCTACCTTCGGGATTAGTTTTAGACCTAAATAATTGTTATTTGGTGCCAGCGTTGAGCATGAACATTATATCTGGATCTTGTTTAATGCGAGACGGTTATTCATTTAAATCAGAGAATAATGGTTGTTCTATTTATATGAGTAATATCTTTTATGGTCATGCACCCTTGAAGAATGGTCTATTCTTGTTTAATCTCGACAGTAGTGATACACATATTCATAATGTTGAAGCCAAAAGATACAGAGTTGATGATGATAGTGCAACTTATTTGTGGCTTGCCGTTTAGGTCATATCGGTGTAAAACGCATGAAGAAACTCCATCTTGATGGGCTTCGGAATCACTTGATTATGAATCACTTGGTACTTGCGAACCGTGCCTCATGGGCAAGATGACAAAAACGCCGTTCTCCGGAACTATGGAGCGTGCAACTGATTTGTTGGAAATCATACATACTGATGTTTGTGGTCCAATGAATGTTGAGGCACGCGGCGGGTATCGTTATTTTCTCACCTTCACAGATGATTTGAGCAGATATGGGTATATCTACTTAATGAAACACAAATCTTCCACATTTGAAAAGTTCAAAGAATTTCAGAGTGAAGTGGAAAATCATCGTAACAAGAAAATAAAGTTTCTACGATCTGATCGTGGAGGAGAATATTTGAGTTACGAGTTTGGTTTACATTTGAAACAATGTGGAATAGTTTACGCAACTCACGCCACCCGGAACACCACGGAGAAATGGTGTGTCCGAACGTCGTGTCGTACTTTACTAGGTATGGTGCGATCTATGATGTCTATTTCCGATTTACCGCTATCGTTTTGGGGTTATGCTTTAGAGACGGCCGCATTCACGTTGAATAGGACACCGTCAAAATCTGAGACGACGCCTTATGAACTGTGGTTTGGCAAGAAACCAAAGTTGTCGTTTCTTAAAGTTTGGGGCTGCGATGCTTATGTAAAGAAACTTCAACCGGATAAGCTCGAACCCAAATCGGAAAAATGTGTCTTCATAGGATACCCAAAGGAGACTGTTGGGTACACCTTCTATCACAGATCTGAAGGCAAGATTTTCGTTGCTAAATTCGGATCCTTTCTAGAGAAAGAGTTTCTCTTGAAAGAAGTGAGTGGGAGGAAAGTAGAACTTGATGAGATAATCTGTATCTGCTCCCTTATTGGAAAGTAGTTCATCACAAGAAATGGTTCTGTGACAACTACACCAATTAGTGAAGAAACTAATGATGATGATCATGAAGCTTGAGATCAAGTTACTCTTGAACCTCGTGGGTCAACCAGAATAAAATACGCACTGTGAGTGGTACGGTAATCCTATTACGGAAGTCATGTTACTTGACCATGGCGAACCTACAAACTATGAAGAAGCGATGGTGAGCCCACATTCCATGAAATGGCTGGAAGCCATGAAATCTGAGATGGGATCCATGTATGAGAACAAAGTATGGACTTTGGTTGACTTGCCCGATGATCGGCAAGCCATTGAAAATAAATGGATCTTTAAGAAGAAGACCGTGACGATGGTAATATAACCGTCTACAAAGCTCGACTTGTTGCGAAAGGTTTTCGACAAGTTCAAGGGGTTGACTACGATGAGACTTTCTCACCCGTAGCGATGCTTAAGTCTGTCCGAATCATGTTAGCAATTGCCGCATTTTATGATTATGAAATTTGGCAAATGGATGTAAAAACTGCATTCTTGAATGGATTTCTAGAAGAAGAGTTGTATATGATGCAACCAGAAGGTTTTGTCGATCCAAAAGGTGCTAACAAAGTGTGCAAGCTCCAACGATCAATTTATGGTGCGGTGCAAGCATCTCGGAGTTGGAATAAACGCTTTGATAGTGTGATCAAAGCATATGGGTTTACATGACTTTTGGAGAAGCCGTATTTACAAGAAAGTGAGTGGGAGCTCTGTAGCATTTACGATATTATATGTGGACGACATATTATTAATTGGAAATGATATAGAATTTCTGGATAGCATAAAAGGATACTTGAATAAAAGTTTTTCAATGAAAGACCTCGGTGAAGCTGCTTACATATTGGGCATCAAGATCTATAGAGATAGATCAAGACGCTTAATTGGACTTTCACAAAGCACATACCTTGATAAAATTTTGAAAAAGTTCAAAATGGATCGAGCGAAGAAAGGTTATTTGCACTGTGTTGCAAGGTGTAAGATTGAGTAAGACTCAATGCCCGACCACAGCAGAAGATAGAGAGAAAATGAAAGATGTTCCCTATGCTTCAGCCATAGGCTCTATCATGTATGCAATGTCGTGTACGGACACGGACGTATGCTTAGCTATAAGCTTGGCGGGAAGGTACCAAAGTAATCCAGGAATGGATCAACTGGACAGCGTCAAGAACATCCTGAAATACACGAAAAGGACTAAGGATATGTTTCTCGTATATGGAGGTGACAAAGAGCTAGTCGTAAATGGTTACGTCGATGCAAGCTTTGACACTGATCCGGACGATTCTAAATCGCAAAACCGGATACGTGTTTTTATTAAACGGTGGAGCTGTCGGTTGGTGCAGTTCTAAACAAAGCGTATGGCGGGATCTACATGTGAAGCGGAGTACATAGCTGCTTGAAGCAGCAAATGAAGGAGTGCGGATGAAAGAGTTCATTTCCGATCTAGGTGTTGTACCTAGTGCATCGGGACCGATGAAGATCTTCCGTGACAATCTTGGTGCAATTGCCTTGGCAAAGGAATCCAGATTTCACAAGAGGACCAAGCACATCAAGAGACGCTTCAATTCCATTCGGGACCAAGTCCAAGTGGGAGACATAGAGATCTGCAAAATACATACGGATCTGAATGTTGCAGACCCGTTAACTAAGCCTCTTCCACGAGCAAAACATGATCAGCACCAAGACTCCATGGGTGTTAGGATCATTACTTTGTAATCTAGATTATTGACTCTAGTGCAAGTGGGAGATCAAGGAAATATGCCCTAGAGGCAATAATAAAGTTATTATTTATTTCCTTATATCATGATAAATATTTATTATTCATGCTAGAATTGTATTAACCGGAAACATAATACATGTGTGAATATATAGACAAACAAACAGTATGTCACTAGTATGCCTCTACTTGACTAGCTTGTTAATCAAAGATGGTTATGTTTCCTAACCATGAACAAGGAGTTGTTATTTGATTAACAAGGTCACATCATTAGTTGAATGATCTGATTGACATGACCCATTCCGTTAGCTTAACAGTTGATCGTTTAGTATGTTAATGCTTTCTTCATGACCCATACATGTTCCTATAACTATGAGATTATGCAACTCCGTTTACGGAGGAACACTTTGGTACTACCAAACGTCACAACGAATCGGGTGATTATAAAGGAGTACTACAGGTGTCTCCAAAGGTACTTGTTGGGTTGGCGATTTTCGAGATTAGGTTTTGTCACTCCGATTGCTCGGAGAGGTATCTCGAGCCTTCTCGGTAATGCACATCACTTAAGCCTTGCAAGCATTACAACTAATGAGTTAGTTGTGAGATGATGTATTACGGAACGAGTAAAGAGACTTACCGTAACGAGATTGAACTAGGTATTGGATACCGACGATCGAATCTCGGGTAAGTAACATACCGATGACAAAGGGAACAACGTATGTCGTTATGCGGTTTGACCGATAAAGATCTTCGTAGAATATGTAGGAACCAATATGGGCATCCAGGTTCCGCTATTGGTTATTGACCGAGAATGGTTCTAGGTCATGTCTACATAGTTCTCGAACCCGTAGGGTCCGCACGCTTAACGTTTCGATGACAGTTCATAATGAGTTTATAAGTATTGATGCACCGAAGGTTGTTCGGAGTCCCGGATGTGATCATGGACATGACGAGGAGTCTCGAAATGGTCGAGACATAAAGATTGATATATTGGAAGCCTATGTTTGGACTTCGGAAGGGTTCCGAGTGAAATCGGGAATTCTGCAGAGTAAGGGAGGTTCTGGAACCCCCGGGAACTACATGGGCCATAGTGGGCCTTAGTGGAAAGGAGAGAGGGCCAGCCCTAGGTGGTCGGCGCCCCCCCTTCCCTAGTCCTATGGGACTAGGAAAGGTGGGCCGCCACCCTCTCTCTCTTTCCCCCTCAGGAATCCTAATCCAACTAGGAGTGGAGGGAGTCCTACTCCTGAGGAGTAGGACTCCTTGCGCCTCCCCCCTTGGGCCGGCCACCTCCCCTTGGCTCCTTTATATCACAGGCGGGGGGCACCCCAAGACACACAAGTTGATCTACGGATCTTTCCTTAGCCGTGTGCGGTGCCCCTTCCACCATATTCCACTTCGGTCATATCGTCAGAGAGCTTAGGCGAAGCCTGCGCCGGAGAAGTCATATCGTCGCAGTGCTTAGGCGAAGCCTGCGTCGGTGGAGCATCAACATCGTCATCACGCCGTCGTCTTGTGGAACTCATCCCGACACTTTCTTTGGATCGAGTCCGGGATCGCCATCGAGCTGAGCGATGTGCGAGAACTCGGAGGTGCCGTCACGTTCGGTGCTTGGATCGGTCGGATCGTGAAGACGACGACTACATCAACCGCGTTGTTATAACGCTTCCGCTTTCGGTCTACGAGGGTACGTGGACAGACACTCTCCCCTCTCGTTGCTATGCCATCACCATGGTCTTGCGTGATCGTAGGAAATTTTTTGAAATTACTGCGTTCCCCAACAACTGCTCTAGCACAAGAAGCTTATATGTTGAATCCATGATCAACAAAAAATGTGCGTGGGGGAGGCCTCTCTTCTGGAACTCGACGACGTACACATAAGCAACAACAACACCCATGACCATCTTCTTGAGCAACATATCTTTCATAGACTCTAGTTTGCCATAGAACACGCGAGCCACAATATCAGGTCGGTCTTGCGCCGTCTTTCCAGGAAGCAACTCATTTTTTATTTCTTCCCATTTAGGGTTGCAAGTCATGGTCAAGAAGATGTCAGGCTTCCCGTATGTATGGACAATTGCCATGGCATCCATATGTCTCTTCTTCATATCGCGGTCGCCACCAGGGTAAGTTCCAGGGAGCACTATTCTTTTACCAACAGCGCTTGCTCGCGTCTCTCCCGATGTGATCGCATCAACAACTCCTTTGTACAAATTGGCACGGATCTGCGTCTGGTTCTTCCTGTACCACCTCAACCGACAGCTCTCAATCTTGATGTACATGTCAACCGCCCATTGCTGCAGTACGCGTGCTCCACAGAGTATTGGATTGAAGATCGCAGGCCGTGTTTGCAGCATGTAACAGTAGTAGTCTCTCACAGAGACGCATAACCTGCTACTCCCCTCTGCACATGTTTGAGAACCATCGCGTGAGCATTATTCTAGAAACAATAAATTATTTAAAACAAAGTGGGAGACAAACGACACACCTGCATCATCATCATCATCATGACTCAAACGAGGATTTTGTACAACATCCCAAGAAACATTGCGTTTGGGTAGCTTCGGATGCCAACCTAGCTCCCCCATTGGATAGAATAATGGATAAGACAATGGGTCATATGCCCCGGAGGTCACACGTATACTATGCCTCTCGTTGTTGTTACCACAAAGTGTTATCCTGCGATCAAACCTTTTTGCTAGGTCAGTGCCCTCAACCCAAATTGCAGTGACCTCAGATGACACCGGTCTATTATATCTTCTTTGGTCAAGCCTCTTATCAATGTTTAGGTCTATCCGATAATCATCAAGGTTGTCCTTGTGTGCACCCAAACTCCTAAATTGCTGGGAGTATGGGTTTTCTTTTAGTATGTCTACTAACCTCTTCACAACATCCTGGTCTAATTGCTTGGTGGCCGCCTTACGATGATGTAGGTTAGGGTCATCGTCATAGAAATACAACTGCAGATGATCTGTACGAGAGCTAGGCCCGAATGAATGGACATTGTGGTAGATGGTGCCGTGTGCTCGGAATGTGTACACCCCAGATTTCATGTTTGTGTAGTTTTCATCAAGGCTGACACCAAGGGTTGTGAAGGAGAAATGCCCGTTGAAGAACCGTATGTTCTCCCAAAAATGTCTAGAATATGCATCCATGCTGGACCATAGCCTCATTAGCTCTGGGATTGGTTCCGGTTGCTTAAGCTGGATCTGGACATTGCGACAGCAGAAGCCGTCGGTCTCAGACTCAAACTTCCTGGCATTACAGTGTTTGCAATTTTCATCGAGCTTCAGGATGTGAGTGTTGTCTGGAATGTTTGAGTAGACAGTGTCAAATGGATCAATCTCGCTGGGTTTAGCGCTAGACATGCTGGCTTCCTCGTCATCATCCAATATGTCATTATCGGATCCTACGAGGTATTTGTTGGAAAATCACGTTCAAAACAGAAAATATTAATACATCACACAATAATAAAGCTCCAAAGTGTCATAGTGTAGAGTTGGCGATACCTTCGTTGCAAAACATGTAGTACTCCTCATCAATAAAGTCGTGTGTTTGCTGCTCATCGCCCATGGTGCCGCTTTGGAATACATCAATGTCTTCTGCATCGTCGTCATACATAATGCGACAACAGACAAGATAATGTTAGAATGACATGCTGAGAATGAGCATAATAAACTGACAATCACAATTTCATACCATCGGCACCGACAGTGTATCTCGGCATGTTCGTCCCCGGTTCGCCATCAGTTGAATCATCTTTTGTGGCCCGAGAGGCGTGTGATGCGCGGCTTGTGGAAGTGGGATATTCAGATGTTGAGTTTGCAAGGCCTGTAAGGGGGATTGCGATGCATTCTTTGCACGGTGTTTTTTTTACTTCTGTCATAATTGGCCTTCCTCTGTGCACTTGACTCCCCCTTCTCAATCACCGACATGCTTTTGCGGCGCTGAACGCGCTTCTCTCGTAATATTTCATTCTTTTGTTCTCTGACCTTCATAGTTAATTCGTCATTTTTCTTCTGATGGCATGCTCTGCTACTCGCGTTTTTCTGCTCCCTTTGCTCGTCTGTTAAATTATGTTTCCGCTCATTGTCACTTCGCCTCCTAGCTAGAACAGTGTCCTGAATGACAGACGTGTGTAAAGTTGAAGGGGGACATGTAGCTCCCTCTTTCATTAATTCTGCAACGCTAGAGCAATTCAGGTCGTCTGGTTCAATAATATTTACAAAACGTAGTTAGAACAGTTTGATTTTTCGGCGCATGAGGAGTGCCATCTAGAATAATAGTTCCTGATGACAAAAGGGATATTGAACATAAGCGTATACCTGAAGTACCAGAAGGACGTTTTTTTATCTTTGATACGCCTATCCTTGTTCCTCCAATAAGCAGCTCGCCGCAGGGCGTTTCTATGGTCTCTCTTGCGTTCTTCTTCAGTTTTTTGCTCTATTTTTTGAGTGTCACATCTGGAATATAATTCACACATTCCAGAAAATTAGAGATCAGATCACTAAGATGCTAGCGATTGCTGTGTTAGTATGAAAAAATTTGATTACCTTGTAGCTCGTTGTCATTAACGATCTCATCTGAGACCGTAGTGGTATCAGGAAATGTTGACTCATCATGCGATAATGACGTACAACCAGTGGATTTGTCTGGTGTTCCAAAGTTGTCGAAACATATTAATGCTTAATTATTAAGACGGTACTGACCATAATGGATAAATCATTGTAAGCTTACCTGATAAATGAAGGGTATGTGCATGTTCAACTTGGACATTAGGTTGCTTCTTCCGCCGATAGGAAGCCCTCCTCAGGGCGTTTCTATGGTCTCTCTTGCGTTCTTCTTCGGTTTTTTGCTCTGTTTCTGGGGTGTCATTCAAGATTACATTCACATCTGGTGTCATTCAGAACATTCCCGAAAATTAGAGAATAAAAAAGGTACACATATGCAATTGCTGTATGAATAGGCACAATATGATAACCTTGAAGCTCGTAGCCATAGATGAGTCCAAATGAGATTGTATTTGAACCCGGAAATGTTTTAGAGCTGGTTGGGTTGTCTGGTGAACCAGAATCGACAAAACATATTAATGCTTATTGGTTACGACGGTCCCGACTATAAGTTTAAAACAGTTTAAACTTACCTGATAAAATAAGGGTATGTGCATTTTCATCTAGGACATTAGGCTGTTTTTTCCGCCGATATGACGCCCTCTCAGTGCGTTTCTATGGTCTCTCTTGCGTTCTTCAGCCGTTTGATGCTCTGTTTCTTGGGTGTCATTCAAGATAATATTTTCATCTGGTGTCATTCAGGGCAAACCAGTCATTTAGAAAATAAAACAGAAACACGCCAGCCATTGCTGAATGAGTAACTTGGTTAAAACCATGTTAGCTTACCTGATGAATGCAGGGCATGTGCATCTTCATCTTGGACATTAGATGGTTTTTTACGCTGACAGATAGCCCTTTCAAAGGCGTTTCCTTGGTCTATTTTGCAAAAATCTTATGTCATTCGCGTATTTTGTTTGCTTTCATGAAAGTCACATAATCATGCCATTGATGTCATTATATCTAAAGCCAAATGAGAAAACACAACTTGACATCTAATGACCATGGAGATGGTGATATCATATTACCTTTTTTATCTCTCACACAAAGGACACCCGATGTGACCGTAGCTTCATGAGGGTATGTTGCATCATTAGGCAAGACTGATGTATTTTTCGAGCTAGCTGAAAAATATGAATCAACAAGCTTGGTCAGTAATTATTTAAATTGTGTAATCAACAAGCGGATCAATTTACCAACCATGATAATCTCGCATCGGTTTATTTATCTCCCTATCTTCGAGAACATTTGTGATATCACATAGAGATTGGCGGCCGGCTGACTGCCCATTTACTTGTTGGTTATCCAAACCATCAGTCTTGTTTTTGCGATAAGCCGCCCGCCTACGAGCGTTAAGATCCCCATGACCTAATGAGCAACATAGTATGAGCATCATATTATCTCTAACCAGGTTAATAAAATGAATCATGTGCATACTATACGTCTGCATATCAAACTAAGAGCAGCCATCAACCACAAGTTAATGAACTCACCATATTTTGCAAGTACAGGCTGATTCTTCTCTTGTAAGCTGACAATATCCTCATTTTTTTCTTCTGATAAGATGCACGCCTCCGTGCATTGTACTGCTCCCTTGCTTCCTCAGCGTATTTTTTACATTCATTAATTAGAGATCCAGTTTCAAGCTGTTCGGAAGATGTGTCGTCTGCATCATGTTATAAGTATAAATCAAAAATCAAATAAAACACACTGAATCGAATGGGAAGGTGGTTATCCTGCCTATGGTGCCTTCAGTGTCATATCGTAGCTCCGACAGAAGAATAGCATGATCGAGTGTTAGATTAGCCGGAGCTGTTTGACCATCAACATGGTATCCAGGCCTTACCAATTCTGATACAACTGTAGAGTTCTAGTCAGCATGAATACGAACCAATGATTGCCTGGTATGCAGGCAAACAACAAATATGTCTGCAATCAATGATGTACCTGTTTCCGTCGTGTAAATTGGCTCAACATTTGCAGATACGGTTACGATGCTTGGATTATACTCTTTCAGATTTGTCACCCGCGTAGGGGCTGCAACACATTAAGCATGGCCCTTGTCATTGTCAGATGTGCACGTCAGGCAATACCGCACAATATTTTTCACACAGTTATATACCGGGTTCCGTCACGTATGTAGCTTCATCTCGTTCATCAACGGGTACCAAGGTTGCACCATATTCTTCACCATTTTGACCGCTCGCCGGACCTGCAACACATTTTGCAAAAAATATTGTTAATGTAAGAAATGCAAGTAAAACTGGTGCAACGCTTATTACCTGTAGCTACGACCTCTTCTAGTTGATGTTCATTGGCTTTGCTTTTTGCATTACCCATTCGCAAATGGAATGACCGTTACCTCCAACTTGTGTCTGTCTGAGGTGTTCTTGAGGCCTGGAAGAAACTTAAAGGAAAGCCGACTCGGATGGAGATAGCAGATGCTTGATGAAAGAAAGAGAGATGGCGCATGCACAAGATGGTATGTTACTTGAAGTCAGGCACAAGATGGTAATTTATCATTCAGTTTATTACTTTTAGATACGGTTTTATCTTATAGTTTAAGCACAAAACAGTGAGTAAAGCAGTGGCTAGTAGTTAATATAATTCTGCAGGTTGCTTTCTCATATTCTTGTCAGCCACAACCATTGTTCATTGAAATCAATATAATTCTGGTAATTATTTGCTCCCTTGAAACTAATCATGCTAGACAAATGAATTGATCCATTTATGTTGTAGACAAGGTTTATCTAGAAAGGAAACAGCTAATTAATATTTATCTGCTGCCATATTGCCTTCTTTGTGATGTTGTTGTTGCTAACATATATAGCATATGATGGATAACACCTGAAATTTTGTTGCCCTCAATTTTCCTTCTAGACTAAAATCCACTTTGAAGAAGTTAGCAGGACCTTGATGCTGTTGTTGTTGATAACATATATACCATATGATGGATAGCACCTGAAGTTTTTTTGGTCTCAATTTT
Organism: Aegilops bicornis; assembly: GCA_021605145.1. Classification (NCBI taxonomy): domain Eukaryota; kingdom Viridiplantae; phylum Streptophyta; class Magnoliopsida; order Poales; family Poaceae; genus Aegilops; species Aegilops bicornis. The sequence goes on along the minus strand of CM038670.1, from coordinate 164,010,653 downwards.
CCTTCTTCACTAAAATCCACTTAGAAGAAGTTTGCAGGACCATGTGGCGTTTGGATGCACCATTTGTTCTACCATTTGTACATTGGTAAGTGCAGTATTCTAATGATTAGGTGTCCATATTCCTCCCTACCATGCAATTTATTCCATGTTTGTGCAATTTTAATTGGTATGTTGTCTTTTTAGGTATCTTTCAAGAAAAAGGTCTTCCATCCTTAGGAGCAGTGGAGCCCTGTTTTGACGATCTCCAAGGTCATTCTCATCACCATACTCATTTTCTATTTGCACACTTGAAAGGCTTCACATTTACCTGATTTCAAGTTCTTATGGACCTTATGGTAAAGTATTTAAGTAATTTTAGTCGGCTGAAAAGGCTCCAAGCTTCTTTGTCTATCATTTCCTATTCAAAACTGACAACATAAATTTGTGAAGCCTTTCAGTTTGTCTTTGTTTCAGTTACTTTACCATTCGGTCTAGATGCCTGAACTATGTTAACATTGTCAGCTTAGTAAAATGGTATGAACTTGTGTGCCATAGACATAGCAGGTCGAAAAACTACCATTGTATTTGCATATACTGCTTGTGGCACAATTTTCTGAAAACATGTTGGTGGTCATTGGTCAACAAAAGTTTTCAGCATTCGGCACGGTGTTAATATTCTTGAATTCATTGTGTTTCTAGAATTATTGAAATCTTCTGTTCTGCAAATAGTCCTTCAGCAAATGGCGCTTACACTTAACATGGGATACTCCAAATCCATAAGAGCAGGCTATATCTGATATTTTCTCCATACAGAGTCGGCACCGACTTGCTTTATATTTTCCGCTACTTGTCAATATGATGGCCTGTTGTAATGAGGCCTGGCCATTACTTATACTTGGGAACTACTTTTAAGTGATAGATGTACAGTGATGTGTGCTTTACTTTACAGTTTTGATAAGATTCCATTGCGAACACACTTTTTTTCTTGACAAGGAAGTACGGCGGGCTAATGCCTACTGAACTATATTCGGAACTATCAGAGTGTATAGCAGATTAGAGCAGATTACAACAGCCTTAAAGGTAAAATGATCTAAACATTTTGTTGAGTTGTTTTTGCACCAGATTGTTGGCACTAAAACTACTTGATCTCAATACATTCACCTCACAACACTTGTTGGCGAAAACATGTGCTATAGCACCAAAGAAGTTGAGGTCAAATTAATGAGGTGATAGCTAAACTCCTTAAACTGGATATATTTGTGTATTGTTTGCTTCAAGTAAATAGACATATATTCCAGTACCACTAGTTTTTGAATTATTTGTTTGCTACATGCTGTCACTGCCATATTTAGGGACAATTTTGTTGTTTAACACATGCGAGAGTTGTTCAGTTTTGCACTTCCCAATAAACCACCATCATATAACCATATAATAAACTGCTTGCTGTCCATATGTTAATGTTTGACACTATAGGTATTCTCTCTGTACGTTTGTCGATGAAAAATGCAAAACGATTTGTGTCCTGCACTGAACCTTGCTGCTATTTTTATTTGTAGTTTTGTCAGAGTTATCATTTGGATGTCTGGTAGATTACAAGATCTACAGACCTATACTAATGTATCATTTGTGCATCGTCATGTGCTGCCTGACATGTATGTGATGGTTGTACATTATTAAAACTGCGATTCTGTGATGCCTGTGATGGTTGTATATCTCATGGGGTGTGTGTATGAAATGCGATGGATGTAAATTTCACATTCGAACTAAAAACGTTTTGAAACGGACCGCCGGCGGGGGATCTGTCATACCTAGAGTGAGTGTATTTCGCGGCTGATCGTGGACGCCTTTGGCGGGGGCTCCTGAAAGGGATAGCCGCTCCTCAAAGGGATAATCGGTGCCACGTCCTGGACGTCTCCGGCGACGGGTCCTGAAACGGATCGGCGCCGGATCCTGGAAGCGCTCAGCGGAGGGTCCTGAACGGGACCAGCGCCGGATTAGTGGAGTCTGGCAGTTACGTGCCAGGGCGGCGGTGCAGGGATCGCCCCGGTGGTGGTGAAGGATCGAAGGGCAGCGGCGAGCGGAAGAGGGCAGATTCGGGAGACTGTTCCTCGCACGAGGAACATGAGACCTCACTCGATGGCACGAGTCCTCGCTCGAGGACGCAGACTCGGCCGGTTTTTTTTGCTGGTTAATTTTCGCCGGTTTGTTATCGGCGGTTTAATTTCGATCGTCTTAGTTAATTGCGACGGGAGATTGGACGTGAGAGGCACTCGATCATGGGGTTTTCTTTGGTTTTTCACGGCTGAGCAGGAGGTGGGAGGAAGTACTAAAGAAGTACCAAAAAAGACCAAATTAGGTGGGACTAAAATAAAACCCGAAACGCGGACTACCAACTGAGACATTAGGAGTAGAGATACAAGGTCTATAGTACTTCACAACATGCTCAAACTCACATAATCCCAGTCAAATGAGAATCTAAATGCATTTCATAGTTATTACTTTGTAGGATGCAACAAAAACAACCATAACTCTACATCAACCATTATAGAAGCAACATTTTGACATATCCCAATGTGCAGAGATAGCTTTTGAAGATGGAGCAGATAGGGCGGGAAAGATTGTATGTATGTGGACGAGAGAGTAGAAGACAAACCTAACAAGACAGAGAGAGAGAGAGAGAGAGAGAGAGAGAGAGAGAGAGAGAAAGAGAGAGGAAGAAGTTAGGTCTGTGAGAAAGATGGATACATGTAATATACATGAGATGCGTGTGCATCTGGATTCTGTATACGTGGAAGGAGAAGAGACAACATGTTTGATGAGAGAGCTGGAAAAACATGGACGAGAGGGGAAGGATATCGTGGGTTGAGGGATTGACAATTTTGTGCGGGGGAGAGAGGGATTGGTAATTTTTTGCAAGAGAGAGAGAGGGTGTGGGGAGGAGTTAGTCAGCCGTCGTCACATCACCCTGCTTCCAGATGACCCCGCATTCTCTAGCACGGTGTGGTCGCCGTCTTCGATCTGCTCGATGCCCTCTTTGAAGATTGAGGTGTTGTGCATGTTGGGGTGCAATGAAGCACAAGCGAGAGTGGTCACCGTATAACCTTGGATGGGGATGAATTGTGTGCTCGGGGGAGTGTGTGTGTGTGTGTTGTGCTGCGTGTGTCTCTCTGTGTGTGTGTGTGTGTGTGTGTCAGATATTGAGAGAAAACAAACCTAAGGAGAGAAATGGGTATTCACAAAGAGATTGTGCGGGCCTTGAGGTGGGCAGGGGCCGGGTGAGGGTGTCAAAATGTGCGAGTTGATGCATGTGTGAGGTGAGACTCCCGTGCAGCGCCGCCCACTACACTTGTACTACATCGGTCGTGGTTTATTAGTCCCCCATTGAGTTTGACTGGAGATTTAACTGACAAAATGTTAGTGCATGTCAACAAAAACTATATCGTTGGATTCGTATTTGAACATAGTTTTGAATGATATAATTTTAGGTGACATGCATCAGCATCTATCATACTATATATAATGTTAGTTCAATTTTTGGTCGTACTAATCTATAGTAGTAAGGTGCCCGTGCATTGCACCAAAGAGTGAAATGCATTGATCGGGGAGTTTTTTATTTTGACAAAGGATGTGGGGGTCATCTCATGTGTAACGGGTATCAATAGGTTTCTTTGGATATTATTTCATCTCTAGAGCTCACAAACATCCGGCTGAAATAGATAAAAAGGTATCTTTTGCAAACAAAAGCGTTCAACTGTTCAACCTGCATCCAAAACCTGTGAAGAAATAACACTTATTGTGCTTTGCAAGAAATGATCTTTAAGAATTAGTTTTTGAGTATCGATTGTTATACATGTTGGCTCTGATGACATGGCACTTTCTTATAGTCAACAGTTGGCTATACTATTAAGTAATATTAACCATGCCCTTATACACCTAGATGGAGGTATTAAATCAGGATGACTTGCAAGCGGGCAGAGGAGATGTAAGAAATGGTTCATCGTATTTCTTTCACCAGTACTATAGTAAAAATTCATACATGGAAGATTCTAGACTGAACCATAAACAGATACACTTTTATTCATGCACGATACTCTAATAGAGAAAGATCCTGCATGGAAGTCTCCACATGATTAGATAGCGGATTACATTGAGCGAAGACTAATGATCAACATTTAACTTGATAATGCGTATGTTCAGGTGAACCTCCTTGGAGTCCCCGTGCACCGCGTCGGCAGGTAAAGGATTCCATGGGTTTTCCAAGTCCACATTGGCAGGATAGTCCCAGCTCCCCAGAGTCCAAGTTCGTTCGATGAGGCCGGTGTTGCCGCCCACGCGACGCAGAGGGGTAGTAACACTAACCACGCACCCGTACATCGGCCTCGTGTCAGCGTCAGCGGAGTCGCCCCTGACACACATTACAGAGACGGGGTGGCGGCCTGCGCGGGCCTCGCCGATGCCCACGATCAAGAGGAAGACGCTGTCGTCCTCCTCCGAGACTAGCAGGCGGCGGTGATCCTCCAGCGACTCCGGCATGGTGAACGGGTAGCACGTCTCGTACTTGATGTTTTCCGCCAAGGGCCAGCAGTGACCGCTGCATGCATCCGTGAGGTGATGCACCATGTCCGCCGGCGAGCCACAAAACAACATCGGGCACTCATAGCAGTGGACGAAGGGCTCCTTGGAGGCATCGACCAGGCCGTCCATGAAATGGGAGTGGCTGTAGGGCACGTTGCGCCAGTTGAATATATGAGCAAGTTACTACGAGATTTAATCCGAATAAGCACAAAATAAATCATGACAGCTATAACAGAGATGAAACTAATCATGTGGACTAGCATAGTAGTAGGATACAAAGTAGAAACATGAATTCTACCACGATTTTGAACAGGAAGGACAAAAACACATACGGTGCAACGGGAAGAGCACTGTTGGCGTTGAGGTTGTCGCCCATGTCGTTGAGGAAGAGGTTGCCGAGGTAGGGGAAGAAGTCGTCGTCGGTGAAGTCGTGGCTGCCAGCAGTTGCGAGAGTGCGCTCCCCAAATTTCAACAGCGCCCGCCTAATGGAGCGCAGGAGGGAGTGGCTGTAGGGGATGTTGAGGCCGCCGAATGGAGCGCAGGAGTAGCACATGAAGCAGTAGATGGTGTCCTTAGAGAATCTCTAGTGGATCATCTATATGGACGTGTATAGCAAATATACACGATGTGAGCTGAAAAACTACTCCCAACTACTCGTGTAAAAGGGCGTGTAAACATCCATGCGCAGGCCACGACGGTACGAGGCGTGGAAATATACACGAGCAAGCCACACTCATGAGAAAACCGCTGCTTCGTCCCGCGCCCGCCCGGAGGAAGTATCGGAGGAGCTCGCCCCCAGGACGCCGTCGCATTTCTAATATGCACGTCCTAATTTACACGTTCCACTGAAAAACCGTGAGGTGTATAATTTAGCAAGGTGTATATGGACGTATATATGGAGATATACACATCAAAATTTACACCATCCACTACAGATGCTCTTACTAGTACTCCCTAGTCTCTATCTATCTATATCTACTCTTATAGAAAACCAAGTTGGTGATGATGGTATGCCTGCCATCTTGTAATATAGACCGTCTGATCTATATCTGACGGATAGAAAGCCAACTATGACAATTTTACAAAAGATACCCGCTCCTCTCTCCACATTTGCAGATAAGGCCTTGCCTCGTTCATCCTTATCTCCCACAACCTCGTGCTCCTCCCTATGTATCAATCTCTACTACTCTTCTTTGTTTTTATAACAAATCGAATAGTGCTGCGCCGTCCGCTGCACGCCCGGCTGAACACGCCTCCTCGCCTCCATCATCACCAACTGAGTCTTTTATAGGAGTAGGAGTAGAGAAAAAACCAAGTTGGTGATGATGGTGTGCCGTGCAATGCACGGGCATCTTGCTATGTTTTTTGCATATAAGTCCAAACACCACATAGACACGGTCTTTGAGCACGGTTCATAGTCTTTCCATGCTCGGGCATTGAAGTTTGTAACTATTTTAGATTAGAATATACTACTCCTCCAGTGCTAGTAGTAGAGCAGAGTCCTACTCTACTAATCTACTCAAGCAAGCTAGGGAATAGCACTGTAGGGAGTACCAGTACTGTGATCACTCAAGCAAGTTTTCTGGCATCGACATGAACCTACGCTACCGGTATGTGTCTCGTAAGTCAAGCGGCGTGTTGTAGTCATCATCATCTGTCCACTTCCAGCAGCACATATTCGCTTCTCCATCTTTGTCCGCACATAATCTCGTCCAATCTTCCATCCCCGCTAAGGCGCCTCCCCCCTCGTCCGAAACCCAAGCACTAACAATGGCAGAACCGAGCAGCGTCCGCCGAAAGAGTGGCAGGAATTCGATCCCCATAGAGGTAATCAAGCTCATTGTTTCGCGTGTGGACAATCTATGGTAATCAAGCTAAGTTGGAGTCAAATAAAAAAGGGCTCTTGATTTAGTCAATCTTAATATTATGATACTAAATCAAGAGCCCTTTTTTATTTGACTCCAACTTGATATGATGTTGTAGGCTTCCTAGTGTCCCTACCATTCCTAATCCCAGAACCTTTCAAAGATAAGCGGCATGGCAGTTGCAGGTGGTTCCTGGCTCGATCAGACGACAGAGAAAGATTGATGATCGTCAGACGCATGCGGACGTGTTGTTTCGCGGAATACAATCACGATCCACGCAAGGTATTTGAGTAGGATCCTAGCTTCTCTGGGCCTTCAGGAATTTTTGACTGGAGGCTGGTAAGTAGCCCTGGTACACGCTCTCTGTTTGTCGGACTGAATTATCCAATTAACCAGGAGATAACCGACGGCAAGGATCGATGGCAGCGCAGTTTCGTTCATCAGGCAAAACTATGTGTACACAGCGTACAGCTACGTCTTGAGCTTGCGTTGGTTTTCCCCGAAGAGGAGAGGATGATGCAGCAGAGTAGCATAAGTATTTCCCTCAGTTTTTGAGAATCAAGGTATCAATCCAGTAGGAGGCCACGCATAAATCCCTCGTACCTGCACAAAACGATAGCTACTCGCAACCAACGCGATTAGGGGTTGTCAATCCCTTCACGGTCACTTACGAGAGTGGGATCTGATAGAGATAATATTTTTGGTATTTTTGGTATATAGATGCAAAGTGAAAAGTAAAAGGCAAAGTGAAAACAAAGCAAGTATAAAAGTGATGGAGATTGATATGATGAGAATAGACCCGGGGGCCATAGGTTTCACTAGTGGCTTCTCTCAAGAGCATAAGTATTCTACGGTGGGTGAACAAATTACTGTTGAGCAATTGATGAATTGTGCATAGTTATGAGTTTATCTTGGTATGATCATGTATATAGGCATCACGTCCGTGACAAGTAGATCGCAACGATTATGCATCTACTACTATTACTCCACTCATCGACCGCTATCCAGCATGCATCTAGAGTATTAAGTTAAAAACAGAGTAACGCCTTAAGCAAGATGACATGATGTAGAGGAATAAATTCATGCAATATGATAAATACCCCATCTTGTTATCCTCGATGGCAACAATACAATACGTGCCTTGCAACCATTTCTGTCACTGGGTAAGGACACCGCAAGATTGAACCCAAAGCTATGCACTTCTCCCATTGAAAGAACTACCAATCTAGTTGGCCAAACCAAACGGATAATTCGAAGAGACTTGCAAAGATAACTCAATCATACATAAAAGAATTTAGAGAAGATTCAAATATTATTCATAGATAAGCTGGATCATAAACCCACAATTCATCGGTCTCAACAAACACACCGCAAAAAGAAGATTACATCGAATAGATCTCCACGAGAGAGGGGGAGAACATTGTATTGAGATCCAAAAAGAGAGAAGAATCCATCTAGCTACTAGCTATGGACATGAAGGTCTGAAGTAAACTACTCACACTTCATCGGAGAGGCTATGGTGATGATGTAGAAGCCCTCCGTGGTGGATGCCCCCTCCGGCGGAGCTCCGGAACAGGCCCCAAGATGGGATCTCGTGGATACAGGAAGTTGCGGCGGTGTAATTAGGTTTTTGGCTCTCCTTCTGATCATTTGGGGGTACGTAGGTATATATAGGAGGAAGGAGTACGTCGGTGGAGCAACAGGGGGCCCACGAGGCAGGGGGGCGCGCCCTAGGCTCCCCCCCACCCTCGTGACCGCCTATGTTACTTCTTGGAGTAGGGTCCAAGTCTCCTGGATCACATTCGGTGAGAAAATCACGTTTCCGAAGGTTTCATTCCGTTTGGACTCCGTTTGATATTCTTCTTTGAAACACTGAAATAGGCAAAATACAGCAATTCTGGGCTGGGCCTCCGGTTAATAGGTTAGTCCCAAGAGTAATATAAAAGTGGAAAATAAAGCCCAATATAGTCCAAAACAGTAGATAAAGTAGCATGGAGCAATCAAAAATTATAGATACGTTGAAGACGTATCACGTACTATGCGTCTCTGCATGCACCATACCCTGATATGTGCCGCCACACTCTGCAGCCCAAAGTAGGAGAGAGGGTCGCAAGTATCAGACATCGACCTGCTGGCTGGAGTTTCCCCCGTCAGGCACCCATCTGGTTCAAGCCGTCAACCAATCTCCACAGCTTAATAAATAGTAACGTCTAACTGAGCTAGTTAGATGCGTACACTTGGTGTAGTAGGATCTTTATTTAGTTTGATGCATACACTTGTTCTTTTTTGGTAGCCCTTTTGTAATGATGGCTGATGTTTGGTTTGGAAGAGAGAGTTGCATCTTCACTCTTCTGGCCTGCTTACTGCTTCTGTTGCAACCCCCTGATATGCACGTATTGTAAACATTATGTAACAAATTTGAAACTGAGGTGTTCTTTGATTGTCCTCCTTATGAGTGGCGGTTGGGGACGAGCGATGGTCTTTTCCTACCAATCTATCCCCCTAGGAGCATGCGCGTAGTGCTTGGTTTTTGATGACTTGTAGATTTTCGCAATAAGTATCTGAGTTCTTTATGACTAATGTTGAGTCCATGGATTATACGCACTCTCACCTTTCCATCATTGCTAGCCTCTTGATGCCGTGCATTGCCCTTTATCACATTGAGAGTTGGTGCAAACTTCACGTGCATCCAAACCCCGTGATATGATATGCTCTTTCACACATAAACCTCCTTATATCTTCCTCAAAACAGCTACCATACCTACCTATTATGGTATTTCCATAGCCATACTGAGATATATAGCCATGCAACTTTCCACCGTTTCATTTATCATGACACGTTCATCATTGTCATATTGCTTTGCATGATCATGTAGTTGACATAGTATTTGTGGCAAAGCCACCGTTCATAATTTTTTTTGACCTTGAAGACTGCAGGGTTTACAACCCACAGCATTTTATTAAAACTTGAAACAGCAGGTACAGTAAAGAGTTCCTTAAGAGAAGGAACATGGCATAAAGGAAAAGAATAAAAACTGTACAACCTAGTCTAGACAGAGAAAGAAAGTTCTAACTAAAGAAAGTACAAGTGCAGGGCCCTTCAAGGAGGCAGGAAATCAATCCATTTAATCAAAGCCTCCCTGTGTCTTGACTTGATTCTGTGAGCCAAGAGAGAGATGTCCTGGACAAAACCATTTCTCCTTTGCTCAAGGTAGGTCCGATATACCAAGACTTTATCATTCCTGACTTTCCAAATATTCCACCAAGTTAGGAAAACCACCTCAGAGAAGAAAGGCTTATTGAAATCCTTCCTAGCATGGCGTGCAATCTGAACCATATCCTAAGTATTGAGCCATGTGATTTGTAGATAGTTCCACACTCTCATGCTGAAGTTGCACTGAAAGAACAGATGGTTCCTGTCTTCAGGAGCTCTTGTGGGACAAAGAACACATTCACGCCCATCATTAATCTTCCACTTCCTGCGTTGAATCATATCCTTGGTGTTTACTTTGTCCATAATGACCAGCCAAGCAAACATTTTAATTGTCATAGTACAGGAAGATTTCCAAACCCAACAGAGTAGAGGGTTGGTAGGAATTGGCTCATGAACCAAGTCATAGTATTTCTTTGCAGTGAACCCAGCATTCCTCCCATGTTTCCATTGCCAGCAATCATTAGAAGCAGCATCCAAGGACATCTCAGACAAGATTCCAGACAGGTGATTAAACTCCCTGTAGGCCATTTCAGATAATGGCAAAGAGAACATGCTATGAAACTCATCAATCTGCAACACTTCAATAACAGAGGAATTCTTTTGTAAGCAGTATGAGACACAGGGAGGTTTGTCTCCAACGTATCTATAATTTTTTATTGCTCCATGATATATTATCTTCTGTTTTGGACATTATTGGGCTTTATTATACACTTTTATATTATTTTCGGGACTAACCTATTAACCGGAGGCCCAACCCAGAATTTCTGTTTTTTGCCTATTTCAGAGTTTCGCAGAAAAAGAATATCAAACGGAGTCCAAACGGAATGAAACCTTCGGGAACGTGATTATTGGAACGAATATGATCCGGAGGACTTGGACCCTACGTCAAGAAAGCTACCAAGAAGCCACGAGGTAGGGGGCGCGCCTACCCCCTGTGCGCGCCCTCCACCCTCGTGGGCCCCATGTTGCTCCACCGACGTACTCCTTCCTCCTATATATACCTACGTACGCCCAAACTACCAGATACGGAGCCAAAAACCTAATTCCACCGCTGCAACCTTACATGCACCGTGAGATCCCATCTTGGGGCCTGTTCCGGAGCTCCACCGGAGGGGGCATCGATCACGGAGGGCTTCTACATCAACACCATAGCCTCTCCGATGATGTGTGAGTAGTTTACTTCAGACCTTTGGGTCCATAGTTATTATCTAGATGGATTCTTCTCTCTTTTTGGATCTCAATACAATGTTCTCCCGCTCTCTTGTGGAGATCTATTCGATGTAATCTTCTTTTGCGGTGTGTTTGTTGAGACCGATGAATTGTGTGTTTATTATCAAGTTTATCAATGAACAATATTTGAATCTCCTGAATTCTTTTATGTATGATTGGTTATTTTGCAAGTCTCTTGAATTATCAGTTTGGTTTGGCCTACTAGATTGATCTTTCTTGCAATGGGAGAAGTGCTTAGCTTTGGGTTCACTCTTGTCGTGTCCTTTCCCAAAGGATGAGGGGCAGCAAGGCACATATTGTATTGTTGCCATCGAGGATAACAAGATGGGTTTTATATCATATTGCATGAGTTTATCCCTCTACATCATGTCATCTTGCTTAAAGTGTTACTCTGTTCTTATGAACTTAATACTCTAGATGCATGCTGGATAGCGGTCGATGTGTGGTGTATATAATAGTAGTAGATGTAGGCAGGAGTCGGTCTACTTGTCTCGAACGTGATGCCTATATACATGATCATCCCTAGATATTTTCATAACTATGCTCAATTCTGTCAATTGCTCAACGGTAATTTGTTCACCCACCGTAAATACTTATGCTCTTGAGAGAAACCACTAGTGAAACCTATGGCCCCTGGGTCTATTTTCCATCATATTAATCTTCCAACACTTAGTTATTTTTATTGCCTTTTATTTTAATTTGCATCTTTATCATAAAAATACCAAAAATATTATCTTATTATATCTATCAGATCTCACTCTCGTAAGTGACCGTGTAGGGATTGACAACCCCTTCTCGCGTTGGTTGCGAGGATTTATTTGTTTGTGTAGGTGCGAGGGACTCGTGCGTGGCCTCCACTAGATTGATACCTTGGTTCTTAAAAACGGAGAGAAATACTTACGCTACTTTGCTGCATCACCCTTTCCTCTTCAAGGGAAAACCAACGCAGTGCTCAAGAGGTAGCACTAACATGATTTGGGTAGACTTAAGCATCGTACGAGTGATAAAATCTCATCATATTCAACACCTTGGACTTGTCGAAAACCTTTTTTCGACAATTCGAGCTTTGTAGATAGTAACACTACTATCAGCGTTCGTCTTCCTTGTGACGCCCTCGATTCAATCATACACTAATCATACACGCAAATGTGTACGATCAAGATCAAGGACTCACGGGAAGATATCACAACACAACTCTATAAACAAATTAAAATAATACAAGCTTTATGTTACAAGCCAGGGGCCTCGAGGGCTCGAATACATAAGCTCGAATACACAAGAGTCGGCGGAAGAACCAATATCTGAGTACAGACATATGTTAGACAAGTTTGCCTTAAGAAGGCTAGCACAAAAGCAACATCGATCGAAAAGGCAAGGCCTCCTGCCTGGGAGCCTCCTAACTACTCCTGGTCGTCGGTGATCTCCACGTAGTAGTAGGCATCGGCGGTGGATCTGGCTCCTGGGCTCCGACATCTGGCTGCATCAACTGGAAAGAAGAAGAAAGGGGGGAAAAGGGGAACAAAGCAACCGTGAGTACTCATCCAAAGTACTCGCAAGCAAGGATCTAGACTACATATGCAACATTATCAAAGAAAGGCTGTATAAGTGGACTGGGCTGCAGAAATGCCAGAATAGAGAGAAGGCCTAGTCCTATCAAAGACTAGCATCTTCTGGAAACCACCATCTTGCAGCAACCGGAGGGAGCAGAGTAGCATAAAGTAAAGTAGTAGAAGTGTTATCAACCTCGGCCAGAGATCCTTTCTCGACTCCCTGCGAGAAAGAAATCCCAGAGCCATACTATCCAGTTATCATCACAATCCATTTCTCATCACCATCCAATTCTCATCACAAGTATCCAGTTCTAGTTGTATCGACCGGGATACAACTCCAAGTGTCCGTTACCGTAGGACAGGCTATCGATAGATGTTTTCTTCCCTGCAGGGGTGCACCAACTTACCCACCACGCTCGATTAACTCCGGCCGGACACACTTTCCTGGGTCATGCCTGGCCTCGGCCAAACAATACGCCGCAACCCGACCTAGGCTTAATAGAGAGGTCAGCACGCCGGACTAAACCTATGCCCCCTGGGGTCATGGGCCATCGCCCCGAGAACTCATGCACGTTGCGAGGGCGGCCTGTGAGCAGACCTAGCTACCTCCTTCAAAAAGGCAGGTGCTTACGTAGTCCAACCCAGCGCGCGCCGCTCAGTCACTGACGTCTATTAAGCTTCGGCTGATGTATACGACGTAGAACATGCATACTATGTCCACGTGATGGTTAGTGCTATCAGGCCAGAGGCCCCTTGGATCAAATATCCAAATCATAGTGGATTAGAAGCACACGGTAACAAGCAGAGACTCACGAAAGATGTGACCCAGTTTCCCTGTCTCGAGGACTTGCGGCAAGGGCTAAGAATGCCCGGCCACGCCTCGTAATTATCTCGCGGGCACCCTCCAGGTCAACCCGACTCCACATCACTCGCAATTAAGCTCACGCGGCTACCCCTCGTGGTCGAATTCGCCTTTAGTAACATGGTTCAGTGTAAAGCCATAGTAATCATAGTAACTGTGTGTCTGAACATCAAGGGGAAAGCCCGAGGAATCACCCCCAGTGAATTCCACTCGATGTAATCATCAAGGTGAATGTAAGAGAATTCACCCTCGAGGTCCACAATTGAGGGGTTGCACGACAGAGTCGTATCGGAAGTGGTTAAAGAGGAAATCACCCTCGATGACCACGACCGAATAGCTACATTACAGGGTTAACATCAGAAGCGCTGATGAGGTCTCACCCTTGGTACTCGATAGTAACCCAGAAGTGTCGAGCAACTAAGGGGAAGTGATGTCCGGTGTCGGGGCCTGGTCTTCGATCCCGTTGATCGGGTCTTCTGATAATCGGTAGGCGATCGGGACAAAGTGGGGGTCACTGATGGATCTCTAACCGACCTATACTAAGCAGTTTAGGATAAGCAGGTAAGGTATAACAGCAGATACAAAAGCAGGCTATGCATCAGAATAGGAGCAATCAATAACAGTAGCAAAATCTAATGCAAGCATGAGATAATGGAATGGGCGATATTGGGATGATCAAAGGGGGGGCTTGCCTGGTTGCTCTGGCAAGGAGGGGTCATCATCGGCGTAGTCGATCACAGGGGCAACATCCGTCTCGGGGTCTACCGAAGAGAAGAGGGGGGAGAAACAGTAAATACATAGCAAACAGAGGTATCACTAAGCATGACAAGACGATACGTAGTGCTAGGCGTACTCTAACGCAATACTTCACGTTGCAGACGAAGGGGGGAAACATCTGAGGATGATTTTCCAGCGGTAGGCGGATTTCGGACAGATGAAAGAGAGGGGACGGTTCCATGTTCAGCATGCTAGGGGCATGTGACAAATGAACGGGCCGCGCATTCGGATTCGTTGGATTTTTCTGAGCAACTTTCATGTAGAAAACATTTTCATCTGAGCTACGGTTTATTAACTACGATTTTCTAAAGATTTAAAGTATTTTCTGGAATTATTTAAATTAACAGAAAAGGAATTATGACATCAGCATGACATCATTGTGACATCAGAAGTCAACAGGACGGCTGACTAGGTCAAACTGACCAGTGGGGCCCACATGTCGGCCTCCGTTAATCCTAACAGTAAACTAAACTAATCCACAGGTTTAATTAGTTCGCAGGTCCCACCTGTCAGTGTTTGATTAAATAAGGTAAATACATTTTAATTTAAAATAGTCTTAAAGACGTAATTAGCGGGTGGGGCCCGCGTGTCAGTGACAGTGGGCTGCCAAGTCAGCAGTTGACTGGGTCAACCCAGTCAACTGGGACCCGCAGGGCCCAGCATCAGTGGCTCAGGAGATGGGGCCCACGCGTCCATGTTGGCGGTTGCGTCGGAGAGGGCTCCGGCGAACAAGGCAATGGCGGCGTCTCGCCGTAGTTGGCCGGGGCCGCGCTACAGGGGGCCTCCGGACCGGCGGTTTGGACCTACGGGTGCATGCCGACGTCGCGCACGCGATGGTGACGATGTCTGGCGGGACGGTCGGAGCATCGCCGGCGTCGAGGTTTGCGGTCGCCAGAGTTGGCGGAGGATGGAGTCGGCGACAGGGGTACGAACGGAGGCGCGGGTGGGATCTTTCAAACGCCGCGTCAAGTGGTGGTAAGAGGCGATGCTGGGGAGGCCGGAGCTGGTCGGAGCAGCGGCGGGGAGCAGCGGTGGTGCTCGGGCCCCGTTCGAATCGCGGCAGGAACGGCCTAGGGGTGCCGTTGGTGCTGCGGCTCAGTGTTGTGCGCGCCCTGGAGGGCGCCAGTGACTCGCGCGGAGGTGCGGGAGCGCACACGGCGCGCGGACGGCGACCATGGCGAGCGGCAGAGGTCGGCAACGCGGTGGAGTGGCTACGGCTAAGCAGAGGGACAGGGGAGAGAGCGGAGAGGAGGGCGAGTCACAGTGGAGCCGTAGGGAGTGGCAGCGAGCTCCGGGAGGGCGCGTGGTAGCCAGAATCGACGAAGATTGCGGCGGCTACCGTGGGTGCTCGAGGTTGAAGACGACGAAGATCCGGTGCAGCAGTGCCTCCCAGCTCGAGATGGCCGCCGTAGTCGACGCATAGGAGGCCGAAGGAGTGGGTGGCACGGTGGCGCGGCCAGAGGAGGACGATGGCCGTTGCTGTGAGAAAGGCGCGGTGACCGTGGCGTTCGGCCCTTCCTCCAGATCGGCAGAGGGGGAGAGGTGGATCTGGGAGGGAGGGCACCGAGGAGGAGTGAGGCGAGTGGGAAGAAAATATCCGGGGGGAGGGGCGCCTCGGTGGAGGCCTTATCCTCCCGCGGCATGGCCGACGAGGTGGTTCGACGGGGACGCGCCCTGTCCGGGCACAGTCGTGAACAGAACAAGATGACCGGGGGGGGGGGGGTTAGGTGGGCCGACTTGGGTGAGGCCCAGTGGGGGCACGTGCTCTCTCTTTCTTTTTTAGTTTTCTTTCTATTATTCTGCTTTCTTTTAATAGCCTCCATTTGCATTTAAATAAGCCACCAAATGACTTTGCAAAAATGTGGACCTGGACAAAACAAATACTAGGAAATATTGAGCACTGCCACAAAAAGTTTGGGGACTTCAGGTGTTGTCCAAGCATTTTTAGAAAATTAAAAGGACATCTTAAATACTGCTGGACCAGATAATAAATTCACAGGGGTAAGATGGGAATTTCAAAAATGTTGGCTTCAACATGACAAATATCTAGGGATTATTTTCCATAGGATGAGCTATTTTATTTGCATGAAAGAAGAAGCAAATATTTGACATGCAATTTGAATTTGAAGTAGATTTTGGACAAGTGGCATTTTTGCATGATGATCATGATGACATGACCTTCATTAGGGGGAGATTACTGTAGTGTGATGCTGGGGATGTTACAAATCTCCTCCACTACAAGAAATCTCGTCCCGAGATTTAATTGGGGAAGTAAAGAGTAACTTCGGGAGAAATGACCCTTATAGGGTTAATTATCTGGTGAACAATTCAGGGAATGAGGCAGAAGTATCTCTCGAGTTGAAACTTAATTAACATCGAGAGCAAATTATAAAGGTACAATAGGAAGTTTCAAGCGAATGGACAAACGATTGCTACCTGAACAGAGTGTGAGGAAGAGGTTCAGAGCATCAGAAGCAGATCATCTCTCGAAAGGTGGCTCGAGACATGATATGAAGCCAAATGCAAGAATATTTTGGAATCAAAGATATACAGGAGAGTAAGGTTCCGATCATGTGGAACTGTGGGTTATGAGCCCACCATGTGGGTTAAAAGTAGAAAGGGGGCCGATAGCAAGGCATGTCAGATGATAGACTGTCAGTTATGTTGTCAACAACATTGGTACCAAGGGCGAGGGACGAAGAGAACTATTTTCTTGCTCGTTGAATGAGGCGGACCAATAGGCAAAGTTCTCGTCCATCTGTGGTTACCGGAATGTCATCAACAATAGTAACAGGGTCTTACTGACAGAGTTGTATGCCGAGGTGCTTACTTAAGCAGGGATTTATCTCTGCTCAGACAAGTTAGATTACAAGAAAGGTGATACAAAACAATGGAAAGGAAAATGTGATTATTATGATAATCAGACCAATGGAAAGGAAAGGTGTTTATACCCAAGTATTGGAGTATAACTTTCCCAAGGAAAGGCAGAGCATGATAAAGCTCCAAGTATTAAACCATTTAGACAAAGGGCCAAGGAATTTATGAGGTTTACCCATACAACGGTGTCCGGATGATAGATCCAGAACCTTTGGTAATGTGCTACCAATGTTCTTGTCGATATTTGGAATACCAGAGTCATGCTTCGTGGTAGCATTGATATGGTGTTTCTAGTAAGGTTGGACCTAAAGATCACAAGAGATACAAAGGAACATTTCCAAGATTATCTTGGAACGTAAGGAATAACCGAACACAACCAGGTGTGTGTTGGTAGAAAGTCAAGGATGACATCGATGATATCACAAATCATCGAAGAGTAAGGATGGTATTTCTCAACATGAATTCGATTGACATCTCTGAAGAAATCAAAGTGTTGACGGTGATCACAACAAATTTTGTCGGGAGATTCTAGGAAGATGTCATCGAGCAGTGATGCTACGTCTTGAGCTTGCGTTGGTTTTCCCCGAAGAGGAGAGGATGATGCAGCAGAGTAGCGTAAGTATTTCCCTCAGTTTTTGAGAACCAAGGTATCAATCCAGTAGGAGGCCACGCGCAAGTCCCTCGTACCTACACAAAACAAATAACTCCTCGCAACCAATGCGAATAGGGGTTGTCAAGCCCTTCACGGTCACTTACGAGAGTGAGATCTGATAGAGATGATAGATAATGTTTTTGGTATTTTTGATATAAAGATGCAAGGTAAAATAAAAGGCAAAGTAAAAAAGCAAAGCAATAATAAAGCGTAGGAAGATTAATATGATGAAATTGACCCGGGGGCCATAGATTTCACTAGTGGCTTCTCTCAAGAGCATAAGTATTTTACGGTGGGTGAACGAATTACTATTGAGCAATTGATAGAATTGAGCATAGTTATGAGAGTATCTAGGTATGATCATGTATATAGGCATCACGTCCGAGACAAGTACACCGACTCACCTTTTGCATCTACTACTATTACTCCACTCATCGACCGCTATCCAGCATGCATCTAGAGTATTACGTTAATGAAAACAGAGTAACGCCTTAAGCAAGATGACATGATGTAGAGGAATAAATTCATGCAATATGATAAATACCCCATATTGTTATCCTCGATGGCAACAATACAATACGTGCCTTGCAACCCTTTCTGTCACTTGGTAAGGACACCGCAAGATTGAACCCAAAGCTAAACACTTCTCCCATTGCAAGTACTACCAATCTAGTTGGCCAAACCAAACGGATAATTCGAAGAGACTAGCAAAGATAACCAATCATACATAAAAGAATTCAGAGAAGATTCAAATATTGCTCATAGATAATCTTGATCATAAACCCACAATTCATCGGTCTCAACAAACACACATAAAAAGAAGATTACATCGAATAAATCTCCACGAGAGAGGGGAGAACATTGTATTGAGATCCAAAAGAGAGAAGAACCCATCTAGCTACTAGCTGTGGACCCGAAGGTCTGAAGTAAACTACTCACACTTCATCGGAGAGGCTATGATGATGATGTAGAAGCCCTCCATGGTGGATTCCCCTTCCGTGAACTCCTAACAGGCCCCAAGATGGGATCTCGTGGATCTGAGAAAGTTCTTGGCGGTGGAATTAGGTTTTGGCTCCAATCTGATCTGTTGGGGGTACTAGGTATATATAGGAGGAAGAAGTACGTCGGTGGAGCTCCGAGGGGCCCACGAGGTAGGGGGCGCCCTAGGGGGGCGCCCTCCACCCTCGTGGCCGCCTTGGGGCTTTCTTGACGGAGGGTCCAAGTCTCCTGGGTCTTATCTGATGAGAAAATCACGTTCCCGAAGGTTTCATTCCGTTTGGACTCCGTTTGATATTCCGTCTCTTCGAAACACTGAAATAGGCAAAAAAAATAGCAATTCTGGGCTGGGCCTCCGGTTAATAGGTTAGTCCCAAAAATAATATAAAAGTGGAAAATAAAGCCCAATATAGTCCAAATCAATAGATAATATAGCATGGAGCAATCAAAAATTATAGATACGTTGGAGACGTATCAGGCATCCCAAAGCTTAATTCCTGCTCGTCCTCGAGTAGGTAAATGGTAAAAAGAGAATTTTTGATGCGGAGTGCTACTTGGCATAATTTCAATGTAATTCTTCTTAATTGTGGTATGAATATTCAGATCCTTAAGATTCAAGACAAAAGTTCATATTGACATAAAAATAATAATACTTCAAGCATACTGTCGGTGTCAAAACTGGCGGATCTCGGGTAGGGGGTCCCGAACTATGCGTCTAGGCGGATGGTAACAGGAGACAAGGGACACGATGTTTTTACCCAGGTTCGGGCCCTCTCGATGGAGGTAAAACCCTACTCACTGCTTGATTAATATTGATGATATGGGTAGTACAAGAGTAGATCTACCACGAGATCAAGGAGGCTAAACCCTAGAAGCTAGCCTATGGTATGATTGTTGTTAGATCCTCACGGACTAAAACCCTCCGGTTTATATAGACACGGATAGGGTTAGGGTTACATAGAGTCGGTTACAATGGTAGGAGATCTACATATCCGTATCGCCAAGCTTGCCTTCCACACCAAGGAAAGTCCCATCCGGACACGGGACGAAGTCTTCAATCTTGTATCTTCATAGTCCAGGAGTCCAACCAACGGTGATAGTTCGGCTATCCGGACACCCCCTAATCCAGGACTCCTTCAGTAGCCCCCGAACCAGGCTTCAATGACGATGAGTCCGGCGCGTAGTTTGTCTTCGGCATTTCGAGGCGGGTTCTTCTCCAAATTCCATATACTTGTCGAATAGTCTCCGGCTTCTGATAAATGATGCGCTCCTTGGCTTCCACGCCCAATAATGGCCATCTTCCACGTGTTTGAATGAATGCGAAAAGCCAGGGTATGTTTACACTTATCCCCCTAGCTGCGCAAGTGAGCCGCCTATAAAAGGGGCGAGGACCTAGATCTGAGTCGCACCATCCCCCCTCCGCAAGCTTTCATCGGAGCACCTCTGACAAAAATCCATTCCATCATGGACAGTCGACGCGGCTCCTCCTCTCGCGCTCCCAGCCCCCAGCCTGGAAATTCGGAGAGATGCTCAGTCCCGCATAGCGAGCTAGTGATACTCCAAACCAAGGGATTTCTTCCCCCGGCCTTCATGGTTCCGGTTCGAGCCGGACTCGCCACCTATAAGGGCGGAAAGCAAGCGGAGAGTGTCCACGATCCCTCCAAAGGAGAGCGGGTATGCTTTATCTCTTATCTAGTAAGAGGACTCGGATTTCCAATTCATCCGTTTCTCCAGGGGCTCTTGGAGTTCTAAGGCCTCCAGTTGCACCACCTTACGCCTGCCTCCATTTTGCACATCGCGGGCTTCGTGGCCCTTTGCGAACTGTTCTTGGGCATCGAGGCTCATTTTGCGTTGTGGAAGAGATTATTCTGCCTTGTACCCCGTTCTCATGAGGGGTCAATATATCAAGTGGGCGGAGCCGAGCTATGGCGCATCGCCGGGACCGGATATCTATCCGGAACCCCGAAGAAGGCGTCCGAAGACCGCCTTGAATGGTTTTATATAGAAGACGTCCCGCTGCCGGATCCTGTTCGGATCGGTCTCCCAGAGTTCAGCAATGCTCCTTTGAAGAAACGCCTGAGTTGGCGCCCGCGGAGCCCCCAGAGGGAAGACGACAGGGACGTCCTTTACCTGATGAGCCGAATAAGATTGTTGGCTCATACCGGACTGACCATGATCGGTGCCATGGCCACATGTATTATGCGGGGGGTGCAGCCGCTCCAGTATAGGGGCCACCCCATGTGGGATTTCAACGGGGAGGACGATGCCACCCGTCATGGCCGTAAGGGGCCGGGATCGGTCGCCGATCTAGTGAAGATCTTGTCCGCGATGTACAAGGGAGAAGAGGAAGATTTTCTCCGCGTCAGTCCATTGAACGGATTTTCTATGAACAATCCTCGAACTGGGTAAGCGGACATTTCTTTTTTGCACACCCGATCCATATTCCCATGGTTAGGTATCTCATTTTGTGATTTTGACGCAGGAACTGCGTCAGGCCGTAAAAGACATAAACAACCTGCCTCCACAACCCGAGGATTCGGAAAGGCTCCTCGATCCGGCCTCCCAAGAGGATCCGGACATATTGGTGGAGCTGATCGATGGGGTATATCACCAACTGAGCATCGATAATGCCTTGGTTGCCATTACGGTCGATTACCCCGGAATACTTCCAGCCTCACAGGTAACTGAGACCGAGGTCCCAATACTCTGATAATGACCCATATGTGCTTATTTTTTATCGACGTATACCAATGGTGTTTCGCAGGGGGTGCCTTCGAGGCAGGAGGCCGAGCTCACGCGGCTAGCCAACAAGGCGTGACGGCCCCGCAGGCTAAAAAGAAGTGCGGTTCGGATTGAAACGCCGCCGCAACGGTATGGCGCGTCACCATATTCCCAGGATTGATTCCTGGAAGGCATACTAACGTTGTTGCTCATTTCAGGAAAAAGAGCGCTCGTCAGACTAAGTCCGGAGAGGTTGCCAATCGAACCTCCGCCGGCCAGGCTCCAAAGCCGGGTCCGAAAGCGGAGGCGAGCACGAAGCGTGCGTCGGATGCTCCTCCGACAGAGGATGCCGACAGATTGTCCGCCACCAACTCCGAGGTGGAGAGCGCCATGAATCACAGGCGCCACGACAGTTCTTCGTGGACGCATGTTTCTCCCAAGAGGCCTTGAATGCCTTCAATTCGAGATGCGCACCTCCGTGCCGCTCAAGATGGTCTAGCCAGAGCCACGGAGTAGTATGTAAAGGACATACTGGTAAGGAAATTTGACGATTATATATGCCAAGAGCCCCGAGACTTAAAATAGTTAGAATAACTGATTTAAGGATCATTTGTTATGCAGGATCTTACAAAAAAGAATACCCGACTATTTCAGGAGCTTGAAGAATGCAAGGCCCAACTTGAGGCCGCACTAGCCGCTACAGGGGGAGCCACAGAGACCCCTCCGGTAATATATGCTTCAAAAGATAAGTAGTTTGTGAAGTGCGGCGTGTGTGTAAATCGACAATAATATTGCAGATGGCGCGGACTAGATCCGGACAAGCAACAGATCTTGCGCGGTTGAAGGCGGCGAGAATGTGCTTACAAGGGTGAGGCAAGAGAAAAATAATCTCCAAGATGCCAACACCCGGTGGGTGAGGAACTAAAGGATGTTCGTGCCCGGTCTGCGACTCCGTGAAGGAGAATCGGCGACTTAGTCGGCGCATTTATAGTAAGTGCTTGAGCGAACTTTGAAAAAGAGTTGGCGAGGAAGTCAATTAATGAGTTATGTCCGTAGGTATGCTCACGGTCGTCCTGAAGAGGAAATGCCCGGTTCTACGGGTGACCTTCTTCCCGAAGTTATTTCAAGCTGCACGAACGAGTTCAGCAGGTGATGAAAGGCGTCGCTGTGCCTTGTGGCCATCTATCTCCCTACCCAAAGGCCTTGGAGAGCTTGCAGAGAAGCTTCAGGAGCACGCGGCGCTCCGACTATGGAAGATATCGGCTGTCGTCAAAGGCGCCTGGGAGGCCCGGGCCATGGTCAAGATGCAGTACACGGCGGGACCCAAACCACATGGCCGAGGTCGGACACTGTGGGGCCCGACGGGAAGGAGATCCCTGTGAGCTTAGTGTATGGCCAAGTAGAGTTGGCATAAAGTATTCCCAGCAGGATGTAAACTAGACAGCCTATTAGACGGCATTGAAGAGGAATACAATCGATCAATTTGACTATGTAATTTAAAATGACATGTAAAATGCCTTCTAGCCGGATTGTAGATCGCTTGTCGAAGCGGACCTTTTCGCTTCAACCTCGGGACCCAATAGTCCGGAGTGTGTCCGAATACCCTCGCGGTTATGTAAAAACCGAGGCATGCGTGGAGACCAAAGCGTAGGGGTCATGAGTGCTTTATCAGACAAGTGCCCAACTAGTTATGTTATATTACATGGTTAGTAAGAAACATCTTCCAGGGAGAATAGTTCCATTAGGGGTTCCTTTCCCTGGGAGGCATGCCCTAAAGTGCATGTCCGGACAGCGAAAAAAGCAGAAAAGCATCTCGGGGCAGATAAAAAAAATAAAAAATCGTCTTTTAGTTCACCGACCGAATATTCCCTTAAGAACGCTAGCTTTTGGCTTCACCCAGTCTGAGGTACACGTCCGGCTGACCCGGCGGTAACAATCGCAGAGGTGCTCCCTTTACCACCTAGCCGAACAATCGGGAACATAGGGGTAAGCACAGGAGCCAGGCAACCCAGCTTGGCCAAAACTTAAGTCATATCAATGCATATAATGGTGAATAAAAGGTACATGTGGAAGTGCGACACATGTGTTGGGCATAAAGCCCGTATAAATAAGCTTCTGTTAAAGAAGCCCCCAGGTATAATGAGCACGGATAGCGCGTCGAGTGTGTGCAAACAATGCGCGGACGATCCTTTAAAGGCTTCGGAAAAAGGGAGGGAGAAGGAGAGAAATAAAAGACAGCTTAAAATATAAAATATAGACGGAGGAAGGGGACGAACTCAGAATCCGGCGCTAGGCGTAGAATCTTCGGAGACAGGCTGCGTTCCATGGGTTCGGCTCGAGTCGGTTATCCGATGCGTTTCGCAGACGGTACGCTCCGTTGGTCAGGACTTGGTCGATGATGAAGGGACCCTCCCATTTGGACTTGAGTTTGTCCTTTTTCTTGTCCGGCAGGCGTAGAACTAGTTCGCCGACGTTGTAAGCTTTGGCCCGTACTTCCCTGCTTTGATATCTTCGAGCTTGTTGTTGATAAAATGCGGAACGAGCTTTTGCCACGTCACGCTCCTCCTCCAAGGCGTCCAAGCTGTCCTGCCGATGTAGCTCAGATTTTCTTTCTTCGTACATGCGCACGCGAGGTGAGTCATGAATTATGTCGCAGGGCAAAACTGCCTCTGCGCCGTATACCACGAAAAATGGTGTGAATCCGGTAGTGCGATTCGGCGAGGTTTGCAGCCCCCAGAGTACAGAGTCGAGCTCCTCTACCCAGTGCGTGTTAGATTCCTTTAGGGACCGCACTAGTCTGGGTTTAATGCCGCTCATGATTAGACCGTTTGCTCGCTCGACTTGACAGTTAGTTTGAGGGTGATACACTGAAGCGTAGTCGAGCTTGATGCCCATGTTTTTGCACCAGAGTTTAACCTCGTCGGCCGTGAAGTTCGTGCCGTTATCAGTGATGATGTTATGGGGACGCCGTAACGGTGTACTACCCCTGATATGAAGTCTATCACCGGTCCGGATTTAGCCGTCTTTACAGGCTTGGCCTCTATCCATTTGGTGAATTTATCCACCATGACCAATAGGTATTTTTGCTTGTGGGTTCCTCCTTTAAGGGGTCCGACCATGTCAAGCCCACCAAGACCGCGAAGGGCCTGGTGATGGGTATAGTTTTGAGGGCGGTGGGTGGCATGTGGCTTTGATTAGCAAAGAGCTGGCAACCGATGCATCGTTGGACTAAGTCCTCGAAGGCGCCTCGGGCCGTCGGCCAATAAAATCCTGTCTGGAAGGCCTTGCCTACAAGGGCCCGGCAGCAGCATGGTGCCCACCGAGTCCGGCATGAATTTCAGCCAGGAGATTCCGCCTTCCTCTTCGGAGATACACCTTTGAAGGACTCGGTTGTGCTTTTCTTATAAAGCTCTCCCTCATGGACCTTATAGGCTTTAGACCGCCGCACGCAATGGCGGGCCTCGTTTGGGTCCTCGGGAAGTTCCTGCCTAGTTAGGTAGGCTAGGAATGGTTACATCCCGCAGGGCGATGACTGCCATAATTTCGTGGGCTGATAGTGTTATTTCGTTGGCGGGACCACCAACTATGTCGGAATGTTCGGTGTGGGGCGGTGCGGTTGGGTCCGGGTTGTTATTTCCGGACTCTCCCTCCCATAGTACGGATGGCTTGAAAAGCCTCTCAAGGAAGATATTGGGGGGCATCGCGCTTATGCCAATGCGTATAGCAACGTCTGCTGCTGGTTGTTATCCGGGCTAGATGGTGAAATTCAAGCCCCTCAAACCGAGCTGACATTTTTAGGACGGCATTGCGATAAGCTGCCATTTTCGGATCCTTGACATCAAAGTCCCCATTTATTTGGGATATCGCGAGGTTCGAATCCCCGCGCACCTCTAGGCGTTGAATGCCCATGGAGGCTGCCATCCGGAGACCATGTAGAAGGGCCTCGTATTCGGCTGCGTTGTTGGATTCCGTGTACATTATTTGAAGTACGTATTGGACTGTATCTCCGGTTGGGGACGCCGTAACGACGCTGCACTGTGCCGCCAACATTTTGGAGCCGTCGAAGTGCATGATCCAGTTGGAATATGCGTCGTACTCTTTAGGGAGTTCGGCTTCAGTCCATTCGGCAATGAAGTCAGCCAAAACTTGCGACTTAATAACTCGCCGTGGTTTGTAGGTTATGTCGAATGGGAGGAGCTCAATGGCCCACTTAGCAATACGGCCCGTTGCGTCGCGGTTGTTTATAATGTCATTAAGAGGTACTTGGAGGCTATCGTTATCGAACACTCTTGGAAGTAGTGTCGCAGCTTCCGGGATGCCATGAACACCGCGTATGCTATCTTTTGATAATGCGGGTACCGTGACTTGCATGGAGTTAGGACAGTGGACACGTAGTAAACTGGTTTTTGGAGAGGGAACGTGTGTCCGTCCATTTCTCGTTCGACAATGAGCACCGCGCTTACAACTTGATGGGTTGCTGCGATGTATAATAGTATTGGTTCGCCCATGTTGGGCGCGGCCAGGACCGGATTTGTTGCCAATATGGCTTTGATTTCTTCGAGTCCGGCCGTGGCAGCGTCCGTCCACTCAAAGTGTTCGATGCACCGGAGGAGGCGATAAAGGGGTAATGCCTTTTCTCCTAAGCGGGAGATAAAGCGGCTTAGAGCTGCCACGCATCCGGTCAATTTTTGTATTTGTTTGAGGTCTCTGGGGATATCCAATTGTGACAGAGCTCGGATCTTGGCTGGATTTGCTTCAATTCCTCTACCGGATACAATGAAGCCCAAGAGCTTTCCGGCTGGTACGCCGAAAACACATTTTTCCGGGTTGAGCTTGATGTCATATGTTCGGAGATTATCGAATGTGAGCCTCAAGTCGTCGACTAGGGTTTCGACATGCTTGGATTTGACGACCACATCGTCTACGTAAGCCTCCACTGTTTGCCGATCTGGTTTGCGGACATGTACGAATGATCTTGTTGATATGTTGTGCCGGCGTTTTTGAGCCCAAAGGGCATTGTGTTGAAGCAGAATGGGCCGTATGGAGTGATGAATGCCTTTGCAGCTTGGTCTGGCTCTGCCATCTTAATTTGGTGGTAGCCGGAGTATGCGTCGAGGAAACACAATGAATCGTGTCCTGCGGTAGCGTCGATAATTTGATCGATGCGGGGAGGAAGGGATCCTTTGGGCAAGCCTTGTTAAGGTCCTTAAAATCGACACATAGGCGCCAGGATTTGTCCTTCTTTGGTACCATTACCAGGTTTGCTAGCCAGTACGGATGTTTAATATCTCTGATGAATCCGGCCTCCAATAGTTTGGCTAGCTCCTCTCCCATGGCTTGTCTCTTGGGTTCGGAGAAACGCTAAAGAGCTTGTTTGACTGGCTTGAATCCTTTTAGGATATTTAGGCTGTGCTCTTCCAGCTGGCGTGGGATTCCTGGAATGTCTGAAGGGTGCCAGGCAAAAATGTCCTAATTTTCGCGTAGGAATTCTCGTAATGCAACGTCCACATCAGGGTTTAATTGTGCCCCGATGGAGGCCCTTTTTGTAGGGTCCGTTGGATGGACTTGGAATTTGACTATTTCGTCTGCTGGTTTAAAAGAGGTGGACTTGGATCTCTTATCGAGTATCACATCGTCCCTGTCCACCGTGGAGCGCAGCGCAGTGAGTTCCTCTGCCGCTAGGGCTTCGGATAGTGCCTCAAGGGCCAGTGCGGCTGTTTTATTTTCGGCGGAGCGCTATGTCCGGGTCACTAGCGAGAGTGATAATTCCGTTGGTCCGAGCATTTTGAGCTTCATGTACCCGTAATGGGGTATAGCTTGAAAAATTGTGAATGCCTCTCGCCCTAATAGAGCGTGGTATCCGCTGCTGAACGGGGCCACTTGGAATGTGACCTCCTCGGACCTATAATTGTCCGGCGTGCCAAACACCACATCTAGTGTGATCTTTCCCTGACAAAGATGCTTCCGATCGGGATTATTCCTCTAAAGGTTGTGCTGCTTCGCTCCATGCGGCTCCAGTCTATGCCCATTTTTCGAAGGGTTTCCTCGTATATGAGGTTTAATCCGCTGCCGCCGTCCATGAGTACCTTGGTAAGGCGAAAGCCATCCACTATTGGACTGAGGACCAATGCGGCTGGTGCTCGGGCTGTTCGGAATTTAGGCTCGTCACTGGCGTTAAAGGTAATAGCCGTGTCACTCCATGGATCTATTGTTGCTATCTGGTAGACTTCGGCAAGGTTGCGGAGTGTTCGTTTCCGCATATTATTTGATGCAAAAGTCTCGAAGACTGTTAATACCATACTGGTATTGCTGGGCAGGTGCTCTGGAGCTAAGAGCTCTTCGCCACTTTTGGCCACCTGCCGTAGTATCCAACATGCTCTAAGGCTATGAGTTGGAGTGGCGCCCTCTGTGCTATGAAGTTTGCAGGGTCCATTGAGCCATCCCTCCAGTACGGTTCCGTGCCCCTTGGGAGGTTTTTGCTTTTTGATGCAGAACCCGGTGCCCGGTGATAATGCACCCTTTTATTTCGGACTAGGGTCGATTCGGGGCGAACTATCCCAAAATTTGATTTCGGTTCTCCAGCGCTCTCCATCGCGTGATGCTTCAGTACTATGGACGCCAAGTCAGCGAAGCGTGTAATTTCACGATGACTTATGGCGTTTAGGACTCCCTTGTCCATGCAATTATTGCAGAAGAATGAAATTGCGTCCTCCTCACGACAATCCTTTATCATGTCCATAACCAGGAGGAATCTGGCCCAGTAATGATGTACTGTTTCACCGGGCTTTTGCCGGATTTGGGATAGATCGCTTATGTTTGGGTGGGCGGGTGGAATTAAATTCGAACCCGTCCGATCTAAGATTCATGGGCCAAGAAGTTTCGAACTTGGAAGCTTGGGTTCTTGGAGGTTGTCCAATGAATCTAGCCATTTGCTGACTTTAAGTTCAGGGCTTGAGTGGTGTCCTCCCTCCGGGAATCCGGCATGGAGGGTCAGGAATCTGGACATAGCTGGTCCTTAAGGAAGGAGAAGAGTCGTCAGATTGTTCCTCTACCACAGCAACGTGGTGGGTAACACAGGAGAGTTGATCTCTCTCGGATCGGTTTTAGGCCCAATCGATGCGTAGTGCATGGCGACTCCTGGCGGCAATGCGATCCAAGAGCTCGTTCAAGGAAGAGAGCTCCATCGGATCTAACTGCTCGGCGAGTTCCGAGTTAACGTGAAGATTGCTTTCGATGACCAGAGAAGTCCTCGTCGGCGCGACGGCCGAACAGGCGGTCATAAGAAAACCGCCTAGCCAGAGAGTTTGGCCGGTGGCCAAAGCTCCTTTGGCAACGGTGCCGTCTTTAAAGACGGGATGAGGCATCCTTCCTGACAGCGACGGCACAGAGGAACTCTCAATGAAAGCACCAATGTCGGTGTCAAAAGCTGGCGGATCTCGGGTAGGGGGTCCCGAATCGTGCGTCTAGGCGGATGGTAACAGGAGACAAGGGACACGATGTTTTTACCTAGGTTCGGGCCCTCTCGATGGAGGTAAAACCCTACTCCTGCTTGATTAATATTGATGATATGGGTAGTACAAGAGTAGATCTACCACGAGATCAAGGAGGCTAAACCCTAGAAGCTAGCCTATGGTATGATTGTTGTTCGTCCTATGGACTAAAACCCTCCGGTTTATATAGACACCGGATAGGGTTAGGGTTACACAGAGTCGGTTACAATGGTAGGAGATCTACATATCCGTATCGCCAAGCTTGCCTTCCACGCGAAGGAAAGTCCCATCCGGACACGGGACGAAGTCTTCAATCTTGTATCTTCATAGTCCAGGAGTCTGTCCAACGGTGATAGTTCGGCTACCCGGACACCCCCTAATCCAGGACTCCCTCACATACTAACAAAGTAATCATGTCTTCTCAAAATAACATGGCCAAAGAAAGTTATCCCTACAAAATCATATAGTCTGGCTATGCTCTATCCTCACCACACAAAATATTTAAATCATGCACAACCCCGATGACAAGCCAAGCAATTGTTTCATACTTTTGACATTCTCAAAACTTTTTCAATCTTCACGCAATACATGAGTGTGAGCCATGCATATAGCATTATATGTGGAATAGAATGGTGGTTGTGGAGAAGACAAAAAGAGGGAAGATAGTCTCACATCAACTAGGCGTATCAACGGGCTATGGAGATGCCCATCAATAGATATCAATGTGAGTGAGTAGGGATTTCCATGCAACAAATGCACTATAAGTATATGAAAGCTCAACAAATGAAACTAAGTGGGGGTGCATCCAACTCGCTTGCTCACGAAGACCTAGGGAAATTTGAGGAAGCCCATCATCCGAATATACAAGCCCAGTTCTATAATGAAAAATTCCCACTAGTATATGAAAGTGACAAAACGAGAGACTCTGTATTATGAAGATCATGGTGCTACTTTGAAGCACAAGTGTGGTAAAAGGATAGTAACATTGTCCCTTCTCTCTTTTTCTCTCATCATTTTTTTATTTGGGCCTTTTCTCCTTTTTTATGGCCTCTTCTTTTCGTCCGGAGTCTCATCCCATCTTATGGGGGAATCATAGTCTCCATCATGCTTTCCTCACTTGGGACAATGCTCTAAAAATGATGATCATCACACTTTTATTTTTCTTACAACCCGATACTTAGAACAACATATGACTCTATGTGAATGCCTCCGGCGGTGTACCGGGATATGCAATGATTCATAAGTGACATATATGAAATAATTATGAATGGTGGCTTTGCCACAAATACGATGTCAACTACATGATCATGCTAAGCAATATGACAATGATGGAGCGTGTCATAATAAACGGAACGGTGGAAAGTTGCATGGCAATATATCTCGGAATGGCTATGGAAATGCCATGATAGGTAGGTATGGTGGCTGTTTTGAGGAAGGTTTATGGTGGGTGTATGATAACGGCGAAAAGTGCGCGGTATTAGAGAGGCTAGCAATGGTGGAAGGGTGAGAAAAATGTGTATAATCCATGGACTCAACATTAGTCATAAAGAACTTATATAATTATTGCAAAAATCTACAAGTTATCAAAGCAAAGTATTACGTGCATGCTCCTAGGGGGATAGATTGGTAGGAAAAGACCATCGCTCATCCCCGACCGCCACTCATAAGGAAGACAATCAATACATAAATCATGCTCCGACTTCATCACATAACGGTTCACCATACGTGCATGCTACGGGAATCACAAACTTTAACACAAGTATTTCTCAAATTCACAACTACTCAACTAGCATGACTTTAATATTACCACCTTCATATCTCAAAACAATTATCAAGCATCAAACTTTTCTTAGTATTCAACACACTCAAAAGAAAGTTTCACAAATCTTTAATACCAAGCATATTATTATTTTAAGAAAATTACCATGCTATTAAAGACTCTCAAAATAATCTAAGTGAAGCATGAGAGATCAATAGTTTCTTTAAAACAAATCCACCACCGTGCTCTAAAAGATATAAGTGAAGTACTAGAGAAAAACTATAAAGCTTAAAAGATATTAGTGAAGCACATAGAGCAAAACTATAAAGCTCAAAAGATATAAGTGAAGCACATAGAGTATTCTAACAAATTCCAATTCATGTATGGCTCTCTCAAAAGGTGTGTACAGAAAGGATGATTGTGCTAAACTAACAAGCAAAGACGCAAATAATACAAAACGCTCCAAGCAAAACACATATCATGTGGTGAATAAAAATATAGCTCCAAGTAAAGTTACCGATGGAAGTTGATTTAAAGAGGGATGCCTTCCGGGCATCCCCAAGCTTTGAATTTTTGGTGTCCTTGGATTATATTGGGGGTGCCATGGGCATACCCAAGCTTAGGCTCTTGTCACTCCTTGTTCCATAATCCATCAAAAGATTTCACCCAAAACTTGAAAACTTCACAACACAAAACTTAACAGAAATCTCGTGAGCTCTGTTAGCGAAAAAAAAACAAAAGACCACTTCAAGGTACTGTAATGAACTCATTATTTATTTTTATTGGTGTTAAACCTACTGTATTCCAACTTCTCTATGGATTATAAACTATTTTACTAGCCATAGATGCATCAAAATAAGCAAACAACACACGAAAAACAGAATCTGTCAAAAACAGAACAGTCCGTAGTAATCTGTAACTCACGCAAACTTCTGGAACACCAAAACTTCAGCAAAAATAGGAAGACCTAGGCAATTTGTTTATTGATCAGTATCAATTGGTATCACTATTTTATCACGTTCTGGTGATTTTTAACAATTGTTTTCGTGAACCAAAAGTTTCTGGAAATTACAGCAAGATAAATTACTATTATCCAAGAAGATCATATAGGTTTAACTTGGCACAAACACTAATTAAAACATAAAACCACATCCAAACATAAGGTAGATGGATTATTTATTACTAAGAAGCAAGGAAAAATATTGGTTTGTCTCCCAACAAGCGCTTTTCTTTAAAGCCTTTTTAGCTAGGCATTGAGATTCAATGATGCTCACAAGAAAGACAAGAATTGAGGCACAAAGAGAGCATCATAAAACATGTGACAAACACACTTAATTCTAACATACTTCCTATGCATAGGCATATTATAGGCAAACAAATTATCGTAGCAAGCAAAAACTAGCATATGCAAGGAAGCGGAAAGGAACAATAGCAATCTCAATATAACGAGAGGTAATTTAGTAACATGAAAATTTCTATAACCATATTTTCCTCTCTCATAATAATTACATGTAGGATCATAGGAAAATTCAACAAAATAGCTATCACAAAGTATATTCTCAACACGATCCACATGCATGCAAAGTTGATACTCTTCCGAAATAGTGGGATTATCATTAACTAAAGTCATGACCTTTCAAAACCCACTTTTATCAAAAACTTCATAAGATTGAACATTCTCCAAATACGTGGGATCTAAAGTTGACACTCTTCCGAACCCACTTTCAATATTATTGCAAACAATATTATCAATGTCATATTCATCATGGGGCTTAAATAAATTTTCAAGATCATGAGAAGAATCACCCCAATCATGATCATTGCAACAAGTAGTAGACATAGCAAAACTAGCATCCCCAAGCTTAGGGTTTTGCAGCTTATTAGCACAATTGACATCAAAAGAATTTATAATAAAATCATTGCAATCATGCTTTTTATTCAAAGATCTATCGTGAGTTACTTCACGGATTTCAAGCAAAACCTTATGAAGATAATCTAGTGCATCCAAATCACTAGGAATTGGTTCATCATAATTGGATCTCTTAAAAAGGTTGGCCAGCGGATGAGGATCCATAGATATTGGCTTCTTTTTTTAGGAATAAATACTCAACTATTTCAACTAAACGAGCAAAGCAGGCCAAGTAAGACATCAAGGCAAGCGAAAAGAGAGGGCGAATAAAACGGCAAGGGTGAAGTGGGGGAGAGGAAAACGAGAGGCAAATGGCAAATAATGTAATGCGAGAGATAAGGGATTGTGATGCGTACATGGTATGTTGACTTTTGCGTAGACTCCCCGGCAACGGCACCAGAAATCCTTCTTGCTACGTCTTGAGCTTGCGTTGGTTTTCCCCGAAGAGGAGAGGATGATGTAGCAGAGTAGCGTAAGTATTTCCCTCAGTTTTGAGAACCAAGGTATCAATCGATGGCGGCAAGTACCTCGTACCTACACAAAGCAAATAACTCCTCGCAACCAACGCGAATAGGGGTTGTCAAGCCCTTCACGGTCACTTACGAGAGTGAGATCTGATAGAGATGATAGATAATATTTTTGGTATTTTTAATATAAAGATGCAAGGTAAAATAAAAGGCAAAGTAAAAAAGCAAAGGAATAATAAAGCGTAGGAAGATTAATATGATGAAAATAGACCCGGGGCCATAGATTTCACTAGTGGCTTCTCTCAAGAGCATAAGTATTTTACGGTGGGTGAGCAATTCTTGTTGAGCAATTGACAGAATTGAGCATAGTTATGAGAGTATCTAGGTATGATCATGTATATAGGCATCACGCCCGAGACAAGTAGACCGACTCACACTTTTGCATCTACTACTATTACTCCACTCATCAACCGCTATCCAGCATGCATCTAGAGTATTAAGTTAATGAAAACAGTAACGCATTAAGAAAGATGACATGATGTAGAGTTATAAATTCTTTCAATATGATATATACCACATCTTGTTATCCTCGATTGCAAATATACATTACGTGGCTTGCAACCCTTTACATCCTTTGGGTAAGGACACCGCAAGACTGAACCCAAAGCTAAACACTTCTCCCATTGCAAGAACTACCAATCTAGTTGGCCAAACCAAACGGATAATTCAAAGAGACTTGCAAAGATAACCAATCACACATAAAAGAATTCAGTGAAGATTCAAATATTGCTCATAGATAATCTTGATCATAAACTCACAATTCATCGGTCTCAACAAACACACCGCAAAAACAAGATTACATCGAATAGATCTCCACGAGAGAGGGGGACAACATTGTATTGAGATCCAAAAAGAGAGAAGAAGCCATCTAGCTACTAACTATGGACCCGAAGGTGCAAGTAAACTACTCACACTTCATCGGAGAGGCTATGATGATGATGTAGAAGCCCTCGTGGTGGATTCCCCTTAGTGAACTCCAGAACAAGCCCCAAGATGGGATCTCGTGGATCTGAGAAAGTTGCGGCAAGTGGAATTAGGTTTTGGCTCCGTATCTTATCTGTTGAAGTGCGTAGTTATACATAGGAGGAAGAAATGCGTCGGTGGAGCTCCGAGGGGCCCACGAGGTAGAAGCGCCCTCCACCCTCGTGGCCGCCTCGGGCTTTCTTGATGGAGGGTCAAGTCTCACGGGTCTTATCTGATGAGAAAATCACGTTCCCGAAGGTTTCATTCCGTTTGGACTCCGTTTGATATTCCGTTTCTTCGAAACACTGAAATAGGCAAAAAACAGCAAT
This sequence comes from Aegilops bicornis, assembly GCA_021605145.1. Lineage (NCBI taxonomy): Eukaryota > Viridiplantae > Streptophyta > Magnoliopsida > Poales > Poaceae > Aegilops > Aegilops bicornis. Next base: position 163,976,378 of record CM038670.1, on the reverse strand, counting down.
TCTGGGCTGGGCCTCCGGTTAATAAGTTAGTCCCAAAAATAATATAAAAGTGGAAAATAAAGCCCAATATAGTCCAAAACAATAGATAATATAGCATGGAGCAATCAAAAATTATAGATACGTTGGAGACGTATCAAGCGACGACAACAAACAAAAGGGTAGAAGAAGTGAAAGGCCATGAGAACCACGGATTCGATACAAGCTCCAAACCAAACTTGTTGTTTGAGATGAAATGATAGGATGCGGAAGATCGACACAAGCTTTGCTCGTCGTCGGAAGTTGCTCCGGGCATAAGGACCAGGTAGCACAGTTAAAAGTTGACACGATAAAATATAGCCGATTAGGCTAGGAATGACTTGGAGGATTATTAAACTCGTAAGTAACGAAAATTACTTAGAGTTGTTGAATCAGAGTGCGGGATCGATTCTCTTATCGGTGTTCTCGAGTGACTGATAACTCATAACCCTGGGGGGAAATCTGAAATCGGTGAGAAGTAATACTAGATGAATACTCATAGGAAGCACTCAGTTATTTGATATTCTCGAGATACCAGGGGTAATACTCGAAGGTAGACCATATTAGAGTTTGGACATGTGTATTGATATGCATAAGGCAAGAACTTCAACTTGTCCGAGAAAGGGGATCAAAGAAGACAATCTTGGTTGGAACCACGATTGCAAAGGCCAAAATCACAGATACAGGATCAAATTATACCAAGGGAATAATTATTGTTACGAGAAGCTTCCATGATAAGATCTACATCGTTTCCATGGGCATGAACAAAAAGTTCAAGGTCGACTCCCACTTCTCCAATGCATAACCTTTCATTCACTTCTCGTGTTCAATGAAGTTGTAGTGTTGAAATGTTATCTGGCAAATCAACAGAAGAGTATGACTCGTGAAAACTCTCGGGTTCACATGGATTAAGGAAGGCATAGGTTCAATCCATAGGGGCATCTTGGGAACATATACCACAAACTCCACGAGTAAAATAACACAAGCTCGAAGGCAAAGCATGGTTAAGAAGGCAGAGGATACAATTTACCAAAGGCAATATGTATCAGGGGAAGAGCGCACGATATTTTGAATATGAAGGACATTGCCGGATAATAATCCAACAAAGGATTCAACGGTCCTCAATGGATCTGATGTGAGTATCAGTACTCAATCAAAAGAAGGAAAGGATGCAAAGGCTTCGGATTATAGAAACGTCTGAATAATTCGATGCTTAATGCAAAGAAATTACAATTTCCAAATTAGAAGATCAGAAGCAGACACTCTGATCAAAAGACAAGTAAGTTGAATAGATATAGATCGACAATCAATTAAGGTTTGGTTTGCCGAGAACCAGCTCATGTCCGGAGTGACGTCTGAGCCGGAAAGATCATTTAAAAGGATCAACTGATGATTGCGCGCATTCGCTCACATGTTGAATCAATAGGAACAAAATGACGGTGTCAAATGATACTAATGAATATTGCTAGGCATATGAGAAGCATCCATAATGTAAGAAGACAAGTAATTGTCGGGCAATAGTTTGAAGAGGATTCTCGGGAGATTGAATAGTATTTCATAGAATCATATGAAGCATAAGAACAACTGGGGATGAACGGATACTCGATAAGTGCGAGGAATTATCGGAGGGGGGGTATTCATGTGGCAAAGAACTGCAAGGCAGTAGACACAGTATTCTCAGAACAATAGGGAGAATTTCGGGGTATCTTGTAATAACAAGATCAACGGGGAATGATTGTATGAAAGGCAAGTGTACGCGGTTATTCATAGGGGTTTATCGGTGGTACGGATATGCAAATGCGATGAGCACAAGTTATCGGGATAACATCGGAGAGTATCTTCGGGGTCTTCTGGTGAATCAAGCCATCACCTGGAATGAAGAGGTTCTCCGGGAGGAAGTAGTTACGAGATCCTAGTGTTAGAGTTAGTGATACGTCTCCAACGTATCTACTTTTCCAAACACTTTTTCCCTTGTTAAGGACTCTAACTTGCATGATTTGAATGAAACTAACCCGGACTGACGTTGTTTTCAGCAGAACTACCATGATGTTGTTTTATGTATAGAAAAGAAAAGTTCTCGGAATGTCCTGGAAATCCACGGAGGCACTTTTTGGAATTTATAGGAATTTTTGGCGCAAGAATCAATGCCAGGGGGCCCATAGCCTATCCACGAGACAGGGGGGCGTGGCCCCCCTAGGGCGTGGCCTCCTATCTCGTGGGCCCCCTGGACCTCCTCCGACCTCAACTCCAACTCCATATATTCCGCCTCGAGGAGAAAAAATCAGAGAGAAAGTTTCATCACGTTTTACGACACGGAGCCGCCGTCAAGCCCTAATCTCTCTCGGGAGGGCTGATCTGGAGTCCGTTCGAGGCTCCGGAGAGGGGGATTCATCGTCGTCATCATCATCAACCATCCTCCATCACCAATTTCATGATGCTCACCGCCGTGCGTGAGTAATTCCATCGTAGGTTTGCTGGACGGTGATGGGTTGGATGAGATTTACCATGTAATCAAGTTAGTTTTGTTAGGGTTTGATCCCTAGTATCCACTATGTTCTGAGATTGATGTTGCTATGACTTTTCTATGCTTAATGCTTGCCACTAGGGCCCGAGTGCCATGATTTCAGATATGAACCTATTATGTTTTCATGAATATATGTGTGTTCTTGATCCTATCTTGCAAGTCTATAGTCACCTATTATGTGTTATGATCCGACAACCTCAAGTGACAATAATCGGGATACTTCTCGGTGATGACCGTAGTTTGAGGAGTTCATGTATTCACTATGTGTTAATGCTTTGGTCCGGTTCTCTATTAAAAGGAGGCCCTAATATCCCTTAGTTTCCGCTAGGACCCCGCTTCAACGGGAGGGTAGGACAAAAGACGTCATACAAGTTCTTTTCCATAAGCACGTATGACTACGGAATACATGCCTACATTACATTGATGAATTATAGCTAGTTCTATATCACCCTATGTTATAACTATTGCATGAGGAATCGCATCCGGCATAATTATCCATCACTGATCCATTGCCTACGAGCTTTTCATATACTGTTCTTCACTTATTTACTTTTTCATTGCTACTGTTACAACTACTACAAAAACCCAAAAACATTTATCTTTACTTTTGCTACCATTCCTATTATTATTATACCACTTTTGCTACTAAACACTTTGCTACAGATACTAAGTTATCTAGGTGTGGTTGAATTGACAACTCAACTGCTAATACTCAAGAATATTCTTTGGCTCCCCTTATGTCGAATCAATAAATTTGGGTTGAATACTCTACCCTCGAAAGCTGTTGCGATCCTCTATACTTGTGGGTTATCAAGACTAATTTACGGCGCCGTTGTCGGGAGCATAGCTCTATTCTACGAGTCACTTGGGATTTATATCTGTTGATCACTATGAAGAACTTGAAAGACGCTAAGACCAAGATTTTGCCCTCAACTACGAGGGGAGGTAAGGAAGCGCCATCTAGCTCTGCACTAGATTCTCCTTCCGTTATTAGTAGGCTTGCGACACCTAAACCTCCTCTTGCTATGAATTACGATATGTCGCATGTTATTGATGATGCCACTTCTTCTATGCATGATGAAACTACTTACTGCATTGATACTACTTTGCCATTAGGTGAATTTCTTGATGAACAACTTGCTAGAGTTAGGGGAATGAAATTCTTGAAGATCCTATTACTGATGATAGTGATGATGAAGGTCCCCCCAATGATTATGTATTACCTATTGTTCCTAAGGGTTATGTTATGAATGAAACAGCTGCTATGGAAATTCTTGCTTGCAATGATAGAAATGATCTTAAGAAATTATTAGCTAAATGGAAGGAGCAGTCTCTTAATGCTAGAATGAAACCCGGTCCTGCTTTTGCTACTTCACCTATCTGTGTTACTGATAAGGATTATGAATTCTCTGTTGATCCTGATATTATTACTTTAGTTGAATCTGATCCTTTTATGGCCTTGAATCTGAAACTGTTGTGGCACATCTTACCAAGTTGAATGATATAGCCACCCTATTTACTCATGATGAGAAGTCTCGCTATTTATATATCCTTAAGATATTTCCATTCTCATTAGAGGGTGATGCTAAGACTTGGTATAATTCTCTTGCTCCTGGTTGTGTGCGTAGTCCCCGAGGATATGATTTATTACTTCTACGCTAAATATTTCCTTGCTCATAAGAAACAAGCTGCCTTATGGGAAATATATAATTTTGTGCAAATCAAAGAAGAGAGTCTCCCACAAGCTTGGGGAGGCTTCTCCGATTATAATGCTTTGCTGATCATCCTCTTAAGAAAAATAAAATACTTGATATCTTTTATAATGGACTAACCGATGCTTCCAAGGACTACTTGGATAGTTGTGCTGGTTGTGATTTTAGGGAAAGAACAGTCGACGAAGCTGAAATATTATTGAATAATATGTTGACTAATGAAAATAATTGGACTCTTCCTGAGCCAGTTCCCGAAGTAATTCCTGAACCAATTGAGCCAACTCCTGAGCCTATTCCTAAACCCACTCCGAACAAGAGAGGTGTTTTATTTCTCAGTCTGAAGATATGCAAGAGGCAAAGAAATCAATGAAAGAAAAAGGTATTAAAGCTGAAGATGTTAAGAATTTACCTCCTATTGAAGAAATACATGGTCTTAATATACCGCCTGAAGAACCACATTGTCTTGATAACCCGACACGGGTAGTAAAGGTAAATTATCTCTATAGATATGATAAAGTTGCAATACCCTCTACTAAATTTCATAGCCCATGCTTAGATGAATTTGATGACTTTATGGCTAGGCAAGAAAGTTTTAATTCTTATGTTGGTAGAGAGTTAAAGAATAATGCTTCGAGATAGGACGCGAGGGTGATAATCTGGCTAGAGTTAAAGATGAACTTCACCGTGTTAGCAAATATGCTTCTATGGTTGCTACTCAAGTTGACCAAGTACTTAAAGCTCAAAATGATTTGCTTGATGAATTGAATAATAAAAATGACTTTCTTTGTTAGAGTGGCTACTAGAACTGGTAGAATGACTCGATAACCTTTGTATCTGAAGGCCACCCTAAGAGAATCGAGCAAGATTCTCAGAGAAATAATTTAGAGGCACCTAGTTCTTCTAAAAAGAAGAAGAAGAAAAATGGTAGAACTTTGCATGCTTCTAGTGAACCTACTGTAGACACACCTGAGAATCCCAATGCTATTTCTATTTCTGATGCTGAAACACAATCAGGTGATGAACATGAACCTAGTGATAATGCTAATGATAATGTTCATGTTGATGCTCAACCTAGCAAATACAATGTAGTAGAGATTGAACCTGCTGTTGATCTTGATAACCCACAATCAAAGAATCAATGTTATGATAAGAGAGATTTTGTTGCTAGGAAGCACGTTAAAGAAAGAGAACCATGGGTTCAGAAACCCATGCCCTTTCCTCCTAAACCATCCAAGTCAAAGGACGATGAAGATTTTGAGCGCTTTGCTGAAATGATTAGACCTATTTTCTTACGTATGCGCTTAACTGATATGCTTAAAGTAAATCCTTATGCTAAGTATATGAAGGATATCATCACAAATAAAATAAAGATACCGGAAGCTGAAATTTCCACCATGCTTGCTAATTACACTTTTAAAGGTGGAATACCAAAGAAACTTGGAGATCCGGGTGTACCAACTATACCATTCTCTATCAAAATAAATTATGTTAGAACTGCTTTATGTGATCTTGGAGCCGGTGTTAGTGTTATGCCTTTCTCTTTATATCGTAGACTTGAATTGAATAAGTTGACACCTACTGAAATATCTTTGCAAATGGCTGACAAATCAACTGCTATACCTGTCGGTATTTGTGAGGATGTGCCTGTTGTGGTTGCAAATGTCACTATTTTAACGGACTTTGTATGTCTATTATCCTTGGTAGACCTTTTCTTAATACTGCAGGGGCTGTTATGATTGCAACAAAGGCAATGTCACTTTTCATGTTAATGGTAATGAGCATACGGTACACTTTCCGAGGAAACAATCTCAAGTTCATAGCATCAATTCTATTGAAAAATTTCCAACTATCATTTTTGGAGGTTTTGAATTTCCTCTCCCTACTGTCAAGAAAAGGTATGATATTCTTATTGTTGGGGATTTTCATATCCCCGTTGAGGTAACTTAGTGTTATTCGAAATTTCTTCGGTTCCGTGTTATTCGGAATGAGTTTGTTAACAAGACTTGATCAACCTTGTTAGTGGATTCATTTTGATGATCACGAGATGGATGAAACTAGAAGGCACAACCTTCTGTACCCTCTTTTTACTTTACATTATTTAGAATAAATAAAGCAAAAATAGTATTATCTGCATTTTCTGAATTATCCGTGCATTAAAAATAGTCCGAAAATAAAAGTGCTCCAAATGCCCCGCAAATCTAGTATGATTTTCTCCGGAATATTTGAGGATTTTAGGCACTTGAAAACACTGCAGAGGGCCAAGCACCAGGACACGAGAGGAGGCGCGCCCCGTGAGGGCGCGCCCTGTCTCGTGGGCCTGGTGCCCCCTCCACTTATGCCAGCACCCACACTTCATCTTCTACCCAAAAAAATCCCCATCCAGCTCAAGCACGAGTTCTAGCTCGTTTTGCTACGATTTTCGATCTCTTAGCTCAAAGCTCCATTCACAAAACTGCTTTGGGAGATTGTTGCTTGGTATGTGACTCCTCCATTGGTCCAATTAGTTTTTGTTCTAATGCTTTATTCATTGCAAATTTTTGCTGCATAGGTGACCATGTTCTTGAGCTTGCATGTTAAATTTTTGAGTTCCCAAGCAATTCCAATGCATGATACAGGCTCTAGGCACTTGTAGGAGTAGTTGCTATCAATCTTGTTTAGTTTATTCACTTTCATTTTGAAGTTACTAAATTTTCAGAAATTTTCAAAAAAAGAAATATGCTTAGAAGATTGTACCAAGGAGGTTCCTCGGCAAAGAAAGGGCCAAGGATTGCTATACGTGAACAAGATGTTAATTTGCCAAGGGACGCAAATGTACGGGCTTGTGAGTAGCCATCCGATGATTTTATGGTCGAAGCAAGCTTCAAGGAGGAATTTGACGCATATGTGCGTAATGCCGAGCTGGAGGACTTCTTACAAGATAAGTGTCCTCAATATTATCAATTGACTGATTCCTTTGTGCGGAGGTTCGAATATATTTCTGCGCGTAATTCTCCTAGTGTCATGTTTGATATTTATGATACATATTATACCATGGATTTAGAGGATTTCACAACTGCTTGCAAACTCCCGCAGTGGGGTAATATTAATGATCCTCCCAAATCTGAATTTAGAGATTTTCTTGCTAGTGTTACCGTGGGAGAATCTAGGGACATAGCACAAGCTACCATAGGGAGACATCATTTTCCTGCTATACATTACTTTGCTCTCTTTATTGGTAGATGCATTAACGGTAAGGACGAAGTATGCCACGTGTGTGCTCCTGATCTTTGTGTCCTCAAGAGTGCTGTGTCAGGTTATAAAAGTTATAACTTGGGGGCAATAGTTGCACGTAGGTTGCAGAATAATAGTAGAAGGCGAGATTTCTTTGGAGGAATTTATGCAACCCGTGTGGCTACCTTTCTTAATATAGCTCCACAAGAGGGGGATATGATTGTACCTCCTGTTTATTTGGATAAAGAAGCTATGTTTGATCATCATTTTCTTGAGAGGAATGAACAATTCCTCCATTATCGACTAATCTATGACAGGCGCAATGTCGTCCCTGTTACTCTTCCTACCCCCTACCTTTTTGATTATCAGGCAAAAGGAAGATATGTTGTCACCAGGGAAGAAGCAACTGAATACGAGAGGGGAATGGAAGCAGCTCGCCGACACGCTGCTGCTCAGGAGGCGGTTGCCTCTGCATCTCGATACAACCCAGTTTCACTTATGGATATCAGCCAGGCGGTCCTTGGTATTAGACCAACTTAGGCCAAAAGCCTAAGCTTGGGGGAGTACGTATTTCTCACCGACTTTACATTCATGTTCACACACTAGTCGTCGGTGCTCAAACTCTTTCATTGTATTATCCATGCTAGTTTAATTTTCTTTTTCCAGTTTTCTTCTTGTGTGTTTGATAAACCTTGAGAAAAACCAAAAAAATTAGTTACTTTAATTTCCATGCTTGTAGTAGAATTAAAATGAAATTCCAAAAAGATTTCTAATTCTTCTTCTTACTTGTTGGGAGCTTTCTCATGTAAATAGTTTTATTTTCTTTTCTTTCTTTTGGGGGTCGAGAAGAACGTATTGAAAATGCTTAGTGGCTCTCATATGCATGATTGTTTATTTAACTTAGAGCCCATATTACTTGTCTTCTCTCTTGAGTTGAATGCTTGCAGATTCCTGCTTAGTCCAATGCACATGCACTCTTATTATTATACACATCGTTCAGTCGTGCAAGTGAAAGGCAATAATGATGATATATGATGGACTTATTGAGATGAGAAAAGCTGGTATGAACTCGAACTCTTTTGTTTTCGTAAATATGATGATTCATCGTTCCTGAGTCAGCTACTATGAAGTACACATATTTGCAATGACATTTAGAGATTATGGTTGCTCGTGCCATGCTTGATTAGCTATGAGTTATAATGGTTTACCTTGCGTGCCAACATGCTATTAGAATGATTATGATGTGGTATGATGGGTTAGTATCCCCCTTTGAATGAATTGAGTGACTCGACTTGGCACATGTTCACACATGTAGTTGAATCAAATCAACATAGCCTTCATGATATTTATGTTCATGGTAGATTATATCCTACTCATGTTTGTACTCGGTGTGAATTAATTCTAATGCATGTTTACGACTGTTGTCGCTCTCTCAGTTGGTCGCTTCCCAGTCTTTTGCTAGCTGTCGGTGTCAAAACCGGCGGATCTCGGGTAGGGGGTCCCGAACTGTGCGTCTAGGCGGATGGTAACAGGAGACAAGGGACACGATGTTTTTACCCAGGTTCGGGCCCTCTCGATGGAGGTAAGACCCTACTCCTGCTTGATTAATATTGATGATATGGGTAGTACAAGAGTAGATCTACCACGAGATCGGAGAGGCTAAACCCTAGAAGCTAGCCTATGGTGTGATTGTTGTTAGATCCTACGGACTAAAACCCTCCGGTTTATATAGGCACCAAAGAGGGTTAGGGTTACACAGAGTCGGTTACAATGGTAGGAGATCTACATGTCCGTATCGACAAGCTTGCCTTCCACGCCAAGGAAAGTCCCATTCCGACACGGGACGAAGTCTTCAATCTTGTATCTTCATAGTCCAGGAGTCCGGCCAAAGGCTATAGTCCGGCTATCCGGACACCCCCTAATCTAGGACTCCTCAAGAGCCCTGAACCAGGCTTCAATGACGACGAAGTGCGCGCATATTGTCTTCGGCATTGCAAGGCGGGTTCCTCCTCGAATACTTCATAGAAGATTTTGAACACAAGGATAGTGTCCGCTCGCAAAATAAGTTCCACATACCATCGTAGAGAACAATATTTACACAAGTTCAATCTGTGGCGTATTCATGGCGTGACATCACACTGCAGCCAAGCCTTTATTGAATTGTTTTCTTGTCCCACCTCGGTAGCGTTAGCGAGGCGGTTTCCTTGGCACGTCTTGTCAAAGCAGAGATCGTGTCCCCTTATTCCGGATTCTCATCAATACGGGCGTGGGTAACCCAACCGCGCCATTGATTCTGACACTTGGGAGATAAGCGAGTTTTATCGGGCGGTGGGGACGCATGGCTTTGTCCGTCCATATAAGGGGATAAGGATCCACTTTTCACACACGCCTTCTTCCTCCTTTGCTTATCCATTTCCTTTTCGAGCTCCAGGCGCCCAAATCCGCACATCCCATCTCAACCTTCTCCAACTATGTCCGGAGCGGGAGGCAAGTGGATGGCCTCCTCCGTCACGGAGGGCACATCAAAAAAGCTGCGGAAGGCGGATACTTGTCTCGACGACATCGCAGATCGGCTCCTCAACAAGGGGCAGCTCATCCCCACCCAGGCCCCATGAGAGGGTGGTGTTCCTCCCCACTTCCTCCAGCGGACTAGGGTTCCCACTTCACCCATTTCTCCGGGGCTCATGTTCTATTACGGCCTAGATTTCCACGATCGGCCCCAATTTCATCCTCAACATCTCGGCGTTCATCGTCGTGTGTGAGGCCTTCCTTCTGCATCCAGCCCCACTTGACTTATGGCTGAAGACCTTCAATGTCAAGCCGAAGGTAGTGGCGGCCGCCATGTAGTGCGGAGGTGCCATGGTGGGCAAGATGGCCAACGTCCTATGGCTCGAGGGCTCCTTCATGGAGACCATAAAGGGGTGGCAATCGGGGTGGTTCTACATCACCGAGCCGCGCGACTCTAAATGGGCGGCGGTCCCCGAATTCTGATCTGGGTTCCCTATACGGCTCACCTCATGGAAAGAGATGGGCCTGACGTGGGGTAATTCGGAAGAGCTAACCGGACTCCAAACCTGCGTCTGAAACCTGGTGGACAAGAAGCTCAAGCTTGTCAACGTAGTCCAGGTTATGCTCATCGCGGATCCTCCCATGCCAAAGAACGGGCCTTCAACTTGTGGGAGTTTGATCCGGCCTGACCGGAACCTTGAGCGGCTCTTGACACTATATGCGAAGATGCAGAAGGTGTTGTTCAAGGGCGCCGAGGCTCCCGCATCCGCTATCGAAGATCGCGGATTCAGCTCGCAGCATCAAGCCAGCGAGGTAAGCTATTTTACCCTTTACGGGACTCTTTTTTCATAGTTTGACTCTATGCGGGATCTAAAACTCCCTTACCTTTGACAGGACTGGCTGAAGACGTCCGGACAGGTTAACTGTCCGGCTCCCTTGCCAGAAGACCCAGCGGACGCCCGCTTGACGGGGCTGCTGGTTCCGGCACCTTACGTGGTGCCGGAGAAGAAGGCCACGGGAACTCGGAGGAGTTCCCGGCGCCAGGTGTTGTCGGACTCATCGTCCGATGACTCTGAGGCGGACTCCTCCCGCGAAGACGAGGAGGAGGAAAAAGAGGCCTCTCCCCCAGCGGGGGGAGAGAAGAAAAGGAAGGCCGCCCGGCCAGGGAGGCTGGAGGGTCCAAGAAGGGAAGGACCCTCCCTCCGGACTACACCGCCAACGCCGACGTCGGCGGAGAGGAGTGGCCACCAAGGACCAAGCCCCTGGTGAAATCGTAAGTGTCCGGACACCAGAATAACTCATGGCGTTCCATTTGTCGCACAGCATCTTCTAACGCCGAATATAACCATGCAGCCCGCCCAAGGACGGGCTCGACGATTTGTCAAGCGGCTCCCTGGATTCGTCGGAGGTGAATAGCACCTCACTTCCGACCGCCTCGTCTCCTCCCGCCGCGGATGACACCGGGGTGGAGTCCCATAAGGGGCCCAGCCAGGAGGAGGTGGCCATGGAGGCGCCGCAAGGCGACCTCCTAGACTCCAGGCGCAAAGGGGATAAAACCCGGAAGGGCTTCAAGTCCGACCCTGTGCCGGACTCCGTACCGGAACCTTCAGTGGTTCCGGAGTCCGACAGGCGACCCCTTCATAAGAAGGGCAAGACTACGACGCCGGTGACCTCCGTCCAACCGGAGGCACCGGATGATTTGATGGAGGCGCTTAACGACGCTTCCATCGATGAGGAGCACCGCCTTTATTATGAGTGTGGTGATCCAGAAAGTTCGATCCGCCAAGAGCGGGCTGTTGAAGCTCGTGCCGACCTTCTAACAGGCTTTGAGGTATGTATTTAAGATATGTAAAAATATTACCGCATAGGCGGTAGCCCTCGATGCTCGGTTTGGTGTTCGGAAAGAAAAAGCCCGGGCGAGGATCTAAAAGATATACGAGGGAGTCTAACATAAGTATGTCAACATGGGAATGCAGGCTGTCTTTGCTGACCTCTGCCAAGACCTTGACTGCGGAGGTTGATGCATTGAAGCGAGCCTCGAGCAGTCCGAGAACGAGCTCGGACTTGCCAAAAAGCAGCTCGAGGATAAAGAAGGTAAGTAATACCTTATAGGAGTATTTAAAAGATGTGTTTGCAAAAGATGACAGGAATAACGTGAATACTGCAGGGGCCACGAACGAGGTGGCGACCCTGAAGGAAGCAGTTTCCAAGGCTGAAAGCAATGCGGCCGCGGAGCGTACCGAGCGAGAGAAGCAGGAGGCGCGGGTGGCGGAGGTGCGGCAAGAGCTCCAGGCTCTCGTGGAAAAACACGAGAGTTTGGAGCGTGACTCAAAGACTCGAGAGTCCGAGCTCGCCTCGACCCTTGAGAGCGCCAAGGCCGCTAAGGCCGAAGCCCAAAAAGCCCTCCAGGAGATTGTGGCGATGAATAAGATAGCGGCGGGTAAGGCATTCTATATGCAAAGCAAGCATGTGAAAGTGAATTATCTGTTATTTACCCGAATCCGGAGCTCTCCAGGAGCATTCGCAGATCTGCCCTTGATGTGGCTGATGCTGCCGCATTCTACCGAGCCGAGGAGGGAAGCTCGACGGAGAAGGTGTTCTGGTCTCAATATGCTGAGGCCGGACACCCGGTGCCCTTAAGCGACCAGGTGAAGTAGCTGGTCGAGCTCCATAAGGTGGCCGAACATGCCATGAAAGGCCTCATAGTTCGGCCGTGGCCTAAGGAAGCCATGCCTGGAAGCTACTTCAGGCTGGTGAGGCGGCTGGTGGACGCCTGTCCATGGGTTGAAGTCATCAAGCGCTCCGTCTGCATGGAAGGTGCCCGTATGGCCCTTGCCCTTGCTAAGGTGCACTGGGGCAAGATGGACGCTGAGAATCTTGTGACGGACGGACCACCACCGAAGAAGGAGAATCGCAAGCCTGAAATGTATTATGAGGGCGTCCTGAAGGGTGCTCGCCTTATAAGCGGATGAATGCTCCAAAGATATAATTTTTTAGTAGACTCGCATTTGTTATCTGTCTGCTGAAAACTTGTTCATATGCGCTAAGCAACACTATTGAATTTAAAATATTACCTTACATGCGGCCGTGTATTAGATTTGAGAGATGGCGAGTCGTCGGCTTCAGCCCCCATGCCACGAAGTCTTTGGGGTGTTCGGGATAAACTTGAGCGCTCTTGTTCCCATTCTTGGGTCCTTCGAGGGAGGCGCTCAATGCAACGAACAAGGCAACCGGACTATAATGCTTGAACACTCTCACTTAGCCATAGAATTCTATAATTTTAAATTTCGGCGAGCCCCTAGTATTCGGAAGACCGAGTTCGGGGCGCTGTCCACGCCTAGGCCGGACAATGCTGACTCCTCGCTCTAAGCGGCATAAGTCTTTAGGGACTCGAAAACCTCTTGAACAGTGGCCGGCTCTCGCCCTATCATGACGGTCAGTTTTAACTTTCTCCACTGAGGTGCTTAACCCAGCTCAACCGGGGCACAATCGCAGTGGTTCTCCCAGCGCTACCTTAGCCGATATAACGGAACATAAGGTACCAAAACATGGGAGCCGGGCAAACCCAACTATTGACCCAAGACATGATTGAGCCGACGCATATAATGCTATAAGTTCGGGGTGCCGCACTTGTGAAAGTGTTCGGACTTATCACACCATATTGTGGGGTACTTAAGCCCCTGGTGTATTGCCCGTACCAAAGTGTACGGTTGCACAATGTCATAAATGAACATATATATATATATATAGAAAAAAGGGAATTCAATAATAGGCAGAAGCTATATTTTGTTTATTCAAAAGGGTTGCAGTAAGAGCAGAACGATACAAATGCGATAAGCAAGGGACGGGACTTTTTAACATGTCCGCCTCCAGGGGTAAGCCGTGGGATGGTGTGTAAAACAGATATATTGCTCGTAATGGAGACCACCTGGACACTCGACGTAGCTTTCTGCTTCCCTGGCTGTTGCATCGTGTGTTCGGCGATTCTAATGCCGGACAGGGCTTCGTGAGAACGGAGTCCTAAAAGTAAAAAGAAAGAAGAAAAGAATGACACAATCGGGAGCCCCTGGTGCGGTTGAGCCGCATTCTGGGCATGCCGTGGTCGTGCCCCTTCCCCTATGCCCATGGTATTTCGAGAGCGTAATTATGTACGCGTAGTACTGGTTTCGCAATTTCGCGAGGGCTGGGGCTTGGGCCGCGTTGCTATGCGTGCTCGGAACGTGCCAGGCGGTCTTGTTGTAGGTTACTCCGGGCGCGCTTGACGGTGTCCGGAGTTTAATAGCCGGACTCGAGAATTGCCTTAAGAGGCTGCTTTGTACTTCCGCCGCGAGGGCTGCCGTATGCTCCTCCGTCCGAAGAGAGCGTTCGGTGTTTCCATTGACCGTAATGACTCCTCGAGGACCTGGCATCTTGAGCTTGAGATATGCGTAGTGCGGCACCACATTGAACTTTGCAAATGCGGTTCGTCCGAGCAGTGCGTGATAGCCGCTGCGGAACGGGACTATGTCGAAGATTAACTCCTCGCTTCGGAAGTTATCCGGGGATCCGAAGACCACTTCAAGTGTATGGCGAGCTGCATAGTTGGCCTCTACACCTGGTATGACGCCTTTAAAGGTCGTCTTTGTGGGTTTAATCCTTGATGGGTCTATGCCCATTTTGCACACTGTATCCTGATAAAGCAGGTTCAGGCAGCTGCCGCCGTCCAATAGGACTCTAGTGAGGTGAAATCCATCAATGATTGGGTCTAGAACCAATGTGGCGAATCCGCCTTGGCGGATGCTAGTGGGGTGGTCCCTTCGATCAAAAGTGATCGGGCAGGAAGACCACGGGTTGAACTTTGGGGCGACTGGCTCCATCGCATATACGTCCCTTAGTGCACGCTTCTACTCCCTTTTGGGTATGTGGGTTGCGTATATCATGTTCACCGTCCGCACTTGCGAAGGAAGCCCTTCATCCTCTATTGTTCGTGGCGGGGCTCCTCCTCGTCATCGCTATGCAGCCCCTTGTCACTGTTTTCGGCATTTAACTTGCCTGCTCGCTTGAACACCCAACAATCCCTGTTGGTGTGATTTATTGCTTTTCGAAGTGCCATGTATCTGGCACGAGCGATCGAGTATTCGATCCAAATTGGACGGGCCCGGAGTATTTCTTTTAATTGGCTTTTTCCACTGACCGGGTTTAGAGCCTCTGAATCCGGCATTGACTGCCGTATCCTCAGCATTATCGCCGTTAATGCGACACTTGTGCTTGTTGCGACGCGACATGCCCTTGATGTCCTTGGTACCCGAATTATCAGGACTCTTGGTCATGTTGTTACTACGAGCTAGCCAGCTGTCCTCTCCCGCGCAAAAGCGGGTCATGAGTGTTGTGAGCGCTGCCATGGATTTCGGCTTTTCCTGTCCTAGGTGCCGGGCAAGCCACTCGTCGCGGATGTTGTGTTTGAAGGCTGCAAGGGCCTCGACATCCGAACAATCGACGATTTGATTTTTCTTGGTTAGGAACCGTGTCCAGAATTGTCTGGCCGATTCCTCTGGCTGCTGAATTATGTGGCTTAGGTCATCGGCGTCTGGTGGTCGCACATATGTGCCCTAGAAATTGTCGAGGAATGCGGCTTCCAGGTCTTCCCAACAACCAACTGACTCTGCTGGCAAGCTGTTAAGCCAATGTCGGGCTGGTCCTTTAAGCTTGAATGGGAGGTATTTGATGGCGTGTAGATCATCACCGCGGGCCATGTGGATGTGAAGGAGATAATCCTCGATCCAAACCGCAGGGTCTGTTGTGCCATCATATGATTCAATGTTTACGGGTTTGAAACCCTTAGGGATTTGATGATCCATCACTTCATCTGTGAAGCATAGTGGGTGTCTTGGCGCCTCAGATATTGGGCTATATCACGACGCAGCTCAAATGAGCTTTGTCTCTTGTGTTCGGCCCGGCGGAGTTGCCATATCGATGTGACGGTTATAAATCGTCACGTGTCATGGGCGCCCACGCGATCCGTAGATCGATCTTGTTTGCCTTGCCTTGTCCTCCAATATGTCTCGCAGGTCTGGCGCATTTCCCCGCGCCTTGGTATTTTTTGAGCGGCGCCAGGGTGCGGCTTGAGTTGAGGGCCGAGAGGCCTCTCTGTCGCGGCCACGAGGTGGTCGGTCAGCCATGTCATGCGCTGGTGATGTAGGTTTGGGTGCTTCCTCCTCTAACCAGGGTAGCAGCCTGCGTTTTGGGTAGCTTTTGGAGGGGCGCTCGAGTTCATACTCTTCGGCCGCAAGGACTTGATCCATCTGTCGACTAGCAGGTCTTGGTCAGCTCTAAGGCTGTTGCTGCTTTCACCTTGCCGTGGCCATGAGCCTGCGTTTGAAACGCTCTTGTTCGACGGGATCCTCGGGCACGACGAATTCGTCGTCGTCGAGGCTTGCCTCATCTTTGGAGGGAGGCATGTAATTATCGTCCTCTACCTCTTTTTCTGCCGCTCTCTCATGAGGGCTGGCTTCTCCATCCTCTGTCTTGAATCCTGCTTTGGAGGGGTTGTCTTCAACCTGTCTGGTGTTATTGTCTCCCGTGCGGAATCACCATTTTTGCCGTGGTGGGATTTAGAGCGGCGCTTGACGCCTTGGGCGCTTAGGCTGTTTCTTGGAGGGTCATCCTCCATTGTTCCATCGCCATTCCCATCTTTTGGGATGTCCACCATGTATATGTCGTGATGAGGTGGCCTTCCGATTGCCTCGTGGGCGCTGGTTCTTGTTCTCTCTGCATTGTCGTCCATACCGTCGATGTCTTCGGAGTCGAAGTCGAGCATGTCGGTTAAATCATCGGCGGTGGCTCTGAAGTGGGTGGTGGGTGGGCTTTGATTTTCCTCGTCGTCCGCATCCCAACCTTCCTGACCATAATCCGGCCAGGGCTCTCCTGATAAAGAGAGAGACTTTAGTGAATTCAGGATGTCGCCAAAGGGCGAGTGCTGAAAGATGTCCGTGGCGGTGAATTCCATGATCGGCGCCCAATCGGATTCGATCGGCGGGGGCGCGGAAGGCTCGGAGTCCGGAGAGGAGTCCGGTGCCTTGGAGTCATGAGCTTCGCAAAGGACGGGGTAGATGTACGGCTCAGCCACCATAGAGATCGCAGCCCTCGAGGCGGTGTCCAGCCACCCGTCGCAGTCGGCTCCGAGCTGAAGGTCGGAGCGGACACTGGTGCGGCCTCCAGGACACTGTTCGGTGGCAGAGCTAGATCATGCCCCTCGTGACAGTGCGGCACGCTTGGCTGTGGCTCGAACCCGTCGAAGATCAAGTCTCCGCGGACGTCAGCCGTGTAGTTCAAACTTCCAAATCTGACCTGGTGGCCAGGCGTAGCTTTCAATCTGCTCCGGATGGCTGGCGAATTGGCCCGCAGTGCAAAGCCGCCGAATCTGAAGATCTGTTCGGGAGAAAAGTCTCGCATACGAGCGCATCGTTGTTGATGATCGGAGGTGCCATCGGGCCTAAAGATGACGCATACGCAGGAACTCTCAATGAAAGCACCAATGTCGGTGTCAAAACCGGCGGATCTCGGGTAGGGGGTCCCGAACTGTGCGTCTAGGCGGATGGTAACCGGAGACAAGGGACACAATGTTTTTACCCAGGTTCGGGCCCTCTCGATGGAGGTAAAACCCTACTCCTGCTTGATTAATATTGATGATATAGGTAGTACAAGAGTAGATCTACCACGAGATCAAAGAGGCTAAACCCTAGAAGCTAGCCTATGGTATGATTGTTGTTAGATCCTCTGGACTAAAACCCTCTGGTTTATATAGGCACCGAAGAAGGTTAGGGTTACTGCAGTCGGTTACAATGGTAGGAGATCTACATATCCGTATCGCCAAGCTTGCCTTCCACGCTAAGGAAAGTCCCATCCGGACACGGGACGAAGTCTTCAATCTTGTATCTTCATAGTCCAGGAGTCCGGCCAAAGGCTATAGTCCGGCTATCCGGACACCCCCTAATCCAGGACTCCCTCACTAGCCTTCACCTGTACTAAGCGGGAATCCTGCTTGTGCATCCAGACTCCTTAAACCCCAAAGTTGTTCCATATGAGTCCACTATACCTTCCTATATGGGGTATTTACCTGCCGTTCCAAGTAAATTTGTATGTGCCAAACTCCAAACCTTCAAATGAAGTTTTGTTTTGTATGCTTGAGCAGCTCATGTTTCAACTAGGGCTGCCTATATCTTCCATGCTAGGTGGGTTATTCTCAAGAGGAGTGGACTCCGCTCCTCATTCATGAGAAAGGGCCGGTAACCGGGATGCCCAGTCCCATGATCCAAAAAGATCAAAGCAAATCAAAATAATTAAACAAAACTCCCCCAGGGCTGTTGTATGTTGGAGGCACTCGTTGTTTCGAGCAAGCCATGGATTGATACTTGTTGGTGATTGGGGGAGTATAAACCTTTACCATTCTGTTTGGGAACCGCCTATAATGCATGTAGTATGGAAGATACAGCTATCTCATAGTTGTTGCCTTGACAGCGAAAGTATGCCGCTCAAAATGTTATTCAATCTCTAATTTAAAATCGAGTTATGTCACCTCTATAAATCCCTGCTTCCCTGTGCGAAGGGCCTATCTATTTACTTTTATGTTGAGTCATCATCCCTTCTTATTAAAAAGTACCCGCTGGAGAGCACACTGTCATTTGCATTAATTATTATTGGTTTATATTGGGTATGACTTGACTGGATCTCTTTTACCATGAATTACAATGTTTAGTCAGTCCTTGATCTTTAAAGGTGCTCTGCATTTATGTTTCTTGCGGTCTCAGAAAGGGCTAGCGAGATACCATTTTGTTATATCATGTTATAATTATTTTGAGAAAGTGT
The DNA here is from genome assembly GCA_021605145.1 of Aegilops bicornis. Lineage (NCBI taxonomy): Eukaryota > Viridiplantae > Streptophyta > Magnoliopsida > Poales > Poaceae > Aegilops > Aegilops bicornis. The sequence goes on along the minus strand of CM038670.1, from coordinate 163,957,565 downwards.
TGTCATCCGAGTTTTATTATTATGGCTCGCTAGCTGATTATGTTATTGATATGAGTAATTGTGAGACCTATGTGTTATTGTGAGTATGGTTAGTTCATAATATTTGCTGAAACTTGAATGCTGGCTTTTCATGTTACAACAACAAGAGCAAACAGATTTTGTAAAAGTTTTTCTTTATCACTTTCATTTTATGAACTGAATTGCTTGAGGACAAGCAAAGGTTTAAGCTTGGGGGAGTTGATACGTCTCCAACGTATCTACTTTTCCAAACACTTTTGCCCTTGTTTTGGACTCGAACTTGCATGATTTGAATGAAACTAACCCGGACTGACGATGTTTTGAGCAGAACTACCATGATGTTGATTTATGTGTAGAAAAGAAAAGTTCTCGGAATGCCCTGGAAATCCACTGAGGCACTTTTTGGAATTTATAAGAATTTTTGGCGAAAGAATTAATGCCAGGGGGGCCACAGCCTGTCCACGAGACAGGGGGCGCCCACCTAGGGCGCGGCCTCCTATCTCGTGGGCCCCCTGGACCTCCTCCGACCTCAACTCCAACTCCATATATTCTGCCTCGGGGAGAAAAAAATCAGAGAGAAAGTTTCATCACGTTTTACGACACGGAGCCGCCACCAAGCCCTAATCTCTCTCGGGAGGGCTGATCTGGAGTTCGTTCAGGGCTCCGGAGAGGGGGATTCGTCGCCGTCGTCATCATCAACCATCCTCCATCACCAGTTTCATGATGCTCACCGCCGTGCGTGAGTAATTCCATCGTAGGCTTGCTGGACGGTGATGGGTTGGATGAGATTTACCATGTAATCAAGTTAGTTTTGTTAGGGTTTGATCCCTAGTATCCACTATGTTCTGAGATTGATGTTGCTAAGACTTTGCTATGCTTAATGCTTGTCACTAGGGCCCGAGTGCCATGATTTCAGATCTGAACCTATTATGTTTTCATGAATATATGTGTGTTCTTGATCCTATCTTGCAAGTCTATAGTCACCTATTATGTGTTATGATCCGACAACCCCGAAGTGACAATAATCGGGATACTTCTCGGTGATGACCGTAGTTTGAGGAGTTCATGTATTCACTATGTGTTAATGCTTTGATCCGGTTCTCTATTAAAAGGAGGCCTTAATATCCCTTAGTTTCCACTAGGACCCCACTTCAACGGGAGGGTAGGACAAAAGACGTCATACAAGTTCTTTTCCATAAGCACGTATGACTATTTACGGAATACATGCCTACATTACATTGATGAATTATAGCTAGTTCTATATCACCCTATGCTATAACTATTGCATGAGGAATCGCATCCGCATAATTATCCATCATCGATCCATTGCCTACGAGCTTTTCATATCTTGTTCTTCGCTTATTTACTTTTCCGTTACTCTTTATTACAACTACTACAAAAACCCAAAAACATTTATCTTTACTTTTGCTACCGTTACTATTATTTTTATACCACTTTTGCTACTAAACACTTTGCTGCAGATACTAAGTTATCCAGGTGTGGTTGAATTGACAACTCAACTACTAATACTCAAGAATATTCTTTGGCTCCCCTTGTGTCGAATCAATAAATTTGGGTTGAATACTCTACCCTCGAAAGCTGTTGCGATCCCCTATACTTGTGGGTTATCAGTTAGAAAAATAATTTAACCCAAATAGAAGAGAGATCACAGTCCCAGAGTATAGACGAGGAGTAAAAGATCCTAATACCACCCAATGGTGACGTGGGCCCGTAAGCCACACAGCCATGTTAGTAAAACGATTTTCGGTTTCTAGACACAACTTCGGCCAAGGAGCTGGAAAGGGGGCTACCTACAGGCAGTTGGCTCTGATACCAACTTGTGACGCCCTCGATTCAATCATACACTAATCATATACGCAAATGTGTATGATCAAGATCAAGGACTCACGGGAAGATATCACAACACAACTCTAGACACAAATTAGAATAATACAAGCTTTATATTACAAGCTAGGGGCCTCGAGGGCTCGAATTCATAAGCTCGAATACACAAGAGTCAGCGGAAGCAACAATATCTGAGTACAGACATATGTTAGACAAGTTTGCCTTAAGAAGGCTAGCACAAAAGCAACATCGATCAAGAAAGGCAAGGCCTCCTGCCTGGGAGCCTCCTAACTACTCCTGGTCGTCGGCGATCTCCACGTAGTAGGCATCTGCTGTGGATCTGGCTCCTGTGCTCCGACATCTGGTTGCATCAACCGGAAAGAAGAAGAAAGGGGGGAAAAGGGGAACAAAGCAACCGTGAGTACTCATCCAAAGTACTCGCAAGCAAGGATCTAGACTACATATGCAACATTATCAAAGGAAGGTTGTATAAGTGGACTGGGCTGCAGAAATGCGAGAATAGAGAGAAGGCCTAGTCCTATCGAAGACTAGCATCTTGTGGAAACCAGCATCTTGCAGCAACAGGAGGGAGCAGAGTAGCATAAAGTAAAGTAGTAGAAGTGTTATCAACCTCGGCCAGAGATCCTTTCTCGACTCCCTGCGAGAAAGAAATCCCAGAGCCATACTATCCAGTTATCATCACAATCCATTTCTCATCACCATCCAATTCTCATCACAAGTATCCGATTCTAGTTGTATCGATCGGGATACAACTCCAAGTGTTAGTATCAGAGGACAGGCTATCGATAGATGTTTTCTTCCCTGCAGGGGTGCACGAACTTACCCACCACGCTCGATTAACTACGGCCAGACACACTTTCCTGGGTCATGCCCGGCCTCGGCCAAACAATACGCCGAACCCGACCTAGGCTTAATAGAGAGGCCAGCACGCTGGACTAAACCTACGGCCCCAGGGGTCATGGGCCATCTCCCCGGGAACTCCTGCATATTGCGAGGGTTGGCAGTGAGCAGACCTAGCTACCACCTTCAAAAAGGCAGGTGCTTACGCAGTCCAACCCGGTAGCGCCGCCGATCGGCCGACGTCTATTAAGCTTCTACTGATGTATCTGACGCAGAACGCCCATACTATGCCCACGTGATGGTTAGTGCTATCAGGCCAGAGGCCCCTTGGATCAAATATCCAAATCGTAGTGGATTAGGAGCACGCGGTAACAAGCAGAGACTCACGAAAGATGTGACCCCGTTGCCCCGTCTTGAGGACTTGCGGCAAGGGCTAAGAATGCCCGGCCACGCCTCATAATTATCTCGCGGGCACCCTCCGGGTCAACCCGACTCCACATCACTCGCAATTAAGCTCGCGCGGGTACCCCTCAGGGTCGACCCGTCTTTAGTAACATGGTTCAGTGTAAAGCCATAGTAATCATAGTAACTGTGTGTCTGAACATCAAGGGGAAAGCCCGAGGAATCACCCCTGGCGAATTCCACTCGATGTAATCATCAAGGTGAACATAAGAGGATTCACCCTCGAGGTCCACACTTGAGGCGTTGCCTGACAGTCGTGTCGGAAGTGGTTAAAGAGGAAATCACCCTCGATGACCACGGTGAATAGCTACACTATAGGGTTAACATCGGAAGTCTTGATGAGGTCTCATCCTCGGTACTCGATAGTAACCCAAAGAGTGTCGAGCAACTAAGGGAAGTGATGTGCGGTGTCGGGGCCTGGTCTTCGATCCCGTTGATCGGGTCTTCTGATAATCCAGCGGGGCAGTCGGGACAAAGTGAGGGTCACTGATGGATCTCTAGCCGACCTATACTAAGCAGTTTAGGATAATCAGGTATGGTACAATAGCAGATACAAAAGCAGGCTATGCATCAGAATAGGAGCAATCAATAACAGTAGCAAAATTTAATCCAAGCATGAGAGAATGGAATGGGCGATATCGGGATGATCAAAGGGGGGGCTTGCCTGGTTGCTCTGGCAAGGAGGGGTCATCATCGACGTAGTCGATCACAGGGGCAGCATCGGTCTCGGGGTCTACCGAAGAGAAGAGGGGGGAGAAACAGTAAATACATAGCAAACAGAGGTATCACTAAGCATGACAAGACGATACGTAGTGCTAGGCGTACTCTAACGCAATACTTCACGTTGCAGACGAAGGGGGGAAACATCTGAGGATGATTTTCCAGCGGTAGGCGGATTTCGGACAGATGAAAGAGAGGGACGGTTCCATGTTCAGCATGCTAGGGGCATATGTGACAGATGAACGGGCCGCGTATTCGGATTCGTTGGATTTTTCTGAGCAACTTTCATGTAGAAAACATTTTCATCTGTGCTACGGTTTATTAACTACGATTTTCTAAAGATTTAAAGTATTTTCTGGAATTATTTAAATAGGAATTATGACATCAGCATGACATCATTGTGACATCAGCAGTCAACAGGACGGCTGACCAGGTCAAACTGACCAGTGCGGCCCACATGTCGGCCTCTGTTAATCCTAACAGTAAACTAAACTAATCTTCTGGTTTAATTAGTTAGCAGGTCCCACCTGTCAGTGTTTGATTAAATAAGCTAAATACATTTTAATTTAAAATAGTCTTAAAGACATAATTAGTGGGTGGGGCCCGCGTGTCACTGATAGTGGGCTGCCCAGTCAGCAGTTGACTAGGTCAACCCAGTCAACTGGGACCCGCGGGGCCCAGCGTTAGTGGCTCAGGTGATGGGGCCCACGCGTCCATGTTGGCGGCTGTGCCGGAGAGGGCTCCTTCGACCAAGGCTAAGGCGGCGTCTCGCCGGAGTTGGCCGGGGCCGCGCTACAGGGGGCCTCCGGACCGGCGGTTTGGACCTACGGGTGCGTGCCGGCGTCGCGCACGCGATGGTGACGACGTCTGGCGCCGGGGACGGTCGGAGCATCCACGGCGTCGAGGTTTGCGGTCACCGGAGTTGGGCGGAGGATGGAGTCGGCGACAGGGGGCACGAACCGAGGCGCGGGTGGGCTCTTTTGAACGCCGGGTCGACACCGGTCAAGTGGTGGTAAGAGGCGACGCTGGGGAGGCCGGAGCTGGCCGGAGCAGCGACGGGGAGCGGCGGTGGTGCTCGGGCCCCGTTCGAATCACGGCGGGAGCGGCCTAGGGGTGCGGTTGGTGCTGCGGCTCAGTGTTGTGTGCGCCCTGGAGGGCGCCAGTGACTCGCACGGGGGTGCGGGAGCGCGCACGGCGCACGGATGGCGACCATGGCGGGCGGCAGAGGTCGGCAACGCGGTGGAGTGGAGCCGTAGGGAGTGGCAGCGAGCTCGGGGAGGGCACGTGGTAGCCGGAATCGACGAAGATTGCGGCGGTTACCGTGGGTGCTCGAGGTTGAAGACGACGAGGATCCGGCGCAGCAGTGCCTCCCAACTCGAGATGGCCGCCGTAGTCGACACAGAGGAGGCCGAAAGAGTGGATGGCACGGTGGCGCGGCCAGAGGAGGACGATGGCCGTGGCAGTGAGAAAGCCGCGGTGACCGTGGTGTTCGGCCCTTCCTCCAGATCGGCAGAGGGGGAGAGGTGGATCTGGGAGGGAGGGCGCCGAGGAGGAGTGAGGCGAGTGGGAAGAAAATATCCGGGGGGAGGGGCGCCTCGGTGGAGGCCTTACCCTCCCGCGGCATGGCCAGCGAGGTGGTTCGACGGGGACGCGCCCCTGTTCGGGCACGGTCGTGAATAGAAGAAGACGACCGGGGGGGTCAGGTGGGCCTACTTGGGGGAGGCCCAGTGGGGGCACGTGCTCTCTCTTTCTTTTTAGTTTTCTTTCTATTATTCTGTTTTCTTTTAACAACCTCCATTTGCATTTAAATAATCCACCAAATGACTTTGCAAAAATGTGGACCTGGACAAAAAATACTAGGAAATATTGAGCACTGCCACAAAAAGTTTGGGGCCTTCAGGAGTTGTCCAAGCATTTTTAGAAAATAAAAAGGACATCTTAAATACTGCTGGACCAGATAATAAATTTACAGGGGTAAGATGGGAATTCCAAAAATGTTGGCTATGATCATTATCATTAGCTTCCTCACTAGTTGGTGTAGGCATCACGGGAACGGTTTTCTATGATGAGCTACTTTCCAATTCGAGAGAAGGTACAATTACCTCATCAAGTTCTACTTTCCTCCCACTCACTTCTTTCGAGAGAAACTCCTCTAGAAAGGATCCATTCTTAGCAACAAAAGATCTTGCCTTCGGATCTATGATAGAAGGTGTACCCAACAGTTTCTTTTGGGTACCCTATGAAGACGCACTTCTCCGATTTGGGTTTGATCTTATCAGGCTGAAGCTTTTTCACATAAGCATCGCAACCCCAAACTTTAAGAAACGACAGCTTAGGTTTCTTGCCAAACCAGAGTTCATACGGTGTCGTCTCAACGAATTTAGATGGTGCCCTATTTAATATGAATGCAGTTGTCTCTAATGCATAACCCCAAAATGATAGTGGTAAATCGGTAAGAGACATCATAGATTGCACCATATCTAATAAAGTACGGTTACGACGTTCGGACACACCATTATGTTGTGGTGTTCCAGGTGGCATTAGTTTGTGAAATTATTCCACATTGTTTTAATTGAAGGCCAAACTCGTAACTCAAATATTCGCCTCTGCGATCAGATCGTAGAAACTTTATTTTCTTGTTACGATGATTCTCCACTTCACTCTGAAATTCTTTGAACTTTTCAAATGTTTCAGACTTGTGTTTCATCAAGTAGATATACCCATATCTGCTCAAATCATCTGTGAAGGTCAGAAAATAATGATACCCACCGTGAGCCTCAACACTCATCGGACCGCATACATCGGTATGTATTATTTTCAATACGTCAGTGGCTCGCTCCATTGTTCCAGAGAACGGAGTATTATTCATCTTGCCCATGAGGCATGGTTCGCAAGCATCAAATGATTCATAATCAAGTGATTCCAAAAGTCCATCCGCATGGAGTTTCTTCATGCGCTTTAAACCAATATGACCTAAACGGCAGTGCCACAAGTATGTTGCACTATCATTATCAACTTTGCATTTTTTGGCATCAATATTATGAATACGTGTATCACTACGGTCGAGATTCAATAAACAAATTTATATTAAAGTGTATGATCGTAGAAGGTTTTATTCATGTAAACAGAACAACAATTATTCTTTGACTTAAATGAATAACCGTATTGCAATAAACATGATCCAACCATACTCATGCTCTACGCAAACACCAAATAACATTTATTTTAGGTTCAACACTAATCCTGAAGGTAAAAGGAGTATGCGATGGTGATCTCATCAACCTTGGAATCATTTCCAACACACATCGTCACCTAGCCCTTAACTAGTCTCTGTTCATTTTGCAACTCCTGTTTCAAGTTACTAATCATAGCAACTGAACCGGTATCAAATACCCTGGGGTTACTATGAACACTAGTAAAGTACACATCAATAACATGTATATAAAATATACTTTTGTTCAGCTTCCAGTGACCATTCCTTTTGCAGTAGAAGCACTCAGTTCCAGGCTTAGCTCTAGCTTTGGGCTTCTTCACGGGAGTGGCAACTTGCTTGCCATTATTCTTGAAGTTCCCTTTATTTCCTTTGCCCTTTTACTTGATATTAGTGGTCTTGTCAACCATCAACACTTGATGCTTTTTCTTGATTTCTACCTTCACCGATTTCAGCATCGCGAAGAGCTTGGGAATCGTTTTCGTTATCCCTTGCATATTATAGTTCATCACGAAGTTCTAGTAACTTGGTGATAGTGGTTAGAGAACTTTGTCAATCACTATCTTATCTGGAAGATTAACTCCCACTTGATTCAAGTGATTGTAGTACTCAGACATTCTGAGCACATGCTCACTGGTTGAGCTATTCTCCTCCATCTTGTAGGCAAAGTACTTGTCAGAGGTCTCATACCTCTCGACATGGGCATGAGACTAAAATACCAATTTCATCTCTTGGAACATCTCATATGCTCCGTGGTGTTCAGAACATTTTTAAAGTACCGGTTATAAGCCGTAAAGCATGGTGCACTAAACTATCAAGTAGTCATCATACCGAGCTTTGTCAAACATTCATAACGTCTGCATCTGCTCCTGCAATAGGTCTGTCACCTAGCGGTGCATCAAGGACATAATTTTTCTATGCACCAATGAGGATAATCCTCAGTGTTGGGGAACGTAGTAATTTCAAAAAAAATCCTACGCACACGCAAGATCATGGTGATGCATAGCAATGAGAGGGGACAGTGAAGTCTACGTACCCTCGTAGACCGTAAGCGGAAGCGTTTATCAACGCGGTTGATGTAGTCGTACACCTTCATGATCCGTCCCGATCAAGTACCGAACGTACGGCACCTCCGCGTTCAGCACACGTTCAGCTCGATGACGTCCTCGCCTTCTTGATCCAGCAAGAGGGGCGAAGTAGTAGATGAGTTCCGGCAGCACGACGGCATGGTGATGGTGTTGGTGAAGAACAATCTCCGCAGGGCTTCGCCTAAGCACTACGAAAACTATGAAGGAGGATAAACTAGAGGGGACGGGGTTGCCGGCACACGGCTTGGTGTTTCTTGATGTGTCTTTGGTGCTAGTCCTGCCCCTCTATATAAATGTTGAGCCCTGGGGTCGAGACTTGGAGCAAAAGCCTCCTCAAAGTCGGTTTTGCCTGAAAGGCAAGAGTCGCACTCGGACTCCAGGACCCAACACCACAATCCTTGGTGTCTGGCCCAGACGCCATGGGCCTCGGCGTCTGCCCAGGCCGACGCCGTGGTCTCAGCGTTGCCCGGGCCTCGGAAAACTCCTTTTGCACCGACTTATAGCCCCATGGGCCTGACCCCTTGGCCTAACTGTGACGCCCCCGATTCAATCGTACACTAATCATGCACGCAAATGTGTACGATCAAGATCAGGGACTCACGGGAAGATATCACAACACAACTCTAAAACATAAAAAGTCATACAAGCATCATAATACAAGCCAGGGCCTCGAGGGCTCGAAGACAAGTGCTCGATCATAGACGAGTCAATGGAAGCAACAATATCTGCGTCAGACATATATGTTAAACAAGTTTGCCATAAGATGGCTAGCACAAAGCTGGGATCTGAGATCGAAGAGGCGCAGGCCTCACCTGGGATCCTCCTAACTACTCCCGGTCGTCGGTGGCTGCACGTAGTAGTAGGCGCCTCCCGGTGTAGTAGTCATCATCGACGGTGGCGTCTGGCTCACAGGCTCCATCGATGCAGTCGCAGCAATCGAGTAGAGATAGGGAAAAGGGGAACAAGGCATCCGTTAGTACTCATCCAAAGTACTCGCAAGCAAGGAGCTACACTACATATGCATGGATATACGTGTAAAGGTCCACATCGGTGGGTGAGCTGCAGAATGCCGTAATAAGAGGGGATATCTAATCCTCGCCGAAGACTACGCTCGGCAGCCTCCGTCTTGCAACATGTAGAAGAGAGCAGATCAAGTCCTCCAAGTAGCATCGCATAGCATAATCCTACCCGCGATCCCTCCTCGTAACCACGAGAGAGCGACCACCGGGTTGTATCCGCACTTGGAAGGGTGTGTTTTATTAAGTATCCGGTTCTAGTTGTCATAAGGTCAAGGTACAACTCCAAGTCGCCCTGCTATCAAGATCGCGGCTATTCGAATAGATTAACTTCCCTGCAGGGTGCACCACATAACCCAACACGCTTGATCCCATTTGGCGGACACACTTTTACGGGTCATGCCCGACATGGAAGATCAAAAGGTCGCAGCCCACCTAGGCTCAACAGAGAGGTCAAGACGACGGTCTAAACCTAAGCGCCATTGTGGGTCCGGGCCCATCGCCTTAGCACACACGCACATTGCGTCTGTGGCGAGGAAGCAGACCTAGCCTGCTGCGTTCAGGTCCAATCTGGCGCGCCACTCGATCGTGACGTCACGAAGTGCCGGCTGATACCACGGCCGGGATACCCATAACTACTCCAGCGTAGATGGTTAGTGCGTATAGACCAAATGGCGGACTCGGATCAAATACCGGATCTCGTTAAGCGTGTTAAGTATCCATGAACGCCGACGAGGGCTAGGCCCACCTCTCACCTGTAGTCTCAACCTGCCCTGCCGCTCGCCATACAAAGTAACGATCGGGGCCGTGGGAACCCAGGCCCACCTCTACCGGGATGGAGCCACCGTCCTTTCAGCCCCATCTCCTAACAAGATCACGGTAATGTAATAGTGTAAAGTATATAGTATATACCCGTGATCACCTCCCGAAGTGATCACAACCCAGTAGTATAGCATGGTAGACGGAAAAGAGTGTAGGGTCACTGATGGAACACTAGCATCCTATACTAAGCAGTAGGATAGGAGGTAAAGGTAACAACAGTAGTAGCAATGACAGGCTATGCAAAGAAGATAGGATTAATCGAAAGCAGTAACATGCTACACTACTCTAATGCAAGCAAGATAGAGAAGAGTAGGCGATATCTGGTGATCAAAGGGAGGCTTGCTGGTTGCTCGGCAAGAGAGAGGAGTCGCCAACGCCGTAGTCGAATCGGGGGTCGCCCGGCGGTCTAAAGTCTCACCGGAAAGAAGTAACGGGGAACACAATAAATAATAGAGCAATCAAGGTAACACAAGGCATAACATGGCGATCTGGCGGTGCTAGAGGCGACCTAACGCAATAGGAGGTGATACCGGCGAAAGGGGGAAACATCCGGGAAAGTATTCTCGGTGTTTCGTGTTTTCGAACAGATGAACCAGGGTGAAATGTTGCAGGTTCACTATGCTAGGGACGCGTGGCGGACGAACGGGCTGCGTATCCGGATTCGTCTCGTCGTTCTGAGCAACTTTCATGTAGAAAGTTTTTCCATCTGAGCTATGGTTTATTTTATATTAATTTTAAAAGATTTAAATCATTTTTAGGATTTATTTAATTAATTTAATCAACATTATCCAGAACAGTGCACGCTGACGTCAGCAGTCAACAGAGGTGTTGACTGGGTCAAGCTGACGCGTGGGTCCCAGCTGTCATTGAGTGTTAATTAACCTAACAGATTAATTAACTAACCTAAGTGATTGGGTTAATCTAATCAAGATTAATTAAGTAAATTAATTACTTAATTAATTAATTAATATTTTATTTATTATATTATTTTTTTAATTCTTTTTTTTATAAAGTTCTGTGGTGGGGCCCTTGTCATAGGCCCCTAGGACTATGGCGCAGCCCGATCGGGCGGGCGGCCGCGCCGCCCGCCTGTAGTGAGGCGAGGCCGAGCGGGTTCGGGCAAACGCAACTAACGCAGCGGTCGGCCTGGCGCTGGCCGGGCCGTGGTCCGACCACGCGGGCGCGGACGGTGGAGTGCAACAGTGTTCGTGGTCGCCGCCGCGGACGTCGCAGGCGGAGGGCAGCACAGGTGGTGCCGGAGCACGACCAGGGGGTGAGCGGGGCGCTCGGCCCAGACGTGGTGCGGGGAGGAGGCCGCGGCCCCGGGAGGACATCGAGTATGGCGGGCGCACGCGGGGGCGACCGTGGGCGCTTGCGGACGGCGAGGGGGACTGGACGGAGCGACAGCGAGGGTGAGGCCATGCGGGGGTGCGCGCGGAGGCGAGGTCGCCGGCGACCAGATGCAGCTTCAGCGCGGCACGAGGCCTAGAAGGGGAGAGGAAGAGAGCGGAGCCTCACCGCGTTCGTGAGGGAACGAGGCGGTGGGGGTTGAGGAGGAGGGCGGTGGCAGTGGCGGCGGGGAAGCAGGCCGGCGGGGAGGAGGACGAGGACGGTCCGGCGATGGGGCGACTCCAGGCGGCGAGGCGCGTCGGGGGCGATGGTCAACGGCGCCTTGGCGGTGGCGCGTCGAAGGAGGACGGGAGAAGGTGGCGGTCTGGCGAAGCTGGGCGGGGAGACGGGGCAATCCGGGCGGCGTCGGGGGCGGTTGCCGTCGGGGACGACGAGCGTCGATGGGGCGACGAGGCCCGGGGAGGCTGGCGGGGATGAGGCGAGGCGACGAGGCGGTGCAGGTGGGGGGGGGGCCGGCGAGTGCCTGGCAACGGCGGAGCGCCGGGGAAGGCAGAGGGCGTCGGGCGTTGAGGTGGTTGCCCGATCCAGAAGGGGATCGGGGAGTGGGGGAGGGAGCGAGAGGAGTGGGGAATCGGGGAGGGAGAAGTGGGAGGCGTTAGGGTTTCGGTCGGGTGGACCGGGGTTAAGTGGTGGGGGTGTGGGCCGGTTGGGCCGGCCGGGTGGGTCGTGGCCCAGTTGGGCCGGTGGCCTGCTGGGCCGGAGCCCAGTGGGGGGGTGATTGCTTTTCTTTTCTTTCTTTTTTTCGGTTAAATTTGTTTTTCCTTTTTCTTTTATTTATTTCCCTTTTCTATTTTAATTCAATTTAAAATATTTATGCATTTTATAAAAATGTGTTTACTACACCATATTTACCTATGTAATATTTAGTACAAACCAAACATTTTTATTTCAATGTTTGAAAACTTTTATTATTTACCAAACTTTGAATTTGAATTTTGGACCGGTTTTGATCTAGCGCGAGACTAGCAATAGTAACCAAGGTGACGTGGCGACCTTAACGTAGGGTTGTTGTAGCCTAATTATCCGGGCGTCACAATTCTCCTCCACTACAAGAAATCTCGTCCCGAGATTTAAGAGGTTGTGAAAGGGGGAAAGGTTTGGTAATCTAATCTAGCGGGTCTCCTTATCCTGGCTTGCTCTTCTCGAAGAGGCCGGTCCAATACATTGATGTCTTCATTTCTCTGCTTCAGGTCATCATGATGAAATTGGCTTCCTTTCTTCCGTATCTCCATCGTACTTACGAAAGAATAAGGGTGGGCATACAGGGAGAACAGACCTCTGCAAGGTCGACTATCTGATCGATAACATCGAGGAAGGTGGCGAAAGTAACTCTTGAATTGAAACTTACGAAAATATCGAGAGCAAAGTAAGGAGGTATCATGGGAAGTTTCAAGCGGGCATGCAATCGCTCGATGCACGAAACAAAGTGTGAAAGGGGGTCCAGAGCAATGAGAATAAGTATTGCGTCTGGTACCAGACTAGATCAACTCTAGGAAGGTGGCTGGTGATCTTCATATGAAGCCAATCATGAGGAATAACTTCAAAGATAGGGGTATACAGGAGAGTCAGGTTTCGATCCTGGGACCTGTGGGTTATGGGCCCACCATGTGGGTTAAAAGTAGGAAGGCGATGACGTCTTACACGATCATGTAAGCAAGGCATTTCAGAGGGTAGTCTGTCAGTTATGTCGGCAACAACATCGATACCAAGGGCGAGGGACGAAGAGAACCATTTTCCTGCTCGTTGAAACGAGGCGGACCAATAGGCAAAGTTCTCGTCCATCGGTGGTTACTGGAATGTCATCAACAATAGTAATGTGGTCTTGTCGACAGAATTGTACACCGAGGTGTTTGCATAAGCAGGGAAATATTACTGCTTATATAATATAGATCACAAGGAGGTTTAAACAAACCAATGGAAAGGAAAAGTAATTATCAGGTTTAAACAGAACAATGGAAAGGAAAATGTGTATACACACATATTTCAAGGGTATATCCTTCCCAAGGACAAGCAGAGCATAATATCCATGACATGATATAATGTAGAAAACTCTTTAGGTAGGGGAGAGAAATTTTCATGACATTACCCATACAACGGTGTTTGGATAATTGAGCAAGAAACAATTAGCATTGGGATAAGTGTTCTTGTTGAAAATCGGAGTACCATAGACATGCTTCGAGATAGCATTGACATGGTCATCAGGTGAAAATTAGATTTTGGAAACACAATGGATCCATCAAGAGCAACTTATAAAATAAGTCTTACAGTCTCCTCCAGGAAGAATGGTTATCCTTGCAAAAGAAATTATAATGATAGGTCCTCCAGCCAGGGGGTGCTAGGCATGACATCATATTACCGGGTCATCAAAGGACCAACAACATAACTCCTGGAAAGTTGTCCCAACCATCATATCTGACCGAGATTCAGATCCAATTGGTGTCATGATACCTCAGACTCAGGATGTCCGAGAAGAAAAGGTGCAACACAAATAGACAAAATGACAATGCAAGATTCTCGGGAAATGAACTATGGGAGCGGGTTCCTGAAACAATAGTTCATCATTAAACCAAGGAGGGGATGAGAAGGTGGCTGATGGGCTCAGCGACAATCCATCGAGAATTCCAAACGGATGGATTTCCACAATAATGTGAACAAGAAGATGACACTTGTCAATTCAAATGTTATAATGTTGTATGCTCTAGGGAAACATACACCATCAATCATTAGTTGAAAGGTGTGCCCAAATATGACCTTAGGCAGCAAGATCAATGTTAGAGTGACGATTCAATAATCAACATTCTAAGAACGAATCGTCGATCGTTAACTTCAAAGCAATAGGGTTGCTAGAAGTACAGAACTCAAACAACATCTATTGGTATCTGGTTAAAAACAACACGGGACCAAGGAAGAATGGTGATGGTGAGAAGTATCACCATACCAAGAATTCTTAAGAGGTGGTGTAATTCTCACAACATTCTTGTCATCAAAGATGGTAATACTCCAAGGTAAAGAACAAATTCTGGATAGCAAGGAAATCAAGGTACAACACAAAATGTGAACAAGGTTGTGTTGGGGGGAAGGCAAGAATGTTGCCGATGATAACACAAATCATCGAGGGACAAGGATGGTATTTCCCATCATGAATTCAATTCATATCCTAGAAGAGCTCGGAATGATGATGATGATCACGACACATTTGTCGAGAGATTTCAAGAAGATGTAATCGATCAACGATGACATCAAGTCAAACGAATGATGAAGCGGAAGGTTATTGGAACCACGAGTAGGACACAAACTCGAAACCAAGCTCGTTGTTCAAGGCAAAATGATATGATGAGGAAATCGACGTAAGCTTAGCTTATATTCGAAAGTTGTGCTCCGAAAATAAGGACCAGGTAGCACGGTTTAAAATCATCAAGACAATGATATATCCAAACAGGCTAGGAATGGCGTGATCGGGTACTAACTCGTACTTAAAGAAGATTACTAAGAGTTGTTGAACCGTGAGTGCGGACTCGGTTCGATTATCGGTGTCTTTGAGTGTTTAATAACTCAGAGCCCATGAAAAATTGTAATCAGTGAGAATGTAGTACTTGATGAAGAACTCATAGGAAGTTATGCAGTTCCAAGATAATCTCGAGATACCATGGGGTAATACTCGACGACAGATCAAAGTAGAGGTTGTACCGGGGTATTGATCCACAGAAGACAAGTGCTTACACTTGCATCGAAAATGGTATTTAAAGGAGAACATGGTCGGAACCACGATTGTAAAAGGCCAGACCCCAGATATAAGATGAACTTATATCAATGGAATAATTAATTTTAAAAGAAGCTTGATGAGAAGATGTACATCGGGTCCATGGGCATGAACACAAAGTTCAAGGTCGACTCCCACTTCTCCAATGCATAACCTTTCATCCACTTCTCGCTCGATTAAGTTGCGGTGTTGAAATTTTATCTGGCGAAGCACCGTAAGAGTATGACTCGTGAAAACTTTCGGGTTCACACGGTCTAGAGAAAGCATATGTTCAACCCATAGTGGCTTCTTAGAAACATATCGACAAGTTTCAAGAGTAAATAACACAAGCCCGAAAGCAGAGTATGGTTGGCCAAGCGGAGGATACAACTTAACAAAGGCATTAGGTATCAGGGGAAGAACTCACAAAGTGATCAAATGTGAAGGACACTGTCGGATAACAATCCAACAAAGGACTTGATGGTCCACAAAGGATCTGATGGGAATGCAAATGCAACAGGTTATGGAATCATCTGAGTAATTCAAAGCTTAAATGCAAAGGAATTATGATTTCCAAAACAAAGGATCAGAAGCAGGCGCTTTGATCAAGGATGGATCAATTGAATATACCAGAGGCACAATCGACGACAGATAGTTAGGTCGAGAACCAGCTCATGTTCAAAATGACGTCTGGGCCGGAAAGATAATCCTAGGATTCGACTGATGATTGTGAACATTCACAACATATTGAAATCAATGGACTCAAAAATGATGGTGACAAAGGATGCCAATAAGATTACTATACTTATGGGATTAATCATAATGAAAGCAAACAAGAAATTCCAGAGCAATAGGTTGCGGAGGATTTTTGGAAGATCGAATGGTATTTCGAAGACTTTTGTGTAAAGCATGAACAACTGGGGATGAGCGGATACCGACAAGTGCGAGAATTAACCGTAGGGGTATTCAGTGTCTATGAACAATGAGGCGATAAGCTCAATGGATTATCGAAACAACGGCGAGTGTTTCGGGGTATCTTGTAATAACAAGACCAACTGGGGATGAATGTAAGAATAAAAACTTCAAGTAGTTATCCATAAGGGTTGATGGTGGAAGGGGAATTGCAAACGCGATGAACACAAGTTCTCGGGTTAGCAGCGGAGAGTATCTTCGGGGTCTTCTGGTGCAGCAGACGATCATCAATAATAAGGGGCTCTCCGGGGTGAAAGTGACAACGAGATCCTAATGTTAGATTTTTAGCAAAATCATTTAACCCGAATAGAAGAGAGATCAGAGTCCTAGAGTATAGACGAGGAGTAAAAGATCCTAATACCACCCAATGGCGACGTGTGCCCGTAAGACACACAGCCATGTTAGTAAAAGTTTTTGCAACGTCTAGACTCGACTTCGGCCAAGGAGTTGGAAAGGGGGATTCCTACAGGCAGTCGGCTCTGATACCAACTTGTGACGCCCCCGATTCAATCGTACACTAATCATGCATGCAAATGTGTACAATCAAGATCAGGGACTCACGGGAAGATATCACAACACAACTCTAAAACATAAATAAGTCATACAAGCATCATAATACAAGCCAGGGGCCTCGAGGGCTCGAATACAAGTGCTCGATCATAGACGAGTCAGTGGAAGCAACAATATCTGAGTACAGACATAAGTTAAACAAGTTTTCCATAAGATGGCTAGCACAAACTGGGATCTGAGATCGAAGAAGGCGCAGGCCTCCTGCATGGGATCCTCCTAACTACTCACAGTGGTAAATCAGGTGGGCTGCACGTAGTAGTAGGCGCCTCCGGTGTAGTAGTCGCCATCGACGGTGGCGTCGGCTCCTGGGCTCCATCGATGCAGTCGCAGCAATCAAGTAGAGATAGGGGAAAAGGGGGAACAAGGCAACCCCGAGTACTCATCCAAAGTACTACTTAAGCAAGGAGCTACACTACATATGCATGGATATATGTGTAAAGGGCCATATCAGTGGACTGAACTGCAGAATGCCAGAATAAGAGGGGGATATCTAATCCTGTCGAAGACTACGCTTCTGGCAGCCTCCGTCTTGCAACATGTAGAAGTGAGCAGACTGAAGTCCTCCAAGTAGCATCGCATAGCATAATCCTACCCGGCAATCCCCTCCTCGTAACCCTGAGAGAGAGCGACCACCGGGTTGTATCTGGCACTTGGAAGGGTGTGTTTTATTAAGTATCCGGTTCTAGTTGTCATAAGGTCAAGGTACAACTCCAAGTCGTCCTGTTATCGAAGATCACGGCTATTCGAATAGATTAACTTCCCTGCAGGGGTGCACCACATAACCCAACACGCTTGATCCCATTTGGCCGGACACACTTTTCTGGGTCATGCCCGGCCGCGAAAGATCAACACGTCGCAACCCTACCTAGGCTCAACAGAGAGGTCAAGACGGGCGGTTCTAAACCTAAGCGCACAGTGCAGGGGCCCATCGCCCTTAGCACACCTGCACATTGCACGTCTGCCGGAAGGCAGACCTAGCCTACAGGCGTTCAGGTCCAATCAAGCGCGCGCCACTTTCGATCGGCCGACGTCACGAAGTGCCGGCTGATACCACGACGCCGGATACCCATAACTACTCCCGCGTAGATGGTTAGTGCGTATAGACCAAATGGCGGACTCGGATCAAATACCGGATCTCGTTAAGCGTGTTAAGTATCCATGAACGCCGACGAGGCCAGGCCCACCTCTCACCCAGGTAGTCTCAACCTGCCTGCCGCTCCGCCACAAAGTAACAATCGGGGCCGTGGGAACCCAGGCCCACCTCTACCGGGATGGAGCCACTGTCCTTTCAGCCCCCATCTCCTAACAGTATCACAGGTAATGTAATAGTGTAAAGTATATAGTATATGCCCGTGATCACCTCCAAGTGATCACAGCCCAAAGAGTATAGCATGGCAGACGGACAAGAGTGTAGGGTCACCGATGGAACACTAGCATCCTATACTAAGCGGTAGGATAGGAGGTAAAGGTAACAACAAGAGTAGCAATGACAAAGGCAAAGAAAGTATAGGATTAATCGAAAGCGATAACATGCTACACTACTCTAATGCAAGCAGTATAGAGAAGAGTAGGCGATATCTGGTGATCAAAGGGGAGGCTTGCCTGGTTGCTCTGGCAAGAGAGAGGAGTCGTCAACGCCGTAGTCGAACTGGGGGTCGCCGACAGTCTCGGGGTCTACCGGAAAGAAGTAACGGGGGGAACACAATAAATAATAGAGCAATCAAGGTAACACAAGGCATAACATGGCGATACGCGGTGCTAGAGGCGACCTAACGCAATAGGAGGTGATACCGGCGAAAGGGGGAAACATCCGGGAAAGTATTCTCGGTGTTTCGTGTTTTCGAACAGATGAACCGGAGGTGAAATGTTGCAGGTTCACTATGCTAGGGACGCGTGGCGGACGAACAGGCTGCGTATCCGGATTCGTCTCGTCGTTCTGAGCAACTTTCATGTAGAAAGTTTTTCCATCTGAGCTACGGTTTATTTTATATTAATTTTAAAAGATTTAAATCATTTTTAGGATTTATTTAATTAATTTAATCAACATTATCCAGAACAGTGCACGCTGACGTCAGCATGACGTCAGCAGTCAACAGAGGTGTTGACTGGGTCAAGCTGACGCGTGGGTCCCAGCTGTCATTGAGTGTTAATTAACCTAACAGATTAATTAACTAACCTAAGTGATTGGGTTAATCTAATCAAGATTAATTAAGTTAATTAATTACTTAATTAATTAATTAATATTTTATTTATTATATTACTTTTTTATTCTTTTTTTATAAAGTTCCAGGGTGGGGCCCCTTGTCATAGGCCCCTAGGACTATGGGCCTTGACCCGATCAGGTGATCTTGGGCCGCCGCAGTAGTAGAGGCGAGGCCGAGCGGAGTTGAGGCGGCGCAACTAACGCCCGATCGGCCTTGCGCCGGGCCGTGGTCCGAGACCACGCTGGCGGCGACGGTGGAGTGCAACAGTGCTCAGACGCCCGGCCGCAGACGTCGCAGGCGGAGGGCAAGCAGCGGCAGTGGTGCCGAGCACGACTGTGGGTGAGCGGGCGCACGCCCGAGCGTGGTGCGGGAGGAGGCCGCGGCCCGGGACGACATCGAGTACGGCGGGCGCACGCGGCGACTGGGGCGCTATGGACGGCGAGGGGACTGGACGGGCGGCAATGAGGGTGAGGCCATGCGGGGTGCGCGTGAGGCGAGGTTGCAGCGACCACGGCTTCGGCGGCACGAGGCCTAGAAGGGGAGAGGAAGAGAGGCCGGAGCCTCACCGCGGTTCGTAGGGAACGAGGCAGTGGGGGTTGAGGAGGAGGACGGTGACGAGTGGCGGCGGGGAAGCAGGCCGGCGGGGAGGAGGACGAGGACGGTCCGGCGATGGGGCGACTCCAGGCGGCGAGGCGCGTCGGGGGCGATGGACGACGGCGCGGCGTCGGGGCGGCGGCGTCCAGAGGAGGACGGGGGAGCGCGGTGGCGGTCCTGGCGAAGCAGAGGCGGGGGAGACGGGGCAATCCGGGCGGCGTCGGGGGCGGTTGCCGTCGGGGACGACGAGCGTCGATGGGGCGACGAGGCCCGGGGAGGCTGGCGGGGATGAGGCGAGGCGACGAGGCGATGCAGGTGGGGGGTCGGTGAGTGCCTGGCAACGGCGGCGCGCCGGGGAAGGCAGAGGGCGTCGGGCGCTGAGGTGGTTGCCCGATCCAGAAGGGGATCGGGGAGTGGGGGAGGGAGCGAGAGGAGTGGGGAATCGGGGACGGAGAAGTGGGATGCGTTAGGGTTTGGTCGGGTGGACGGGGTTAAGTGGTGGGGTGTGGCGGTTGGGCGGCGGGTGGGTCGTGGGGATTGGGCGGTGGCCTTCGGGCCGAGCCCAAGTGGGGGGTGATTGCTTTTCTTTTCTTTCTTCTTTTTTTTCGGTTAGATTTGTTTTTCCTTTTTCTTTTATTTATTTCCCTTTTCTTTTTTAATTCAATTTAAAATATTTATGAATTTTATAAAAATGTGTTTGCTACACCATATTTACCTATGTAATATTTAGTACAAACCAAACATTTTTATTTTAATGTTTGAAAACTTTTATTATTTACCAAACTTTGAATTTGAATTTTGGACCGGTTTTGATCTAGCGCGAGACTAGCAATAGTAACCAAGGTGACGTGGCGACCTTAACGTAGGGTTGCTGTAGCCTAATTATCCGGGCGTCACACTAACTATATCATCCAATATATGAATCTTTACCTCCGGACCATTCCGGAGCTCCTCGTCATGTCCGTGATCTCATCCGGGACTCCGAACAACATTCAGTCGCCAACATACATAACTCATATAATACCATATCATCAACGAACGTTTAAGCGTGCAGACCCTACGGGTTTGAGAACTATGTAGACATGACCGAGACACCTCTCTGGTCAATAACCAATAGCGGAACCTGGATGCCCATATTGGTTCCTACATATTCTACGAAGATCTTTATCGATCGAACCGCATAACAACATAAGTTGTTCCCTTTGTCATCGGTATGTTACTTTCCTGAGGTTCGATCGTCGGTATCTCAATACCCAGTTCAATCTCATTACCGGCAAGTCTCTTTACTCGTCTGTAATACATCATCCCGCAACTAACTCATTAGTTACAATGCTTGCAAGGCTTATAGTGATGTGTATTACCGAGTGGGCCCAGAGATACCTCTCTGACAATCGGAGTGACAAATCCTAATCTCGAAATACGCCAACTCAACAAGTACCTTCAGAGACACCTGTAGAGCACCTTTATAATCACCCAGTTATGTTGTGACGTTTGGTCGCACACAAAGTGTTCCTCCGGTAAACGGGAGTTGCATAATCTCATAGTCATAGGAACATGTATAAGTCATAAAGAAAGCAATAGCAACATACCAAACGATCAAGTGCTAAGCTAACGGAATGGGTCAAGTCAATCACATCATTCTCCTAATGATGTGATCCGTTAATCAAATGACAACTCATGTCTATGGTTAGGAAACTTAACCATCTTTGATTAACGAGCTAGTCAAGTAGAGGCATACTAGTGACACTATGTTTGTCTATGTATTCACACATGTATTATATTTTCGGTTAATACAACTCTAGCATGAATAATAAACATTTATTATGAAATAAGGAAATAAATAATAACTTTATTATTGCCTCTAGGGCATATTTCCTTCAGTCTCCCACTTGCACTAGAGTCAATAATCTAGTTCACATCGCCATGTGATTTAACATCAATAGTTCACATCTTTATGTGGTTAAAACCCATAGTTCACATCGATATGTGAGCAACACCCAAAGGGCTCAGTAATCTAGTTCACATCGCTATGTGATTAACACCCAATGAGTACTAAGGTGTGATCATGTTTTGCTTGTGAGCTAATTTTTGTCAACTGGTCTGTCACATTCAGATCCGTAAGTATTTTGCAAATTTCTATGTCTACAATGCTTTGCAGGGAGCTACTCTAGCTAATAGCTCCCACTTTCAATATGTATCCAGATTGAGACTTAGAGTCATCTCGGATCGGTGTCAAAACTTGCATCGGCGTAACCTTTACGATGATCCTTTTGTCACCTCCATAATCGAGAAACATATCCTTATTCCACTAAGGATAATTTTGTCCATTGTCAGTTGATCTACTCCTAGATCACTATTGTACTCCCTTGCCAAACTCAGTGGTAGGGTATACAATAGATCTGGTACATAGCATGGCATACTTTATAGAACCTATGGCTGAGGCATAGGGAATGACTTTCATTCTCTTTCTACCTTCTGTCGTGGTCGGGCTTTGAGTCTTACTCAATTTCACACCTTGTAACACAGGCAAGAACTCTTTCTTTGACTGTTCCATTTTGAATTATTTCAAAATCTTGTCAAGGTATGTACTCATTGAAAAAACTTATCAAGCATCTTGATCTATCTCTATAGATCTTTATGCTCAATATGTAAGCAGCTTCACCGAGGTCTTTCTTTGAAAAACTCCTTTCAAATACTCCTTTATGCTTTCCAGAAAATTCTACATTATTTCCGATCAACAATATGTCATTCACATATACTTATCAGAAATGTTGTAGTGCTCCCACTCACTTTCTTGTAAATACAGGCTTCACCGCAAGTCTGTATAAACTATATGCTTTGATCAACTCATCAAAGCGTATATTCCAACTCCGAGATGCTTGCACCAGTCCATAGATGGATCTCTGGAGCTTGCACACTTTTTAGCATCCTTTGGATTGATAAAACCTTCAGGTTGCATCATATACAACTCTTCTTCCAGAAACCCATTCAGGAATGCAGTCTTTACATCCATTTGCCAAATTTCATAATCATAAAATGCGGAAATTGCTAACATGATTCAGACGGACTTAAGCATCGCTGCGGGTGAGAAAGTCTCATCGTAGTCAACTCCTTAAACTTTGTCAAAAAGCTTTTTCGACAAGTCTAGCTTTGTAGATAGTAACACTACTATCAGCGTCTGTCTTCCTCTTGAAGATCCATTTATTTTCTGTAGCTTGTCGATCATCGGGCAAGTCAACCAAAGTCCACACTTTGTTATCATACATGGATCCCATCTCAGATTTCATGGCCTCAAGCCATTTCACGGAATCTGGGCTCATCATCGCTTCCTCATAGTTCGTAGGTTCGTCATGGTCAAGTAACATGACCTCCAGAACAGGATTACCGTACCACTCTGGTGCAGATCTCACTCTGGTTTACCTATGAGGTTCGGTAGTAACTTGATCTGAAGTTACATGATCATCATCATTAGCTTCCTCACTAATTGGTGTAGTAGTCACAAGAACAAATTTCTGTGATGAACTACTTTCCAATAAGGGAGCAGAATGATTACTTCATCAAGTTCTACTTTCCTCCCACTCACTTCTTTCGAGAGAAACTCCTTCTCTAGAAAGGATCCATTCTTAGCAACGAATATCTTGCCTTCGGATCTGTGATAGAAGGTGTACCCAACTGTCTCCTTTGGGTATCCTATGAAGACACAATTCTCCAATTTGGGTTTGAGCTTATCAGGATGGAACTTTTTCTTATAAGCATCGCAACCCCAAACTTTAAGAAACGACAACTTTGGTTTCTTGCCAAACCATAGTTCATACGGTGTCGTCTCAACGGATTTAGATGGTGCCCTTTTTAACGTGAATGCAGCTGTCTCTAATGCATAACCCCAAAACTATAGTGGTAAATCGGTAAGAAACATCATAGATTGCACTATACCCAATAAAGTACGGTTATGACGTTCGGACACACCATTATGTTGTGGTGTTCCATGTGGCACGAATTTGTGAAACTATTCCACATTGTTTTAGTTGAAGACCAAACTCGTAACTCAAATATTTGTTTCCGCGATCAGATCGTAGAAACTTTATTTTCTTGTCACGATGATTTTCCACTTCACTCTGAAATTCTTTGAACTTTTCAAATGTCTCAGACTTATGTTTCATCAAGTAGATATACCCATATCTGCTCAAATCATCTGTGAAGGTCAGAAAATAACGATACCGCCATGAGCCTCAACACTCATTGGACCGCATACATCAAGATGTATTATTTCCAATAAGTCGGTTGCTCGCTCCATTGTTCCGGAAAACGGAGTCTTAGTCATCTTGCTCGTGAGGCATGGTTCGCAAGCATCAAGTGATTCATAATCAAGTGATTCCAAAAACCCATCAACATGGAGTTTCTTCATGCGCTTTACACCAATATGACATAAACGGCAGTGCCACAAATAAGTTGCACTATCATTATTAACTTTGCATCTTTTGGCTTCAATATTATGAATATGTGTATCACTACGATCGAGATCCAACGAACCATTTTCATTGGGTGTATGACCATAGAAGGTTTTATTCATGTAAATAGAACAACAATTGTTCTCTAACTTAAATGAATAACCGTATTGCAATAAACATGATCAAATCATATTCATGCTCAACGCAAACACCAAATAACACTTATTTAGGTTCAACACTAATCCCGAAGTATAGGGAGTGTGTGATGATGATCATATCAATCTCGGAACCACTTCCAACACACATCGTCCCTTCACCCTTAACTAGTCTCTTTTCATTCTGCAACTTCCGTTTCGAGTTATTAATCTAAGCAACTGAACCAGTATCAAATACCGAGGGGTTGATATAAACACTAGTAAAGTACACATCAATAACATGTATATCGAATATACTTTTGTTCAATTTGCCATCCTTCTTATCCGCCAAAATACTTGGGGCAGTTCCGCTTCCAGTGACCAGTCCCTTTGCAGTAGAAGCACTTAGTTTCAGGCTTAGGTCCAGACTTGGGCTTCTTCACTTGAGCAGCAACTTGCTTGCCGTTCTTTTTGAAGTTTCCCTTCTATCCCTTTGCCCTTTTCTTGAAACTAGTGGTCTTATTAACCATCAACACTTGATGCTCTTTCTTGATTTCTACCTTCGTCGATTTCAGCATTGCGAAGAGCTCGGGAATTACTTTCGTCACCCCTTGCATATTATAGTTCATCACGAAGTTCTAGTAACTTGGTGATAGTGACTGGAGAATTTTGTCGATTACTATCTTATCTAGAAGATTAACTCCCACTTGATTCAAGCAATTGTAGTACCCAGACAATCTGAGCACATGCTCACTGGTTGAGCTATTCTCCTCCATCTTGTAGGCAAAGTACTGTCAGAGGTCTCATACCTCTCGACACGGGCATGAGTATGAAATATCAATTTCAACTCTTGGAACATCTCATATGCTCCATGGTGTTCAAAACATTTTTGAAGTCCCGGTTCTAAGCCGTAAAACATGGTGCACTAAACTATCAAGTAGTCATCATACCGAGCTTTTGTCAAAACGTTCATAACGTATGCATCTGCTCCTGCAATTGGTCTGTCACCTAGCGGTGCATCAAGGACATAATTCTTCTGTGCAGCAATGAGGATAATCCTCAGATCACGGATCCAATCCGCATCATTGCTACTAACATCTTTCAACATATTTTTTCTCTAGGAACATATCAAACTAAACATAGGGAAGCAACAACGCGAGCTATTGATCTACAACATAATTTGCAAAATACTATCAGGAATAAGTTCCGTATAAATTAAAGTTCAATTAATCATATTACTTAAGAACTCCCACTTAGATAGATATCCCTCTAATCATCTAAGTGATCATGTGATCCAAATCAACTAAACCATAACCGATCATCACGTGAAATGGAGTAGTTTTCAATGGTGAACATCACTATGTTGATCATATATACTATATGATTCACGCTCGACCTTTCGGTCTCAGTGTTCCGAGGACATATCTGCATATGCTAGGCTCGTCAAGTTTAACCTGAGTATTCTGCATGTGCAAAAATGGCTTGCACCCGTTGTAGATGGACGTAGAGCTTATCACACCCGATCATCATTTGGTGTCTGGGCACGACGAACTTTGGCAACGGTGCATACTCAGGGAGAACACTTTTATCTTGAAATTTAGTGAGTGATCATCTTATAATGCTTCCGTCAATCAAAGCAAAATAAGATGCATAAAAGATAAACATCATATGCAATCAATATAAGTGATATGATATGGCCATCATCATCTTGTGCTTGTGATCTCCATCTCCGAAGCACCGTCATGATCACCATTGTCACCGGCACGACACCTTGATCTCCATCGTAGCATCATTGTCGTCTCGCCAACTATTGCTTCTACGACTATCGCTACCGCTTAGTGATAAAGTAAAGCAATTACAGGGTGATTGCATTGCACACAATAAAGCGACAACCATATGGCTCCTGCCAGTTGCCGATAACTCGGTTAAAAACATGATCATCTCATACAATAAAATATAGCATCATGTCTTAACCATATCACATCACAACATGCCCTGCAAAAACAAGTTAGACGTCCTCTACTTTGTTGTTGCAAGTTTTACGTGGCTGCTACGGGTTGAGCAAGAACTGTTCTTACCTACGCATCAAAACCACAACGATAGTTCATCAAGTTATTGATGTTTTAACCCTATCAAGGACCGGGCGTAGCCACACTCGGTTCAACTAAAGTTAGAGAAACTGACACCCGCTAGCCACATGTGTGCAAAGCACGTCGGTAGAACCAGTCTCGCGTAAGCGTACGCGTAATGTCGGTCCGGGCCGCTTCATCCAACAATACCGCCGAACCAAAGAATGACATGCTGGTAAGCAGTATGACTTGTATCGCCCACAACTCACTTGTGTTCTACTCGTGCATATAACATCTACGCATAAAACCTGGCTCGGATGCCACTATTGGGGAACGTAGTAATTTCAAAAAAATTCCTACGCACACGCAAGATCATGGTGATGCATAGCAACGGGATTGGAGAGTGAAGTCTACGTACCCTCGTAGACCTTAAGCGAAAGCGTTTATCAACGCGGTTGATGTAGTCGTACACCTTCACGATCCGTCCCGATCAAGTACCAAACGTACGGCACCTCCGCGTTCAGAACACGTTCAGCTCGATGACGTCCTCACCTTCTTGATCCAGCAAGAGGGGCGAAGTAGTAGATGAGTTCCGGCAACACGATGGCGTGGTGACGGTGTAGGTGAAGAACAATCTCCGCAGGGCTTCGCCTAAGCACTACGAAAACTATGACGGAGGATAAACTAGAGGGGACGGGGTTCCCGGCACACAGCTTGGTGTTTCTAGATGTGTCTTTGGTGCTAACCCTGCCCCTCTATTTATATGTTGAGCCCTGGGGTCGAAACTTGGAGCAAAAGCCTCCTCAAAGTCGGTTTTGCCCGAAAGGCAAGAGTCCCACTCGGACTCCAGGACCAAACGCCACAATCCTTGGCGTCTGGCCCAGATGCCATGGGCCTCGACGTCTGGCTCAGTGATACGTCTCCAACGTATCTATAATTTATGAAGTATTCATGCTATTATACTATCCTTCTAGGATGTTTTATATGCATTTATATGATATTTTATATGATTTTTGGGACTAACCTATTAACCTAGAGCCCAAAGTGCCGCTTTTAGTTTTCTCCTTGTTTTAGAGTATCGCAGAAAAGGAAAACTAAACGGAGTCCAATTGACATGCCACTTGACGGAGATCATTTTTGGACCAGAAGAAGCCTGTGGAGTACGAGCAGGGCGAGAAGAGTCCCGGGCTGCCCACGAGGGTGGGGGCGCGCCCCCCTGCCTCGTGGACAGCCCGGAGACCCCCTTGACATGAAATCAACGCAAAACTCTTTATACCCAAACTTCCAGAAAGAAACCTAGATCGGAAGTTCCGCCGTCGCAAGCCTCTGTAGCCACGAGAAGTCAATCTAGGCCCTCTCCGGCACCCTGCCGGAGGAGGACATCATCACGGGTGGCCATGGAGGAGTATCCTGGAGGGGCCATCATCACCATGAAGGCCAAGGACCAGAGGGTGGAGGCCATGGAGGAGGAAGCACAAGGGGGAGAACCTCTCCTCCTCTCTTCCGGTGGCCGGAGTGCCATCGGGAGGGAATCATCGCCACGGTGATCGTCTTCATCAACATCACCATCATCATCACCATCCTCACCTCTTTTACGCGGGTCCACTCTCCCGCACCCCGCTGTAATCCCTACTTGAACATGGTGCTTTATGCCACATATTATGATCCAATGATGTGTTGCCATCCTATGATGTTTTGAGTAGATATCTTTTGTCTTTGGGTTGATTGATGATCTAGATTGGTATGAGTTGTATGTTTTACTTTGGTGCTGTCCTATGGTGCCCTCCATGCCGTGAAAGCGTGAGGGATTCCCGTTGTAGGGTGTTGCAATACGTTCATGATTCGCTTATAGTGGGTTGGTGAGTGACTGAAACACAAACCCGAGTAAGAGGGATTGTTGTGTTTGGGAATAAAGAGGACTTGATGCTTTAATGCTATGGTTGGGTTTTACCTTAATGATCTTTAGTAGTTGCAGATGCTTGCTAGAGTTCCAATCATAAGTGCATATGATCCAAGTAGAGAAAGTATGTTATCTTATGCCTCTCCCTCATATGAAACTGCAATAGTGATCACCGGTCTTGTTAACAATTGCCTAGGACAATTCCGCACACTGATCCACCATTATTCCACACTCCCTATTTATAATATTTAGTAATGTATTCTAACTTTATGATAACAGCACCTACTTTCATATTTTAGCTCTCCGATATCATGCAAAGTTATCCACTTCATACCCACAACGTAGTTTCATTTCCCGTTTCTAGTTGGAAGTAAACGTTCGGTGCACGTAGAGTCGTATCAGTGGCAGATAGGGCTTGAGAGAGTATTGATCTGACCTTTAGCTCCTTGTGTGTTCGACACTCCATACTTATCACTTCCACCTTTGGAAAGTGCTACGATGATTCCTTGCACTTGGGGATTATCAAGCTCTTTTTAAAGGCGCCGTTCTTGGGGAGCAATAGCGTGGGGTTGATATTCTCGTTTGTGCTTGTTTGCTTTCTTCACTAAGTAGATTTTGTTTTTCCTTTTTGTTTCTGCTTAGTTGTGGGTGAAACATACAAAAAAAATTAAAATAATGAAAATACTGATAATAAAAAAATTACTTGTCTCTCTTGCCTAAAAAGTTTTTCAAAAAGAGAAGTGATTGGAAAGTTATGCATTGAAGAAGTGAGGGTCGACCTTGAGCACTTGTGTTCATGCTCACGGAAACAATGTAGAATTTTTCATGGAAGTTTCTCTGTAAATAATTATCCCCTTGTATATATCCATTGTATTATAAAAATAATTTGCCAAGCTTTGGTTTTAGGATGATTAGGTTGCTTGTTTTCTTTGTGCAGAACAAAAACAGAAACTTTGGCTGTAGTGCATAAATTTACATTTTTTACTGGAAAGTCAAATAGGTCTGAAACTTTTTGTAAATTACTTCTGTAAAAAAATTTCAAATTTTAAAATTTAGTTCATAATTTTAGGAGTTACATAAGTTTACCAAACTTCCAGATTACTACAGACTGTTCTGTTTTTAACAGATTCTGTTTTGCGTGCGTTGTTTGCTTATTTCGATGAATCTATGGCTAGAATCGGAGGGTATGAACCATAGAGAAGTTGGAATACAGTAGGTTTAACACCAATATAAATAAATAATGAGTTCATTACAGTACCTATAGTACTGATTTGCTTTGTTACACTAACGGATCTCAAAAGTTTTTGTTGATGTTTTGTGTGGATGAAGTGTCCGGAGGTCGAGGAGCTATCAATATGAGAAGAAGAAAGAGAGGCAAGAGTTCAAGCTTGGGGATGCCCAAGGCACCCCAAGTAAATATTTCAAAGGATACTCAAGCATCTCACATTGGGGATGCCCCGGTTGGCATCCCATCTTTCTTCTTCAACAATTATCGGTATACCTCGGTTTTTGTTTTGTTCACATGATTTGTGTCCATTGTGTTTTTATTCTTCTTTAAGAACCATGCTAGTATGATATGCCCCTTCATAAATTTATAGAATCCTTCATGTGCTTCACTTAAATCTTTTAATTATGATCTTATAGAATTGCTCTTTGTGCTTCACTTAAATCTTTTGAGTATGGTTTATAGAATGCTTCATGTGCTTCACTTATACATTTTGAGCTTGGATATTGATTAGTTGTAGAATGCTCCATGAACTTCACTTATATATTTTGGAGTATTAATAATAATATCATTTAAAGTGGGTTTGGAAGAGTGTCAACTTTAGGAATTAGTGATCCCACTATTTTGGAGGATGTTGGATTTTAGTGTGATATTTATGAAAGTGGATTTGGAAGAGTGTCAACTTTAGCTAGTGATGAATCCACTATTTCGGAAGAGGTTTCAATTTAGTATGAGAACAAAGTTGCTATCCATGATGCTACTGAAAATTATTATGAGGGAGGAATACATGCTTGTAGGAGTTGCAATAATATCAAGTTTCCTCTCTCTGTGCTTAAAGTTTTGAAGTTATACTTGTTTTGCCTTCCTACGCTAGTTGATTCTTGTTCCCATAAGTTGTGTGCTCACAAAATCCCTAGGCATAGAAAGTGGGTTAGATTTAAATGTGCTAGTCATATTCTTCAAGATGCTCTCTTTGTGTTTCAATTCTTGTCTATTATGTGAGCATCATTGAAATCATCATGCCTAGCTAAAAGGCATTAAAGAAAAGCGCTTGTTGGGAGACAACCCAATATTTACCCTTACTGTTTTTGTGTGTTTACATGATTAAGCTACTGTAGTAATTATTTTTTATAGCTTTTGTTTCAATAAAGTGCCAAGTAAGACCTTTGGGAAGACTTGGGTGAAAGTTAATGTGATCTTGCTGTAAAAAACAGAAACTTTGCGCTCACGAGAATAGATGTAATTTTTTACATAAGAGTGATTTTGAGTTGATTATTTTTGCAAAAGATTAACAGACAAATTCCTCACGTCCACCAATTTATTTCATAATTTTTGGAGTAGCATAAGTATGGTTATTGTTCAGATCATTACAGACTGTTCTGTTTCTGACAGATTCTGTTTTCATTGCATAGTTTGCTTGTTTTCTAGTTTCTATGGCTTATATTCCTCAATATAAATTGTAGAAATGATATGGTGCAGTAGGCATTGTGTGAGAACAATTATGAACCTTGTCTTTCACAGTACCAAAGTGAATGGTTTGCTCTTTATCATACTAACCTATCTCACGAAGTTTGGTTAAGTTTTGTGTGATTGAAGTTTTCAAGTTTTGGGTGAGATATCGATATAAGGAGAATAAGGAGTGGAAAGACCCTAAGCTTGGGGATGCCCAAGGCACCCCCAAGGTAATATTCAAGGAAGACTCAAGTGCCTAAGCTTGGGGATGCCCCGGAAGGCATCCCCTCTTTCGTCTTCAAAACTATCGGTATACCTTACTCGGAGCTATATTTTTATTCGTCTCATGATATGTGTTTTGCTTGGAGCGTGTTTTCGATTTTACTTGCTGTTTGAATAAAATCATTGCATCTGAAATATTGAATGAAAAAGAATCCTCCCATGGCTAGTTAATTATTTGACTACTCAGTGTTCTTCACTCATATCTTTTGGAGTAGTTTGTCATTTACTTATGTGCTTCACGTATATCCTGTGAGTAAATGGTTGAATAAATTGAATATCATAAATCTGAATTTATATATGTTTCATATGCCTATAACATGGGGAGTAATGACTTCACACATAATAAGTATAGGTAGTGAACTTATTGAAAGTTAGCAAACGTAGAATTGGTCACTAGAACAATTCATGAAAGAATATTGAAGGAAGAGAGGTTTCACATATAAATATACTATCTTGGACATCTTTTATGATTCGGAGCACTCATTAAAATATGACATGCTAAAGAGTTGATGTTGGACAAGGAATACAACGTAATGGGTTATGTTTTCTTATATCTGAAATAAAGTATATTGTCATGGATCATCCAACATGTTGAGCTTGCCTTTACCCCTCATGCTAGCCAAATTCTTTGCACCAAGTAGAGATACTACTTGTGCTTCCCAAAACCCTTAAACCAGTTTTGCCATGAGAGTCCACCACATCTACCTATGGATTGAGTAAGATCCTTCAAGTAAGTTGTCATCGGTGCAAGCAATAAAAATTGCTCTCTAAATATGTATGATTGATTGGTGTGGAGGAAATAAGCTTTATACAATCTTGTGATGTGGAAGAAATAAAAGCGACGGACTACATAATAAAGGTTCATATAATAAGGGGCAATACAAAGTGACATTCTTTTGCATTAAGATTTTGTGCATCCAACCCTGAAAGTGCATGGCAATCTCTGCTTCCCTTTGCGAAGGGCCTATCCCTTATTATTATCTTCTACCTTATGCAAGAGTCATGGTTATCTACACCTCTCCCTTATACATATTATACTTTGGCAACCACAGGGTGTTTGATAGATCCAGATATATATATATATATATATATATATATATATATATATATATATATATATACATATATATATATATATAACAAATGGTTCCTACAGGCAGTGGTAGTTACCACCACTTGAGTTTTGTATGTTGTATGTAGTATCTGTTAAAATTGAGAGTATGTACGTGTAGTATGTACTCCCTCCGTAAACTAATATAAGAGCGTTTAGAATACTAAAATAGTGATCTAAACACTCTTATATTAGTTTACAGAGGGAGTACTATATAACAATGATTATGTAGTATTTATACTAATTTTAGGTAGTATATACAATGTTTTGAGTATGTTGTTTTTACGTACAAATATGTATGTATTTCACAAATATAACAAAAATTATGGGTTCATATGTAATTTTTTCAGTAACTTGCTTTAAAATATCTTAGATACACTATACGAATATATATATAAAATGATAAAGTAGTATATATAGTACCACATGGTAGTATATGAGACATATGGGGTAACTACCACCGGGTGGTAAGATGGATTTTCCATATATATATATATATATATATATATATATATATATAATTGGATGTAAGTTAGCATGAGCTATTATTGTTGACATTACCCTTGAGGTAAAAGTTTGGGAGGCGAAACTATAAGCCCCTATATTTCTCTGTGTCCGATTAAAGCTCCATAACCACAAGTATTGCGTGAGTGTTAGCAATTGTGAAAGACTAAATGATAGTTGAGTATGTGGAGTTTGCTAATCAAAGCTCTGACATAGACTCTTCCTGAAAATAAGATGAATTGCAATTGTTTCATGACTGAGAATATTGTTTGTTAGTTTTCAAGAAAGTTTATGATCTATACTTTTAACATGTGAATAGCTTGTTACTTTATCATGAGAAGTTTTATGAGATGAGCTACTGTTATGACATGTAATGATGCTAGAAAAAGTGATTGGAATTATCATTGATCAAACTTATGCACTTGCTAGCATTCACACTTCATAAATTATTTCTTTTATCATTTACCTACTCGAGGACGGGCAGGAATTAAGCTTGGGGATGCTGTCGTCTCCAACGTATCTATAATTTATGAAGTATTCATGCTATTATACTATCCTTCTAGGATGTTTTATATGCATTTATATGATATTTTATATGATTTTTGGGACTAACCTATTAACCTAGAGCCCAAAGGTTAGTTTCGCTTTTCTCCTTGTTTTAGAGTATCGCAGAAAAGGAAAACTAAACGGAGTCCAATTGACGTGCCACTTGACGGCGATCATTTTTGGACCAGAAGAAGCCCACGGAGTACCAGAAGCAGGCCAGAAGAGTCCCGGGCTGCCCACGAGGGTGGGGGCGCGTCCACCCCCCTAGGGCGCGCCCCCTGCCTCATGGACAGCCCGTAGACCCCCCTGACATGAAATCAACGCAAAACTCTTCTATATATACCCAAACTTCCAGAAAGAACCTAGATCGGAAGTTCCGCCGCCGCAAGCCTCTGTAGCCACGAGAAGTCAATCTAGGCCCTCTCGGCACTCACGGAGGGGGCCATCATCACCGGTGGCCATGGAGGAGTATCCGGAGGGGCCATCATCACCATGAAGGCCAAGGACCAGAGGGTGGAGGCCATGGAGGAGGAAGCACAAGGGGAGAACCTCTCCTCCTCTCTCTCAGTGGCGCCGGAGTGCCATCGGGAGGGGAATCATCGCCGCGGTGATCGTCTTCATCAACATCACCATCATCATCACCATCCTCATCTCTTTTACGTGGTCCACTCTCCTGCACCCCGTTGTAATCCCTACTTGAACATGGTGCTTTATGCCACATATTATGATCCAATGATGTGTTGCCATCCTATGATGTTTTGAGTAGATATCTTTTGTCTTTGGGTTGATTAATGATCTAGATTGGTATGAGTTGTATGTTTTACTTTGGTGCTGTCCTATGGTGCCCTCCGTGTTGCGCAAGCGTGATGGATTCCCGATGTAGGGTGTTGCAATACGTTGATGATTCTCTTATAGTGGGTTGGTGAATGACTGAAACACAAACCCGAGTAAGGGGGATTGTTGCGTATGGGAATAAAGAGGACTTGATGATTTACTGCTATGGTTGGGTTTTACCTTAATGATCTTTAGTAATTGCGGATGCTTGCTAGAGTTCCAATCATAAGTGCATATGATCCAAGTAGAGAAAGTATGTTAGCTTATGCCTCTCCCTCATATGAAACTGCAATAGTGATCACCGGTCTTGTTAACAATTGGCTAGGACAATTCCGCACACCGATCCACCATTATTCCACACTCGCTATTTATAATATTTAGTAATATATTCTAACTTTATGATAACAGCACCTACTTTCATATTTTACCTCTCCGATATCATGCAAAGTTATCCACTTCATACCCACAACGTAGTTTCATTTCCCGTTTCTAGTTGGAAGTAAACGTTCGGTGCACGTAGAGTCGTATCAGTGGGAGATAGGGCTTGAGAGAGTATTGGTCTTACCTTTAGCTCCTTGTGGGTTCGACACTCCATACTTATCACTTCCACCTTTGGAAAGTGATACGATGATTCCTTGCACTTGGGGATTATCACCCAGGGCCAGACGCCAGGGTCTCCGCCGTTTGGCCCCCTGGCCTCCGCAAAACTCCTTTTGCACCGACTTATAGCCCGATGGGCCTGACCCCTTGGCCTAACCATATCATCCAATATATGAATATTTACCTTTGGACCATTCCGGAGCTCCTCGTCATGTTCGTGATCTCACCCGGGACTCCGAACAACATTCGGTCACCAACATACATAACTCATATAATACTATATCGTCAACGAACGTTTAAGCGTGCGGACCCTACGGGTTCGAGAACTATGTAGACATGATCGAGACACCTCTCTGGTCAATAACCAATAGCGGAACCTGGATGCCCATATTGGTTCCTACATGTTCTACGAAGATCTTTATCGATCGAACTGTATAACAACATACGTTGTTCCCTTTGTCATCGGTATGTTACTTGCCCGAGGTTCGATCGTCGGTATCTCAATACCTAGTTCAATCTCGTTACCGGCAAGTCTCTTTAGTCGTTTCGTAATACATCATCCCGCAACTAACTCATTAGTTACAATGCTTGCAAGGCTTATAGCGATGTGTATTACCGAGTGGGCCCAGAGATACCTCTCTAACAATCGGAGTGACAAATCATAATCTCGAAATACGCCAACTCAACAAGTACCTTCGGAGACACCTGTAAAGCACCTTTATAATCACCCAGTTACGTTGTGACGTTTGGTAGCACACAAATTGTTCCTCCGGTAAACGGGAGTTGCATAATCTCATAGTCATAGGAACATGTATAAGTCATGAAGAAAGCAATAGCAACATACTAAACTATCAAGTGCTAAGCTAACGGAATGGGTCAAGTCAATCACATCATTCTCCTAATGATGTGATCCCATTAATCAAATCACAACTCATGTCTATTGTTAGGAAACTTAACCATCTTTGATTAACGAGCTAGTCAAGTAGAGGCATACTAGTGACACTATGTTTGTCTTTGTATTCACACATGTATTATGTTTCCGGTTAATACAATTCTAGCATGAATAATAAACATTTATCATGAAATAAGGAAATAAATAATAACTTGATTATTGCCTCTAGGGCATATTTCCTTCACTCAGATCACGGACCAAGTCCACATTATTGCTACTATCATCTTTCAACTTATTTTTCTCTAGGAACATATCAAAAATAAACGGGGAGCTACATCGCGAGCTATTGATCTACAACATAGTTATGCAAATACTTTCAGGACTAAGTTCATGATAAATTAAAGTTTAATTAATCATATTACTTAAGAACTGCCACTTAGATAGACATCCCTCTAGTCATCTAAATGATCACGTGATCCATATCAGCTAAACCATGTCCGATCATCACGTGAGATGGAGTAGTTTTCAATGGTGAACATCACTATGTTGATCATATCTACTATATGATTCACGTTCGACCATTCGGTCTTAGTGTTCTGAGGCCATATCTGCATATGCTAGGATCGTCAAGTTTAACCCGAGTATTTTGCGTGTGCAAAACTGGCTTGCACCCGTTGTATGTGAACGTAGAGCTGATCACACCCGATCATCATGTGGTGTCTCGGCACGACGAACTGTCGTAATGGTGCATACTCAGGGAGAACACTTATACCTTGAAATTTAGTGAGGGATCATCTTATAATGCTACCGCTGTACTAAGCAAAATAAGATGCATAAAAGATAAACATCACATGCAATCAAAATATGTGACATGATATGGCCATCATCATCTTGTGCCTTTGATCTCCATCTCCAAAGTACCGTCATGATCTCCATCATCACCGGCATGACACCATGATCTCCATCATCTTGCTCTATCAACGTGTCGTCACATGGTTTTCTTGCCAACTATTGCTTTTGCAACTATTGCTTTTGCAACTATTGCTATCGCATAACGATAAAGTAAAGCAATTATATGGCACTTGCATCTTATGCAATAAAGAGACAACCATAAGGCTCCTGCCAGTTGCCGATAACTTTAACAAAACATGACCATCTCATACAAAAAATTATATCACATCATGTCTTGACCATATCACATCACAACATGCCCTGCAAAAACAAGTTAGACGTGCTCTACTTTGTTGTTGCAAGTTTTACGTGGCTGCTAAGGGCTTCTAGCAAGAACCATTCTTACCTACGCATCAAAACCACAACGATTTTTCATCAAGTGTGCTGTTTTAACCTTCAACAAGCACCGGGCGTAGTCAAACTCGATTCAGCTAAAGTTGGAGAAACGGACACCCGCTAGCCCCCTGTGTGCGAAGCACGTCGATAGAACCAGTCTCATGAACGCGGTCATGTAATGTCGGTCCGGGCCGCTTCATCCAACAATACCGCCGAATCAAAGTAAGACATTGCTAGTAAGCAATATGACTATTATTGCCCACAACTCTTTGTGTTTTACTCGTGCATATAACATCTACGCATAGACCTGGCTCGGATGCCACTGTTGGGGAACGCAGTATTTTAAAAAATTTACCTACGATCACGCAATATCTATCTAGGAGATGCATAGCAACGAGCGGGGAGAGTGTGTCCACGTACCCTTGTAGAACGAAAGCGGAAGCGTTTAGTAACGCGGTTGATGTAGTCGAACGTCTTCGTGATCCACCCGATCCAAGTACCGAACGTACGGCACCTTCGTGTTCAGCACACGTTTTGCTCAATGACATCCCTCGATCTCTTGATCTAGGTGAGGATGAGGGAGAGTTCCATCAGCATGACGACTTGGCTATGGTGATGATGAAGTTACCGGCACAGGGCTCCGCCAAAGCACTCGGACGATATGACCGAGGTGTGTAACTGTGGAGGGGGGCACCGCACACGGCTAGGAACAATTGATATGTGTTCTAGGGTGCCCTCCCCACGTATATAAAGGAGGGAGAGGGAGGGAGGAAGCCTAGGGGCGCCCAAGTAGGAGGAATCCTACTTGGGCCCCTAGTCCAATTCGCCCCCCCCCCTACCATATTTGGACAAGGGGGAAAGGAAGGAGGGGGAGGGGAAGGAAGTAGGAGTCCTACTTCATACTTTCCTTTTCCTCCACTCCTTCCCCTTTCTCCCCACGTGGCTGGCCCTATAGGGGGCGCACCAGCCCCTTGTGGGCTGGTGTGTTCCCTTACTTGGCCCATTAAGCTCATATCTTTGCCAGGGGTTGCCCGGAACCACTTCCGATGACCCGATATTACCCGGAACACTCCCAGTGTCCAAATACCATCGTCCGATATATGAATCTTTACCTCCCAACCATTTCGAGACTCCTCGTCATGTCCGTGATCTCATCCGGGACTCCGAACAAACTTCGGTCATCAAATCATATAACTCATAATACAAATCGTCATCGAACGTTAAGCGTGCGGACCCTACGGGTTCGAGAACTATGCAGACGTGACCGAGACACATCTCCGGTCAATAACCAATAGTAGAACCTGGATGCTCATATTGGCTCCTACATATTCTACGAAGATCTTTATCGGTCAAACCGCATAACAACATACGTTGTTCACTTTGTCATCGGTATGTTATTTGCCCGAGATTCGATCATCGGTATGTTCCCTTTGTCAAAAAATTGCAAGAAATTATATTATTTTTAATGGGACACAATTCACCATCTTTTTGCAGGTTATCCGCAGAGTTAAAGCTTGGATCTGTATGTGGTCTTTACTCACATATGCGGACTTCAGGGAGCCTTTTGCTTGTTGGGTGCAACCGTTGGGAGACAGTAGCACGGGCTATCTTCAGCCGATTTGGATGGCGAGCTAAAAATAGGCTAGGTGTATAGGCATCGTAACTTATTTTTATATCGCCGGATATGGCACTTTTTCAGTCTTTTATCGCCGGGTGTGGCGCTTTCCAGATTTATTTACTTTCGACTACTGCTCAGTTTATGAGCATCTTTAGACCTTATGACCTTGTTACGTTTTTATTTAATAATATGGCTGCATGCATCGATGATGCAGAGGCCGGGCGTTCCTCCTTTAAAAAAATGTATAAATCCTGCATGCAATAAAATTCAATGACAGCACGAGAAAAACATCGGGCCTAGCATAACTAAAGCATCCAACCCAGTGACTCATCTCCCTTCAAAAAAAACCCAGTGACTCATCATGAATTCATGATGCGGCCAATAAAAATTGGAGCGCACGAACGAAAAACTCCGCGGCGAAGCGCGGCACAGCTTTCGGTTCAGTTTATCGCCAGCGATGCATCGAAAACAACTGATTCAATTTTATAACATGATCTTAACAGGGTCTTGCTACGGACTAATATCAGGGCAACTCAAGCATGGGCAGCTTTAATCAACCATCCAGGCCCCGTGCGCATCCAAATCAGTCGACCATAACAAAATCATTAAACCCCTAACCAATTTTCGCACACAGCTAGCTAGGGCCGGCTAATCAAGTGCAGTGATGTGCGCGTGAATGTGCGATACACTGTATTGGCACATATACTTGCCCACGTGTAATCCCGCTGTCGCTTAATCCCATCATCATCTACAATATAATATCCCCAACGAACAAGATACGCTTATAATTAACTAAACTTAATACTCCTAGGCGGGCCTCGTTAAGTACTGTACGTTCAACAGCGCTCGACTGATGGAAGCGTGCAATAAGGGTAGTTGGTTGTGAGCGTGCTGAAAATGCGTGTACGTGTATGAATACGCGGACGTACGCGTCAAGACGGCTACTGGTGTGGGGTAGCCAGCCAATTTATGTGGCCAATCAAGGGAGAAAATGACTGAGAAGCCAGTCTCCTGTAGACTGCACGCAGTGGGAGTGGGAGTAGCTAAGCTCCCCATCGACGATCGTCTGCGTCAGGCAATTATACCGCGTATTGAGATGCCAAACGCCGACCTCTTGTCGGTTACAGAAAACGGGGACGTGTATATGTGTGCATGTAAGGGCATCTCCAGCCCTAACAGCCTCAGGTCACTTTTTTTGCGGCCAAAAAGCAGCCGTCGCGTCTCCGTGACGCCGAAAATCGCCGGTTCGGATATTTTTCCGCCACCGGTCACAGGCGAACCCGGCGCGCCGGGGAGCTGTTAGCTCGGCGCTAGGAAAAGCACGCCTGGCCCACACGGACAGGGAAAAGTCAAGGTTTTCTTCCCCGACTCGCCTCGCACCCGCGCCCTCGCCACCACTAGCTATATCCGGCGACGGCCGCCGCCTACTCCGCTAGATAGCCATTCCCGCCGGAAAATAGCAGCGTCATTGCGCGGCAGCCCTCACGCAGCAGCTGGCGTTGCCGCTGCTTCCGGCCGCGGAGGCGCGGTTTAACGGCAGGTACACGCCCACCGAGCGCAAGGTGTTCGGCGTTGACTGTCTCGGCGATGGACTCGGATGAGGAGGAAGAGCTCGCCAGCGCTTTGGAGGAGGAAGCCGCGGCCGACGCCCGTGAAGAAGAAGAGCATCGATGGTGCTCGCCGCCCTCGCCGCCGGGCGGCGAGCAATAAAAAGCCGCGTTGAGGTGGCTCGGCGCCGGGGCGGGTGAAAGCAAAGAACCGGCATCGTCTGCAAGGCTACTGCATGCTCTACTCCGACTACTTCGCCGATGCTCCACTTCATGGCGAGAGAACATTTCGGCACCGTTATCGGATGAGCCGAAAGCTCTTCCTCAGGATTGTGAATTCCATCCGGAGTTCGACAACTACTTCAAGTGCAAGATGGATTGCATCGGCGCTCTTGGATTCACCTCCATCCGAAGTGCACGACAGCGATGAGGATGCTTGCATATGAAGCTCCCAGTGATTCACTCGACGACTATGGGCGCATGGCCGAGTCCACCAGCATAGAGTGTTTCTACAAGTTCTGTCGGGCAGTGGTGGCAGTGTTTGAGCCACAATACTTGAGAACACCCAATGCGGAAGACACCGCCGGATCCTAGCTCGTAATGCAGCAAGAGGATTTCTGGGATGCTTGGAAGCATCGATAGCATGCATTGGAAATGGAAGAACTGCCCATTTGGTTGGCAGGGGATGTACAAAGGCGCCAAAGGCGGTTGCAGTGTGGTGCTTGAGGCGGTAGCCACACAGGACCTCTGGATTTGGCACTCCTTCTTTGATATGCAGGAACTCACAATGACATCAACGTCTTTGCAGTGCTCTCCTGTTTTTGCCAAGCTCGTTGAGGGCCATTCTCCTCCGGTGAACTTCGAGATCAATGGGCACCAATACAACAAGGAGTACTATCTAGCTGACGGCATCTATCCGAGATTGTCGACATTTGTGAAGACGATCTCAAACCCTGTGGCAGGAGGCAAGAACGCCTGGTTTGCGAAGCTTCAGGAGGCTTGCAGGAAGGATGTCGAGCAGGCATTTGGTGTGCTCCAATCTCGATTCACTGTTGTTCGTTTTGGGGAACGCAGTAATTTCAAAATTTTCCTACGATCACGCAAGACCATGGTGATGGCATAGCAACGAGAGGGGAGAGTGTCCGTCCACGTACCCTCGTAGACCGAAAGCGGAAGCGTTATAACAACGCGGTTGATGTAGTCGCACGCCTTCACGATCCGACCGATCCAAGCACCGAACGACGGCACCTCCGAGTTACGCACATCGCTCAAATTTCGATGACGATCCCCGGACTCCGATCCAGCAAAGTGTCGGGGAAGAGTTCCGTCAGCACGACGGCGTGATGACGATGTTGATGCTCCACCGACGCAGGGCTTCGCCTAAGCTCCGCGACGATATGACTTCTCCGGCGCAGGGCTTCGCCTAAGCTCTACGACGATATGACCGAAGTGGAATATGGTGGAAGGGGCACCGCACACGGCTAAGGAAAGATCCAGAGATCAACTTGTGTGTCTTGGGGTGCCCCCGCCTCAGATATAAAGGAGACAAGGGGAGGTGGCCGGCCCTAGAGGAGGCGCACCAAGGAGGAGTCCTACTCCCACCGAGTAGGACTCCCTTCTCCTAGTTGGAGTAGGATTGGGGAGGAAAGGGGAAGGCGCCGCCTCTCCTTGTCCTATTAGGACTGGAGGGGGAGGGGGCGCAGCCCACCTGGCCGGCCCTTCTCCTTCTCCCTCAAGGCCCATGAGGGCCCATATACCCCGGGGTTCCGTAACCCCGTGTTCCGTAACATCCTGCTTTCACTCGGAACCATTCCAAGTCCAAACATAGGCTTCCAATATATCAATCTTTATGTCTCGACCATTTCGAGACTCCTCGTCATGTCCGTGATCACATCCGGGACTCGAACAACCTTCGTGCATCAATACTTATAAACTCATTATGAACTCCATCGAACGTTAAGCGTGCGGACCCTACGGGTTCGAGAACTATGTAGACATGACCTAGAACCATTCTCGGTCAATAACCAATAGCGGAACCTGGATGCCCATATTGGTTCCTACATATTCTATGAAGATCTTTATCGGTCAAACCGCATAACGACATCCGTTGTTCCCTTTGTCATCGGTATGTTACTTACCCGAGATTCGATCGTCGGTATCCAATACCTAGTTCAATCTCGTTACCGGTAAGTCTCTTTACTCGTTCCGTAATACATCATCTCACAACTAACTCATTAGTTGTAATGCT
Source organism: Aegilops bicornis (assembly GCA_021605145.1). Lineage (NCBI taxonomy): Eukaryota > Viridiplantae > Streptophyta > Magnoliopsida > Poales > Poaceae > Aegilops > Aegilops bicornis. The sequence continues at coordinate 163,915,336 of CM038670.1, read as the reverse complement.
TGCAAGGCTTAAGTGATGTGTATCACCGAGAAGGCCTAGAGATACCTCTCCGACAATCGGAGTGACAAAACCTAATCTCGAAATACGCCAACCCAACAAGTACCTTTGGAGACACCTGTAGTACTCCTTTATAATCACCCAGTTACGCTGTGACGTTTGGCAGCACCCAAAGTGTTCCTCCGTAAACGGAGTTGCATAATCTCATAGTTATAGGAACATGTATGGGTCATGAAGAAAGCATTAACATACTAAACGATCAAGTGTTAAGCTAACGGAATGGGCCATGTCAATCAGATCATTCTACTAATGATGTGACCTTGTTAATCAAATAACAACTCCTTGTTCATGGTTAGGAAACATAACCATCTTTGATTAACAAGCTAGTCAAGTAGAGGCATACTAGTGACATACTGTTTGTCTATATATTCACACATGTATTATGTTTCCGGTTAATACAATTCTAGCATGAATAATAAACATTTATCATGATATAAGGAAATAAATAATAACTTTATTATTGCCTCTAGGGCATATTTCCTTCAGTCTCCCACTTGCACTAGAGTCAATAATCTAGATTACAAAGTAATGATCCTAACACCCATGGAGTCTTGGTGCTGATCATGTTTTGCTCGTGGAAGAGGCTTAGTCTATGGGTCTGCAACATTCAGATCCGTTTGTATTTTGCTAATCTCTATGTCTCCCACTTGGACTTGGTCCCGTTTGGTTTTGAAGCGTCTCTTGATGTGCTTGGTCCTCTTGTGAAATCTGGATTCCTTTGCCAAGGCAATTGCACCAAGATTGTCACGTAAGATTTTCATCGGTCCCGATGCACTAGGTATAACACCTAGATCGGAAATGAACTCTTTCATCCAGACTCCTTCATTTGCTGCTTCCGAAGCAGCTATGTACTCCGCTTCACATGTAGATCCCGCCACGACGCTTTGTTTAGAACTGCACCAACTGACAGCTCCACCGTTTGATAAAAACACGTATCCGGTTTGCGATTTAGAATCGTACGGATCAGTGTCAAAGCTTGCATCGACGTAACCATTTACGACTAGCTCTTTGTCACCTCCATATACGAGAAACATATCCTTAGTCCTTCAGGATGTTCTTGAGCGCTGTCCAGTGATCCACTCCTGGATTACTTTGGTACCTTCCCGCCAAGCTTACAGCTAAGCATACGCCAGTCCGGTACTGCATTGCATACATGATAGAGCCTATGGCTGAAGCATAGGGAACATCTTTCATTTTCTCTCTATCTTCTGCTGTGGTCGGGCATTGAGTGCGACTCAATCTTACACCTTGCAACACAGTGCAAAAACCTTTCTTTGCCTGATCCATTTTGAACTTTTTCAAAATTTTATCAAGGTATGTGCTTTGTGAAAGTCCAATTAAGCGCCTTGATCTATCTCTATAGATCTAGATGCCCAATATGTAAGCAGATTCACCGAGGTCTTTCATTGAAAAACTTTTATTCAAGTATCCTTTTATGCTATCCAGAAATTCTATATCATTTCCAATTAATAATATGTCGTCCACATATAATATCGTAAATGCTCTGAGCTCCCACTCACTTTCTTGTAAATACAAAGCTTCTCCAAAAGTCATGTAAACCCATATGCTTTGATCACACTATCAAAGCGTTTATTCCAACTCCGAGAGGCTTGCACCGAGACCATAAATTGATCGTTGGAGCTTGCACACTTTGTTAGCACCTTTTGGATCGACAAAACCTTCTGGTTGCATCATATACAACTCTTCTTCTAGAAATCCATTCAAGAATGCAGTTTTACATCCATTTGCCAAATTTCATAATCATAAAATGCGGCAATTGCTAACATGATTCGGACAGACTTAAGCATCGCCACGGGTGTGAAAGTCTCATCGTAGTCAAACCCTTGAAATTGTAGAAAACCTTTCGCAACTTGTCGAGCTTTGTAGATGGTTACATTACCATCGGCGTCAATCTTCTTCTTAAAGATCCATTTATTTTCAATGGCTTGCCGATCATCGGGCAAGTCAACCAAAGTCCATACTTTGTTCTCATACATGGATCCCATCTCAGATTTCATGGCTTCCAGCCATTTCGCGGAATCTGGGCTCACCATCGCTTCTTCATAGTTTGTAGGTTCGCCATGGTCAAGTAACATGACTTCTAGAATAGGATTACCGTACCACTGCAGTGCGTATTTTATTCTGGTTGACCCACGAGGTTCAAGAGTAACTTGATCCAAGCTTCATGATCATCATCATTAGTTTCTTCACTAATTGGTGTAGTTGTCACAGGAACCATTTCTTGTGATGAACTACTTTCCAATAAGGGAGCAGATCTGATTATCTCATCAAGTTCTACTTTCCTCCCACTCACTTCTTTCGAGAGAAACTCTTTCTCTAGAAAGGATCCGAATTTAGCAACGAAAATCTTGCCTTCAGATCTGTGATAGAAGGTGTACCCAACAGTCTCCTTTGGGTATCCTATGAAGACACATTTTCCGATTTGGGTTCGAGCTTATCTGGTTGAAGTTTCTTTACATAAGCATCGCAGCCCCAAACTTTAAGAAAGCGACAACTTTGGTTTCTTGCCAAACCACAGTTCATAAGGCGCCGCCTCAACGGATTTTGACGGTGTCCTATTTAACGTGAATGCGGCCGCCTCTAAAGCATAACCCCAAAATGATAGCGGTAAATCGGAAATAGACATCATAGATCGCACCATATCCAAAGAAAGTACGACACGACGCTCGGACACACCATTTCTCTGTGGTGTTCCGGGTGGCGTGAGTTGCTAAACTATTCCACATTGTTTCAAATGTAAACCAAACTCGTAACTCAAATATTCTCCTCCACGATCAGATCGTAGAAACTTTATTTTCTTGTTACGATGATTTTCTACTTCACTCTGAAATTCTTTGAACTTTTCAAATGTTTCAGATTTGTGTTTCATTAAGTAGATATACCCATATCTGCTCAAATCATCTGTGAAGGTGAGAAAATAACGATACCCGCCAAGGCGTGCCTCAACATTCATTGGACCACAAACATCGGTATGTATGATTTCCAACAAATCAGTTGCTCGCTCCATAGTTCCGGAGAACGGCGTTTTGGTCATCTTGCCCATGAGGCATGGTTCGCAAGTACCAAGTGATTCATAATCAAGTGATTCCGAAGCCCATCAAGATGGAGTTTCTTCATGCGTTTTACACCGATATGACCTAAACGGCAAGTGCCACAAATAAGTTGCACTATCATTATCAACTCTGCATCTTTTGGCTTCAACATTATGAATATGTGTATCACTCTGTCGAGATTCAACAAGAATAGACCATTCTTCAAGGGTGCATGACCATAAAAGATATTACTCATATAAATAGAACAACCATTATTCTCTCGATTTAAATGAATAACCGTCTCGCATTAAACAAGATCCAGATATAATGTTCATGCTCAACGGCTGGCACCAAATAACAATTATTTAGGTCTAAAACTAATCCGAAGGTAGATGTAGAGGTAGCGTGCCGACCGCGATCACATTGACTTTGGAACCATTTCCCACGCGCATCGTCACCTCGCCCTTTGCCGCTGCTCGCCTATTCCGTAGTCCCCTGCTTCGAGTTGCAAATATTAGCAATGTAACCAGTATCAAATACCAGGTGCTACTACGAGCTCTAGTAAGGTACACATCAATAACATGTATATCACATATACCTTTGTTCACCTTGCCATCCTTTTATCCGCCAAATACTTGGGGCAGTTCCGCTTCAGGTGTCCGCTCGCTTGCGGTAAAAACACTCAGTTTCAGGCTTAGGTCCAGACTTGGGTTTCTTCTCTTGATCAGCAACTTTCTTGCTGTTCTTTTGAAGTTTCCTTCTTCTTCCCTTTGCCCTTTTCTTGAAACTAGTGGTCTTGTTGACCATCAACACTTGATGCTCTTTCTTGATTTCTACCTCCGCAGCTTTTAGCATCGCGAAGAGCTCGTGAATTGTCTTAGTCATCCCTTGCATATTATAGTTCATCACGAAGCTCTTGTAGCTTGGTGGCGTGATTGGAGAATTTCATCAATGACACTATCATCCGGAAGATTAACTCCCAGCTGAATTAAGTGATTGTTATACCCGGACATTTTGAGTATGTGCTCACCGATGTAACTATTCTCCTCCATCTTGCAGCTATAGAATTTATTGGAGACTTCATATCTCTCAATCCGGGCATTTGCTTGAAATATTAACTTCAACTCCTGGAACATCTCATATGCTCCATGACGTTCAAAACGTCGTTGAAGACCCGGTTCTAAGCCGTAAAGCATGGCACACTGAACTATAGAGTAGTCATCACCGCTTTGCAGACGCTCATAACTTCGCTCAAAGATCTGCAGCAGGCCTGTCACCCAAATGTGCTTCCAGGGCGTAATTTTACGTGCAGCAATGAGGATAATCCTCAAATTACGGACCCAGTCCGTGTAATTGCTACCATCATCTTTCAACTTTGCTTTCTCAAGGAACGCATTAAAATTCAACGGAACAACAAAGACGAGCCATCTATCTACAAAGAAACATAGACAAGCAAAATACTATCAGTACTATGTTCATGATAAATTTAAGTTCAATTAATCATATTAAAAACTCCCACTTAGACAGACATCTCTCTAGTCATCTAAGTGATCACGTGATCCATATCAACTAAACCGTGTCCGATCATCACGTGAGACGGAGTAGTTTCAACGGTGAACATCACTATGTTGATCATATCTACTATATGATTCACGTTCGACCTTTCGGTCTCCGTGTTCCGAGGCCATATCTGTTATATGCTAGGCTCGTCAAGTTTAACTCCGAGTATTCCGCGTGTGCAACTGTTTTGCACCCGTTGTAGATGGACGAGAACTTATCACACCCGATCATCACGTGGTGTCCGGGTACGACGAACTTTGGCAACGGTTCATACTCAGGGAGAACACTTCTTGATAATTTTAGTGAGAGATAATCTTATAATGCTACCGTCAATCAAAGCAAGATAAGATGCATAAAGGATAAACATCACATGCAATCAATATAAGTGATATGATATGGTCATCATCATCTTGTGCTTGTGATCTACATCGCCAAGCACCGTCATGATCACCATCGCCACCGGGCGCGACACCTTGATCTCCATCGTAGCATCGTTGTCGCCTCGCCAATCTTATGCTTCCACGACTATCACTACCGCTTAGTAATAAAGTAAAGCATTACATCGCGATTGCATTGCATACAATAAAGCGACAACCATATGGCTTTCGCCGATTGCCGATAACTCGGTTACAAAACATGATCATCTCATACAATAAAATTTAGCATCATGTCTTGACCATATCACATCACAACATGCCCTGCAAAAACAAGTTAGACGTCCTCTACTTTGTTGTTGCAAGTTTTACGTGGCTGCTACGGGCTTAAGCAAGAACTCATCTTACCTACGCATCAAAACCACAACGATAGTTTGTCAAATAGACTCGCTTTAACCTTCTCAAGGACCGGGCGTAGCCACTCGGTTCAACTAAAGTTGGAGAGACAGGTCTTCCGAAGCCATCTATGTGCAAAGCACGTCGAGGAACCGGTCTCACAGAAGAGTACGCTGTAAGGTTGGTCCGGATCGTCTCGCCCAACAATACCGCTGAACCAAAGTATGACATCCGGTAGGCGGTATGAATTGTATAGTCCACAACTCACTTGTGTTCTACTCGTGCATATGACATCAACGCATAAAACCAGGCTCGGATGCCACTTTTGGGGAACGCAGTAATTTCGAAATTTTCCTACGATCACGCAAGACCATGGTGATGGCATAGCAACGAGAGGGGAGAGTGTCCGCCCACGCACTCGTGAGACCGAAAGCGGAAGCGTTATAACAACGCGGTTGATGTAGTCGACGTCTTCACGATCCGACCGATCCAAGCACCGAACGTCACGGCACCTCCGAAGTTACGCACATCGCTCAGCTCGATGACGATCCCGGACTCGATCCGGCAAAGTGTCGGGATGAGTTCCACAAGACGACGGGCGTGATGACGATTTTGATGCTCCACCGACGCAGGGCTTCGCCTAAGCACTGCGATGATATGACTTCTCCGGAGCAGGGCTTCGCCTAAGCTCTCTGACGATATGACCAAGTGGAATATGGTGGAAGGGGCACCGACACGGCTAAGGAAAGATCCGTAGATCAACTTGTGTGTCTTGGGGTGCCCCTGCCCCGTGATATAAAGGAGACAAGGGGAGGTGGCGGCCCTAGAGGAGGCAAGACTAAGGAGGAGTCCTACTCCCACCGGGAGTAGGACTCCCCCTTCTCCTAGTTGGAGTAGGATTGGGGAGGAAAGGGAAGGGCGCCGCCTCCTCCTTGTCCTATTCGGACCGGAAGGGGAGGGGCGCGCAGCCCACCTGGCCGGCCCTTCTCCTTCTCCCTCAAGGCCCATGAGGGCCCATATACCCCGGGGTTCCGGTAACCCCGGTGTTCCGGTAACATCCTGCTTTTCACTCGGAACCATTCCAAGTCCAAACATAGGCTTCCAATATATCAATCTTTATGTCTCGACCATTTCGAGACTCCTCGTCATGTCCGTGATCACATCCGGGACTCGAACAACCTTCGGTGCATCAATACTTATAAACTCATTATGAACTGTCGCCATCGAAGCGTTAAGCGTGCGGACCCTACGGGTTCGAGAACTATGTAGACATGACCTAGAACCATTCTCGGTCAATAACCAATAGCGGAACCTGGATGCCCATATTGGTTCCTACATATTCTACGAAGATCTTTATCGGTCAAACCGCATAACGACATCGTTGTTCCCTTTGTCATCGGTATGTTACTTACCCGAGATTCGATCGTCGGTATCCAATACCTAGTTCAATCTCGTTACCGTAAGTCTCTTTACTCGTTCCGTAATACATCATCTCACAACTAACTCATTAGTTGTAATGCTTGCAAGGCTTAAGTGATGTGTATCACCGAGAAGGCCTAGAGATACCTCTCCGACAATCGGAGTGACAAAACCTAATCTCAAATACGCCAACCCAACAAGTACCTTTGGAGACACTGTAGTACTCCTTTATAATCACCCGATTCACGTTGTGGACGTTTGGCAGCACCTAAAGTGTTCCTCCGTAAACGGAGTTGCATAATCTCATAGTTATAGGAACATGTATGGGTCATGAAGAAAGCATTAACATACTAAACGATCAAGTGTTAAGCTAACGGAATGGGCCATGTCAATCAGATCATTCTACTAATGATGTGACCTTGTTAATCAAATAACAACTCCTTGTTCATGGTTAGGAAACATAACCATCTTTGATTAACAAGCTAGTCAAGTAGAGGCATACTAGTGACATACTGTTTGTCTATATATTCACACATGTATTATGTTTCGGTTAATACAATTCTAGCATGAATAATAAACATTTATCATGATATAAGGAAATAAATAATAACTTTATTATTGCCTCTAGGGCATATTTCCTTGATTCGGTACCCCGCTCAGACCTGGTCAAAAGATCAAATGTGGGAGATCATGACTTGTCGTGTCATCTTGCACAACATGATCATCGAGAGCGAGCAAGAAGACCCAAAGTGTTTGACATCGAACCATAGTACGTGCAGGTCCTCTAGACGAAGTTGATCACCAGCTACCGCAACTTGGACTGCCTATCTTAGTATGCGCCAGAGATCCGAGACCCACAGGTGCATCATCAATCTGCAGAAAGATCTGATTGAGCACCTATGGAGGCTCAAGGGGACGCCAGCGTGATGAAATACGAGTTTTTATTTGTTGAACTATATAATTTGTATTGAACTATTTGTTGTTGTAGTATTTTGTTGAAGTATTTGATTTTTCTGTGATGAAATATGTGATAAGGAATAATTGTGTTGATAATTGAACGCCGAGACACGGCGAAACCACGCCGAATATGGGGCTATTCTCGCCCATATGGGCGTTTATTCGCGAAATTGGGCTACAAAGTGGGCCAATTTCGCTGAAAGCAGCTGAGGCGACGACTGGGCGCAAAACCGCCCCTAGCGCCGAGTGTATCGCCGGTTCGCCCTCAAGGAGCGATTTGTATGCGTCCTGGGGGGCCAACGGCTGGAGATGGCCTAAGGTCATAGCCTCGTAGGTGAGACCGTTACTCCTGCAGGGCGACGTCCAACCGATCGACAGCGAGTTTCATACCGGGCCCACTGTCAGTTGATTACTGTGTTGTAACTTTCGGAGTTGATGGAACATCGGTAGTTGCTGACAGTAGAAGGCAAATCAAGGAGGTGCCTTTGTTTTCGGAGATTTCTGCTTTTGTGCAGGTTCTCGGTAATTGCTTAAATGCAAACAAACAAAAAGTGTCAGGATTCAGGGATCAAGAAAATTCAGTTTGGTACTATATGGGCAGTGCGTTCAAAATGTCCAAATTCAGTAGTACTACTCCGTTCAATAATGTAAGATATTTTTGCAAACTAATATAACTTGCAAAAACGTCTTGCATTATGGAAGAAGGGAGTAGTATTTTTTGTACTTAGTAAAAATAAGTAAATACACGCATTTTGTAGAAGAAATAGATACATTTTTAGGGGAAGAAGATAAAAATACATGACTTTTGTTCTCTCTTTCTTCAGTCCAAGTCTTTGGGACAGCATCATGTCTTATCCAATCTACCTCAGAAAAACAAATTTTCGTTCTATTTCTACGGACTGAAAGCCATGGGCCAATTTCAACTTGGATCTCGGCCATTTCTTTTAGCGGATAAGTAGAATTAGTTCAAATACATGCCCTATCAGCCCTAAAAAAAAGTGAACGTCTCATTTCCATATATGGCTTTTGTCTCTAGAAACCAATATTTGCAATTCCACCCAAATAAGCATGGATCTCTAAGCTTTCACTACAAAAAATGCACTTGTTAGAAATCACCAGACTCATAGTTAGAAATGCAGCATGACTAGTGCTGGAACAAAGATCCGAGGGAAAATATTTTTATTTATTTGGTGCAGCAACTAAGCCTGCACCAGGATATAGAGTATTTTAAAAACGATAGTATCCAAAATACAACACACCCTGCAAAAAAAGAACCATAGCGTACAAATGCTACAGTAATTTGTAGCATTAGAAAAACTGAGGTGCGTTTGGCCGCTTACAGTATTTACCACAGTATACTTTTTAATTATGTGGAGTTAGTTTGTGTTTGAATTATGTCAAGTGACTATCAACTAAAGAATATCTCCAATAATTTTACGTCGGGACGTGCACAATTTGGTTTAGCGCAGGTCAATGTAATTATTAATCCACATTATATATTTTTATGCGCCAAGCCTTCAACTTATATTTGTTTTAATCTAGTTGTGAATAAAGCGACTATATGCTAGATGCTACTAGATTCAACTTTGCACGTTGAGTGGCATGATGAGTGATTTAAACTTTGCTGTGTAATATTGATCGAGGTAACTAGGCTAATAGGTTTATGTACACAAGAATTAGAAGGCACAAAGAAAGATTTCACATACATCTTTTCCTTCCCTCATAAATGTGTGGCTACGGTAAAGGTCTCCTTCCCTCGAAGCTCCGCCAGCCAACTTGTGGATTCTCCTTCCCTCTGGTTATCCCTCCGGTGGCTGGGGCGGGGAGGGGAATCCTTGTGCCTTGGCTCCATGTAGTAGTTTAGGTTATGATTTTTTAGTCCTCGTAGAGGCGACGCTCGGCAAATGGCAGTGCTTCATCTTCGAGTTTGCCATTTGGGCTTCGGTCCACCTCGAATTAAACTGCCAAGACAGAATGCGTAGATTTATGCCGTCCCCATGGGAAGGCAAGGTTAAGGTTTCTAGTTGTGCATACAGAGTGGCGAGATCTCATGTCAAGCGCTTCAAATTGATTCAAGGGTTAAACAATGACGACTAGGCCTCATATTTAATGGTTCTTAAGGGCACATGCACAAATACTTCTCTTATGTCATCAACAAGGTCAGGCCAACTCCGGTATGTGAGAGGCAACAACGGCACATCTGCGGCTCTAACTAGATGCGCAGTTGTCGTTTGGTGGTCCAAGGACCTTGGTGTATTTTCTTTTTCTTATGTTTGATGTTTTATACAACTAGTGAACTTTTATATTATATCTTGGTATTTTGTAAAACACATAACAGGGCATGAGGGGGGCCTTGAGAGAAGTAATTAAATGACGAGAAGAATGGCGAATCCGATTTGCCGCCCGCGGACTGCAAATGGATGGGACAACACCCACGTATGAGGCAAATTGGACCAGCCCACTTCAGCGTTCGCTGCAATGTTTCATTTGATACACTATTGAAGCGCTTTTTTAGTCTGTTGTTGCTTTTCTTTGTTCTGGTTTTTTCTTGTTGTGTTCGCTGAGATGTTTCATTTGATACACCGTTGAAGCAGTTTTTTTTAGTTTGTTGTTGCTTTTGTTTGTTCTGGTTTTTTCTTGTTGTTCCTGTCGACGCACTGCTGCAATGTTTTTTTTCCTGTTGACTTTATTATGGGTGTATTTCTACTGTTTTGTTTGCTGCGATGTTGCAATTTTTTTTGGTTTTTCTGTTGTGGTTTTTGTTCCAGTTTTTTATGTTCTACTGTTTGTTATGTCCTTCCGTATTTTCTTTCATATTCCTTTTTCCTTTATTTATTTTATTTTTATTTATTAATACATGGGGAAATTTTGAAATATGGTGAACATTGTTTTAATACAAGGCGAACATTTTTTTGATACTTGTTGAACAATTTTATAGTACATGGCGAGCAATCTTTAAACATGATTAATAATCTTTTAATACACGAGGACTTTTTTTATTAAAGATGATGAAAATTTTCAATATATGGTGAACTTTTTTAGTTGGATATTTCTAAAATACACAGTGAACCATTTCAATATATGATGAACATTTCTAAAATATGGGCTGAACTTTTTTAGAATATAATGTACATTTTAAATACACGTGGAACATTTTATAAAATTCACTTTCATTTTCGAGTATTTATAATTTTATGTGTTTACAAAAAGAAGAAAACCATAAAAACTGAAGCAAAACAAATTTTTGTTTTGAGAAGAACTGAAGCAAAACAGATAAACTGAAGAAAGCCGCTACAGAAACAAAGATTAGCACCTTTACCGGGCCAGCCCATTGATCTCGTTTCAGCATCTCCTCCTCTGTTTGACGCGTACGTGCGTCAACTAAGAGGTCTCGAGAAAAAATCAAGCACTACGGGGCAGATCAATGATTCAAAATCAACAAATAGATCATGGGGTGATGCAACGCGGCGATTTATATATCCGCGCGCTCGAGCGGCCTTTCAGACCAAATCATGTCAAAAACAGTACTGCCACAGCTGACCATACACAGATAATCTGATTCCAGACTAAATACAAAACGCTTTTATATTGTGGGACGGAGGGAGTACTTAACTGCACACAAATGATGTTATTTTTGTGGTGATCCAAATTCCTAGAAGAAATAAAGATAAAGGCAACTTCGGCCCGAGCGAAGCGAGGCCCGTCGCCGAGTTGTTACCGAAGCGAAGCGGTACGGTACGAGTTGTTACCGAGTTGGACTAGGGTTCACCTATTATAAATACCTCTTGTAAGCCGCCGTAAGGGATATGTTACATTGAGGAAATTCCCCGGCGTTTGTAACCTCACCCTCGATATAGTGAAGTCTTCTTTGGCTGGCGCCCGTGGTTTTTCCATGAGGTTTTCCACGTTAAAATCTCGTGTCCCTGTTGGTTGATTTCTTGGTTCATCGTTGTTTCTTGCTATCGCGTATAACAAATGAAGAAGACGTACGAACGATCCAAGCATTTGCGGCATTCGGCTAAACACAAGAACTCAGAGCCACATGCTAGACGTAGGAGTACTAAATAAAAACAGCTAGCTATACATGATAGTGATATACTGTATATACATCGGCGTATGCATTGCAGCAAGAGCACGACGTACTGCTGCATCCAGTGAACTCGAGTGAGATTTCTCTAGAGGTCGTGTGCTGCAAAGAAGGCCTCCAGGTCGGCCCCGGCGTAGAACTCTCTCCGCCGCGCGACGACCGACGCCGCCGACGCCGCCGCCACCGTGGCCCTCCGCTTCCTCGGCGCGGGCGGGCACGCCCCGACCGTCCCCGCCCCAGTGTCCCGCGCGGCGCGCCTCGGGGTCCGGTACCCTGCTGCTGAGGGCTCCTCCTTCTCGCCTCCGTCGCGGCGCGCGTCGTCGTCGCCGCCGCGGTACTCCTCGAGTTGAAGCCCCATGGCGATCGCCCCGAACTCCGGCCTATACGTGGAAACAAGAAGCGGAGACGGGGCGGCGGGCTGCGTGGGGCGTCACGTCGCCAGGAGACTGGCGGGGCGGCTATGTAGGCGAAAGGCTGGGGCGTCAGGTGCAGGCTGGCGTAGTGGGAGTAGTGGGGAAGGGAGGGAGAACGTGGGGGGAGCGCGGAGCGGTCGCCGAGGTTAACCGGGCGGCGCGCACGTTGCTGGCTGTAGGAGCGATATTGTTTGTCTGCTCCTTGGAAGAAGATCGACGCCGGAAAGCGGTACGGTGTGGCACGGCGAATTTATGCTACGATTGATGAGTTCAGTAACGCTCGATTCCACCATAAATCACTTTGATTTCCTGGTCCGTTTGGTTGCTTTGGTAACGTTCCATTTTTTTTTGTTGTCTTGTTCTTTTTTTTTTTGCAGGGCTGTCTTGTTCATTTCGTTCGTCAATTAAAAAAATGAAGCAAGCGTCTATGTGTGACATAGTACCTCCTTCCCGATTTATTCGTCCCCTTTGTATTTTGTGTCCAACTTTGATCATAGATTTGATTAATAAAATATAAATAGTATGTCATCATACTTATATTGTTTGATTCATACTTGAAAGTGACTTTCAATGATACTATTTTTGTGGTATATAATTTATTTTTTATAGTTATATCAAAGGTCAAATTTTAACACAAAATACAAGGAGAACTAATAAACCCGGACGGAGGTAGTACTTGGAAATTTTCACCGCCAGTCAATTTGTGATCGAGATCTCAACCGTCCGTTCAAAATCCAATAGACATCATCCATCTAGATGTGCTACCGCTCCTTACCCAGCCCCTCACCCCGCCCCCGCCTTCGGACTCGTTCGATTTGACATGACTGACACTACAAAAAATTTCAGGTACCTGTCATTTAGCAAACACGAAAAAGGAACACACTAATATTTCTGTTCGTCCCTATCCTCTAAAACGTCTTACATTTATTTACGGAGGGCACATAGTTTCCAAGCATTATTAATCGAAGGTTACAGCAGCTCTCGCGTCGGTCGGCTCAAGTGTACAAGGGCCTGACCCAGTGCGAAACATCAGGCGTGAGTTTTCATGTTAGTGAACGCGCATCGAGTCATCATTTTTCATTTTGTTTTACTTCCATATTTATATTAGAATAATAGAGCACTGGATACAATTAAATAAAGGGCAATTGAACTCACAGACAAAAAAACAACCATAAACAAAGGGAAGACCATGACTACAACTATATGCCTTCAATTCTTGCCAAAACCGCAACTGAACATGTCATCGTTGCACCACCATAGCTCGCGCCAATAATGAACAACATCGAGAAATCCAACCACTGATGTGCCTGCAAAGACTTGTAAAGAAACCAATCCCGTTGAATCACCACAATAGTAGACCGCCGCGTACGGAGATTGGGAGTCACACCAAGCATATGGGGGCGGAGTCACCCCGATCTAGAAACGTAGCCACACTAGAATCGCTTGACCAAGTCGACGACTTTGCTCGCAATTAAAGATTTGAAACAAGAGGTTGTCGAAGAACGCAACATTGTTGCAGCCGCCGATGCACAAGGAGTCACGTTAATGGACTACACAGATAACCAACTCGTTATCCATGAAGAACCATAGGGACAGAAACTTCAAGGCTCCTTAACAACGCCGCATCGAGCATCACTGACACAAGATTTTTATAATAGAATGAACATTTTGGAATTTTGAATGATTTTTGAAAAAGTGGACAACTTTTCGAATTGTGAGCATTTCTTAAAAATATTAAAAAATTAAAGGCAAATATTTTCTGAAAAAATATGAACAATTTTTGAAATTTCAAACCTTTTAAAAGTGTGAACTTTTTTAATAAGTGATTGATTTTTGAAATTTCATTTTTTTACGTGAACAATTTTGAAAACAAGAGCATTTCTTGAAATCCCGGAGATAATTTGAAATTTTGATCATTTTTCTGAAGAAATAGAAAAGAAGAAGAGGAAAGATAACAAAAAAAACCGTAAAAACAGAAAAGAAACCGGAGAAGAAAAAACCGGAGGATAAAAAGGAAGAAACGAAAGAACTTGTTTGAACCTTCCCAAAACTGCAGGAAGATTCCTAATGCTTGGCATAGTGGGAGTAACTTAACTATTAACATAAAACACTTCCAATGCAAGTTTACTTATGTGGCAAGTAGTTAATGAGAAGATAGATATTTGTTGTAACATAATATGTAACCACAACATAACGCGCTCCTACACAAATGAGTCTTCATATAAATAAATGAAGGCTTGCGTGGTACCACATATATTAGTACTCACTATGAAGGTTATATGCAGTATGATGAGCCTAAATACCTTGCTAGAACATTCTAAACCTCGATCCCCAATACCGATCGCTTCCATAAAAAGCTCTGAAAAATCGCTCCAGAATTTAAAATGGCCATGATTGCTTTGCTACTAGCTAATGGGTGGGCCCACCAGGAACAGTCATAGCTGGCGAGCATTGTCGTAGGGATTGCACTAAGTGGGGCGTGACTATGTCCCGCCTGAAATGAGATAGTAAGACATCTCGCTTTAGGCAGTTGCCCAATGGGGCCGGCCCAGCGTGGACACAAGCTTTCGACGCCATTTTCTTTTTCTTTTTTTACTTTTTGGCTTCGATTTCGGTTTTATTTTAATTTTTATTTTATTTCAAATGTACTAAATAATTTTTGTTATAAAAATTACTTTATCTAAAAATTGAAAAATGTATTGTTACACTGAAAATTTTTAATGTGTACAGAAAAATGTTTAGATGTATTAGAAAATAAACAATGCGCATGAAAACAATTAGAAATAATAAATATCTAAGCTTTCAATTTTATATGATACTTTTTATTCATGCATTTTTTAATGTGTATAGAGAAAATGTTTCTGATGTATATGGAAAATGAATACAAAATGTAGAATGTGTATGAGAAAAAGTACACATCAAAAATCGTGTATTTGGACAATATTAAACGTGTATATAAAAATGTTTATGATATATAAAAAATGCTGAATGTGTATGAAAATAGTAGACATAAAAAATAGATATTTTAAAAAATGTTAATCTTGAATTTTTGAAACGTTAAACATTCATATGTAATATGTTCCTGATATATACAAAAAAAGTACAATGTTTATTGAAAAAGTACACACAAAAGGTTTAATAATATATTAATCATGTGTTTTTGAAATGTTAAACGTGTAAATAAAAATATTCCTGGTGTATATAAAAATGTACAATGTGTAAATTAAACTTCAAAACATATAGTTGTCAAAATTGTTAAGCACATAATTTAAAAGTATTAAAGGTGTATATATAAAAAATGTACAAAGAAAACCTATAGAGACTAAAAATAGAAAAAAAAGAAAACTAAGTAAAGAAAGAAAGAAAAGGAAAAAAACTTGTAAAAACCGAAAAGCAAAAACCAGTAAAAACTGTGAAAGAAACGAAGAAAAATGATGAAGAAATAGACCAAATAAAAACGATAAAGGAAAAGAATACCAAATGAGAACATAAAAAAAGTAATAGAAAAAAGGGAGAAAAAAACCCAGATGAACACGTACATAAAATGAGCGAGCGACAGGCTCTAATGGGACGGCCCATACGTGCGAGCCCTTAAGGCGAAACGGATGCTTGTCTCGCTTTAAGCGAGATATAGCTCCGGCGCCCTCATGTCTTGGTGCGCTGCTGCAGTGTTTGGGCCCTAGGGGCTCTCTCCGGAGTGGGCTTTTGGCCCATTTTATCTTTATCTTAAAAATTGGCGTCGAGTTTCTATTGTTTTGACATGTAGAGAATACTTTTTTTTGCATGATAATACGTGTCCCATTTATATAATAAGGACCATAGTACGAGTCATGTACATATCGACCTGACAAAACTGAAAAAACAGCATAACGCTAGTCTTTGCACACAGGAACATCATCCAAGAAGTAAAATTACAAATAACACTGAAGAATCCACTCAGCTTGACACCAACGAATGTCACGTGCCTCTGGCACCACTATAGCAGCCACAAAAGAAGAAAATGACGGATTACCTTCAAACCCGAGCTCGACGCGGCTCCATCACTGGTAAGCAGTTTTGCGAACCTCCAAGGTGGCTTGCCAATAAAGGCGAAGCTATTGCCGTTGAACGAATCAGACCGAGGCAACACCCCAACACGCCATCGAACTCCAGATCTGACACCCCCGCCCAACTAAGACGTTGGAGGAGGAAACCATACGTGCCTGCCACGAACCACAAACCCAGATCCACCATCTTCCAGATGCCGCCGTTGCAGACTGCAATCTGCATCCGCTCCTGGACTACCTTCCAAGCTTCGCGCTGGCGCTGGAGCAAACGTCGTCGCAGCTGCGGAGCCCGAGGACACAGGTCCACCACGAGGATGCCTCCGCCGCCGCACCATCCTTGCTTGAACAGTCTGATTTCCAAATCCACCCGAAAGCGGATCACCTCGTTGGGAAAGGATCTGAAGATTTATTAATCGGCGCCGCCATCGTCACTGTCGAAGCCATGACGAGGAACAGCCCAAAACTCTAAAAACTAATGTCTAAAACAATTCACACGTGTGGACCCGGCAACCCCCTCACCACCGACGACCAAAGTCGTCAATAAAGGGGAGCCACTGGAGGACGGCGGCGAAGGAAGGCGCCCTGGCGGCAGGACGCGAGATCGCTTTTCTTTCATCTCTTGGAAGAAAGAAAACGAATGACAAACAGAGTGTAGTCGCAGAGAATACCTTTTTTTTCCGAAACAGTGGAAAACAACAACTAGTACTCTGGCAGTATTTTATAATATGTCAATACAAAAATAGACACGCTCTTACCTTTTGCAATCAAATGCAAATTCTTCAACGGAAGAATCACTTTTTTCTTTGGACATGGAGTTTCTTTTCCCGAGCACAAATGCACCCTCATAAACAGTATAGTAAAGAATATATATTTTTCTAAAATTTTTGGCAACAACCATTGCCGAATGTCATGCATACCTACAACTTTCCGTGAAGACAAACATTCCTAATATTTATGCTCCAGAAAATATTATTATTAAAAGCATTTTTTTAAATACTCGGGTCTGTTATAAAAGTTCATCAGGAGTACAAAACACCTCGATAAAAATAAAAAAATACATCAAGGTCTTTGGACGCCATCAGAATGAGCTGCCGATGTCCCATTGATGTTGCTCCCATACTGGAGCCGATTTTACCTTGTCGATGATAGTCGGGAAGTCTTCGTACACATGCTCGTAAGAACCATTACTAGGGTCATAGCAGTCGTTGAACCCTTGAATCGATCCAAAGTGTGCCATCAAATCTTGTTATCGCGCAGGCACGAACAAATATGCTTACCTCGTTGCCTCAAGGAGTTAGTAGGAATTTACGTTGGAGTTTCGTCGACTCCGTCCTCACGAACGAATTTAAGAAGGATCAAAATCCACAAAACCAACTGGAAGATGAAGCACCACCTTCCATCTGAACGCCTCCCCCATGAGGACTAAAATCACTAACCTAAACTACTACCTGGAGCCGAGGCACCGGGATTCCCCTCCCCGCCACCAGCCATCGAAGGCGACAGGCAACGGGGAGGGGAATGCACGGGATGGCCGGTGGAGCATGGAGGGTAGGAGACTTTGCCTTAGCCGCCTTTGCGTGAGGGAAAGGAAAAAAAATCCGTGTATTAGTTTCCCATTTTTTAAACCTTTTGGAGAGATGATTTTGTTATGTTTTGGCCAAATTTTCATAAATGTGATTTCATCACGCAAATTTACACACAATAGTAAACTAGGCAATGCTCGTTGTAAAACATATTTATTATTTTTTGTATTTTTATTGTATTTTTCGTGGTAGGAGGATTTGAGCTCGGGTTTAAAAGGACACTTTGATTCTTTCTTCCATATGCTTTTGTTTAAGATCCAGCAACTACTAGCATTCATATATTAAGTAGGTAGAGGATGACAAAAGGTGGTCATGATCAAGTGATCATGGTGGTGTTACAAGAGGGATGCCGTAGCACCTAGAGGTGTCTTTAAATATTTAGCTCCGTCTAGTTTCCATTGTTCCATGTCCTTGCTTATGGCTGCCATTATGTCATTGATTTGTGACATCTTAGTTTTGAAGGTTTTGCTATTTCTCTTTGCCCAGATGTGCCAAGAAACGAGCAAGAGCGTGGTTTGAATTCTCATCTTGTTGGTGGTCGCCGTTTTAGCAAACAAGTTTCTAACTCGCTGCTTTGAAGAGCCTGAACTTCCACTCGCGAGCACCGAAAACGAACCGCACCCAGGCCATAGTGCCATCTTGCGCCGTAGTTCAATGACCATTGGGCACTCAGGGCTGGTCCTCTGATTTCGGGGGCCCGGGGCGAAACTAGAACCTGGAGCCCTCTTAATATATGTATTAAGTTATAACCCAAACTCATAAATCTGAGTAATATTTGTCTCTAAATTGTATCCAGTCAACCAGTTATCAATGGTCATATTGCAACAACAAAGAAGCAATATTGATCATTTTACTAAAATAAATATTTGTCAATGGTCATGGCAAAACCCAGGCATATGCTACGGAAGTCGTACCTTCTCTGATTCTCCCTAATCGGCTAATAATATTTCTTCCAAGGATCAACAGGGATCAAAGGGCAACCCCAACTCATAAATATTAATAATATCTGCTGCTAAACTGTCTACAAATCAATTGTCAGTGACCATATCGCAACAACAAAGAAGTAAATATTGGTTGTTCTACCCAAATAAATATTTATCGATCATCATGTCATGCAGAATGTAGGGCATATGCTATTAGAGTCATACCTTCTCTGATTCTCTCTACTCTGCTAGTTATATTTCCTCCAGTAATGAAAAGGAAGGATCAAAGGGCAACGACCTGGAAACCCGTTGTAGTGGCAGTGAACGTGATACTGATGCGGTTCCCTCTTGGGGTGGAGGGCCTGCGAATCTGCAATGGGGTGTCTCCCATAGGGAGTTGTGCCATGGCCTCTTAGGGATAGGTATTCGATTGCTGACGTCCGGAGAAACGAGGCGGTGGCGCACGCATACTGGAGCAAGAATCAAGCGCCTCGCCTCGTAGGTTCTGGTAGGTTTTTTCTTTAAGACGTAGGGTTTGATGAGCGATCCGTCGATCGCGCCGTGATACGAGGTCTGATTCTGCCTGCATATAATGTATTTGGACGATGCCCTTCCCTCCACCAGTGCTACTTCTGCTTGCATAGGAAGCCCTTCCCTCATAATATTATGGCTGCACAACACCTAGACCTGGGGGCCCGGGGCGGGCGCCCCCTGCCCCCCCTCAGGGCCGGGCCTGTGGGCACTCCCAGGTCTGGTGTGAGGATGTCTCCAGATTTCTCATGCAAAGAGTACAAAAGTATCCATGTTCACATCCTCTCCTTTGAAGTCTGTCATTGCACCATAATCTGTCTTGCATCAGCATGCAGAAGAAAAACTTGACCTTCCCAGAAGCCCAGGCCTTCCAAAATGGCTTTGTGTTGTCAAAATTTGGCAAGTCTCTAAAATGAAAGATGTACGCTGAGCTTGCACTATATTGTCTTGATGAATCAAGATGCCAACAGATGGAGTCATGAGTGGTAGCAAGTAGCATTAGATTTACAGCTCGCAAGGCACTCCATAGGATCATAAAATGATGTAAAAGTTCATCATACTTGTGGTGTCTAAGATCTTTTATCCATGCATCATTTGCTAGGGCAGCAGCCACCGGTCTCCTTTCCCCCTTGGTCCCTTGATAAGGTCTGGGAAGAGCTTAACCAATGAGGAGTGTTAGAATAAAGCTGTCTCTCCATTGTCGATCGTAACTATGATGGCAGAAGTGAACAACGCCATGTCCTTGGCATCACATGGCAAACCAAAGCCCACCTAAGGGCGATCATTGTTCTGCCAATCAATCCATAACCAATGGAGTCTTAGACTCTGGAGAACTTGTCTGTGATCCGCCAAGCCTCCCTTGTCAGTTCGGGAGCACACCTTGCTCTAGCTGACCTTGCAATGGCCCTCACAGATTTCCTTGTCTTAAGCCCAAAGGAATAGTCGACGAACTTTGTCGATGTCTCTGAATAATTTTTTGGGTGCACTCAGAACCGACAGAGCAAAGGTTGTAATAGTAGTGAAAACACCGTGCACTAGCACCCTGCGGCCGACAATGGACAATAACCTCCCTTTCCAACCAGCTAGTCTTGCTCTTCTGTCCAGGATAAATTGCAGGTGCACAAGCCTGATCCTATTAAGGCAGATTGGGAGGCCGAGGTATCTTATGGGGAATGCTTTGATTTGACCTCCAAAATTTTGCAGAACATCTTGGAGGTTTATGTCTTCGCATCTAAGTGGTGTGACCGTTGATTTTTGTAGGGTTCAAACACAGTCCTAAGGCCTCGTCAAACAGGTTTAAAATACCCAGAAGCCTTTCAGTTTCCTCCTTGTCCGGATTGGCAAAAATCATAGCGTCATCGGCATATAAGCTAACACGAAGCTTGATCCCCCTGTCAGGGAGAGGTTCCAGAATCCCATCCCCTTCAGCCTTGGCAATGAGCCGGTGGAGTGGGTGATGCAGCAAAGTAGAGATAAGTATTTCCCTCAGTTTGAGAACCAAGGTATCAATCCAGTAGGAGGTACGAGCAAGTCTCCAATCTATGCACCTGCACAAACAATCAAACACTTGCACCCAACGCTATAAAGGGGTTGTCAATCCCTTCACGGCCACTTTCAAGGATGAGATCTGATAGAGATAGATATAAAAGATTACTAAAACGTAAAATAAAGTAAAAAACAAATAAATTGCAGCCAGGTATTTTTGGGTTTTTTGGTTTATAGATCTGAAAATATATGATGGAAAATAGACCCCGGGGCCATAGGTTTCACTAGAGGCTTCTCTCTTGAAAGAAAACATACGGTGGGTGAACAAATTACTATCGAGAAATTGATAGAAAAGCGCAAAGTTATGACGATATCCAAGGCAATGATTATGAATATAGGCATCACGTCCATGTCAAGTAGACCGAAACGATTCTGCATCTACTACTATTACTCCACACATCGACCACTATCCAGCATGCATCTAGAGTATTAAGTTCATAAGAACGGAGCAACACTTCAAGTAAGATGACATGATGTAGAGGGATAAACTCAAGCAATATGATAAAAACCCCATCTTTCGGCCCTTGATGGCAACAATACAATATGTGCCTTGCTACCCCTTCTATCACTGGGTGAGGACACTACAGGATTGAACCCAAAACTAAGCACCTCTCCCATTGCAAGAAGAACCAATCTAGTTGGCCAAACCAAACCGATAATTCGAAGAGAAATACAAAGATATTTAATCATGCATATAAGAATTCATAAAAGACTCAAATAATATTCATACATAATCTGATCATAAATCCACAATTCATTGGATCTCGACAAACACATCACAAAATAATATTACATCGGATAGAACTCCAAGAACATCGAGGAGAACATTGTATTGAAGATCAAAGAGAGAGAAGAAGCCATCTAGCTACTAGCTATGGACCCATAGGTCTATGGTAAACTACTCACGCTTCATCGGTAGAGCAATAGGGTTGGTGTAGAAGCCCTCCGTGATCGAATCCCCCTCCGGCAGGGTGCCGCAAAAGGCCCCAAGATGGGATCTCACGGAAACAGAGGCTTGCGGTAGTGGAAAAGTATTTTGGTGGACACCTCTGTTGGTTTGGGAATATTTGGGAATTACTAGGCCAAGAATTAGGGTTGGAGGACTCCCGGGGGGCCCACAAGCCATGGGGTGCGCCCCCTAGGGTGCGACCTGAGGGCTTGTGTGTCCCTCGGGACTCTTCTGACCCCCTCTCCAAGCTCCGTGGATGCCTTCTGGTCCAAGAAAAATCATCGCGAAAGTTTTATTCCGTTTGGACTCCGTTTGATATTCCTTTTCTGTAAAACTCAAAAACAAGGAAAAACAGAAATTGTCACTAGGCTCTAGGTTAATAAGTTAGTCCAAAAAATAATACAAAATAGTATATTAATGCATATGAAACATCCAAAACAGATAATATAATAGCATGGAACAATCAAAAATTATAGATACGTTGGAGATGTATCAGCGGGTCAATTCCAAGAATGAACAGGAGAGGGGAGAGGGGGTCGCCCTGCTGGAGGCCACACCGATGATTAATAGGTTTTCCGGGTGTTACATTCAACAAGAAGGAGGAGGACGAGGAGCGCAGAAGCAGAGTAATCCAATCTCGCCACTGGGCACTAAAACCCATGTGTTGCAGCAGCTCCAACAGATATTCCCAGGACAGCGAATCAAATACTTTAGCAATGTCCAGCTTGAGCAACAACGCAGACTTTTTCTGTCGATGCAGAGAACGGACAGTATTCTCGACAAAAAGAAACTTATCTTGCAGACATTTTGTCTTCATGAATACACACCGGGCAGGGGAGATGATGGTTCGAATGATCGATGATAGCCTCATAATTAGGACCTTGGTGATCATCTTGACTATGGAATTAATCAAACTTATCGGTAGGAAGTCAGCAATGGTCTCGACACCAGCTTTCTTTGGTAGCAGAGCAACAAGGGCAGAGTTGAGTGCGGAAAAATTTGCAGCCGCAAGGCTATGAAACTGATTAAACACCACCATCACCTCATCCTTCAAAATGGGCCAGCATCTACGGAACAAGACGCTATTGAAACCATCCAGTCCGGTTGCTTTTTCTGCCAGAGAAGCAAGAACAACAGCCCACACTTCACCTTCAGTGAAAGGATTATCCAGCCCTCCACCTGCCACTGACGGTAGCTGTAGCTCGTTCCATTTGATCATACATTGGCGACTTTGTGTCGCCCCAAGGACCCTTGAAAAGTGATCTCTAATCACCTCAGCTTTGTCGTCATGCTCAGTAGCGGCGTGTGTGTGTGTGTGTGTGTGTGTGTGTGTGTGTGTGTGTGTGTGTGTGTGTGTGTGTGTGCTGAATGAAGTTCTTCCAACGCCTAGAACAGATTTTGGCATTGAAAAATGAGGTGTTTGTTGGAAATATGCCCTAGAGGCAATAATAAAATGGTTATTATTACATTTCCTTGTTCATGATAATTGTCTATTGTTCATGCTATAATTGTGTTAATCGGAAATCGTAATACATGTGTGAATACATAGACCACAACATGTCCCTAGTGAGCCTCTAGTTGACTAGCTCGTTGATCAATAGATGGTTACGGTTTCCTAACCATGGACATTGGATGTCATTGATAACGGGATCACATCATTAGGAGACTGATGTGATGGACAAGACCCAATCCTAAGCATAGCACAAAGATCGTATAGTTCGTCTGCTAGAGCTTTTCTAATGTCAAGTATCCTTTCCTTAGACCATGAGATTGTGCAACTCTCGGATACCGTAGGAGTACTTTGGGTGTGCCAAACGTCATAACGTAACTGGGTGGCTATAAAGGTGCACTACGGGTAACCCCGAGAGTATCTGTTGGGTTGGCACGAATCAAGACTGGGATTTGTCACTCCGTATGACGGAGAGGTATCTCTGGGCCCACTCGGTAAGACATCATCGTAATGAGCTCAATGTGACTAAGGGGTTGGTCATGGGATGATGTGTTATGGAACGAGTAAAGTGATTGGCCAGTAACGAGATTGAACGAGGTATTGGGATACCGATGATCGAATCTCGGGCAAGTAACACCCCGATTGACAAAGGGAATTGTATACGAGATTGATTGAATCCTCGACATCGTGGTTCATCCGATGAGATCATCGTGGAACATGTGGGAGCCAACATTGGTATCCAGATCCCGCTGTTGGTTATTGGCCGGAGAGATGTCTCGGTCATGTGCGCATGATTCCCGAACCCGTAGGGTCTACACATAAGGTTCGATGGCGCTTAGGGTTATAAGGAAGATTTGTATGTGATTACCGAATGTTGTTCGAGTCGAATGAGATCCCGGACGTCACGAGGAGTTCCGGAATAGTCCGGAGGTGAAGATTTATATATGGGAAGTCATCATACGGTCACCGGAAATATTCGGGGGTATACCGGTATTGTACCGGGACCACCGGAGGGGTTCCAGGTGTTGGGGAACGTAGTAATTTCAAAAAATTTCCTACGCACACGCAAGGATCATGGTGATGCATAGCAACGAGAGGGGAGAGTGTATGTCCACGTACCCTCGTAGACCGTAAGCGGAAGCGTTATAACAACGCGGTTGATGTAGTCGTACGTCTTCACGATCCGACCGATCCAAGTACCGAACGTACGGCACCTCCGAGTTCTGCACACGTTCAGCTCGATGACGATCCCCGGACTCCGATCCAACAAAGTGTCGGGGATGAGTTCCACAAGACGACGGCGTGGTGGCGATGATGATGCTCCACCGACGTAGGGCTTCGCTTAAGCTCCGCGACGATATGACTTCTCCGGCGCAGGCTTCGCTAAGCTCATGACGATATGACCGAAGTGGAATATGGTGGAGGGGGCACCGACACGGCTAAGGAACGATCCGTAGATCAACTTGTGTGTCCATGTGGTGCCCCTGCCCCGTATATAAAGGAGGGAGGGAGGAGGAGGCCGGCCCTAGGAGGGCGCGCCATGGGGATTCCTACTCCCACCGAGTAGGATTCCCCTTCCTGAGTCCAACTAGGAGTCCTTCCATGTATTAGGAGTAGGAGACAAGGAAGGGGAAGAGAGAAGGGAAGGAAGGAGGGGTGCGGCCTCCCTAGTCAATTCGGACTAGGCCATGGGGGGCAGCGGCCTGCCCTAGGCAGCCCCTCTCTCTTTCTGCGAGGCCCAATAAGGCCCAATACTTCTCCCGCGAATTCCCGTAACTCTCAGGTACTCAAAAATACCCGAATCATTCAGAACCTTTCCGAACTCCGAATATAGTCGTCCAATATATCGATCTTTACGTCTTGACCATTTCGAGACTCCTCGTCATGTCCCCGATCTCATCCGGGACTCCGAACTCCTTCGGTACATCAAAACTCATAAACTCATAATATAAGCATCGCCGAAACCTTAAGCGTGCGGACCCTACGGGTTCGAGAACTATGTAGACATGACCTAGAACTATTCTCGGTCAATAACCAATAAGCGGGACCTGGATGCCCATATTGGCTCCTACATATTCTACGAAGATCTTTATCGGTCAGACCGCATAACAACATGCGTTGTTCCCTTTGTCATCGGTATGTTACTTGCCCGAGATTCGATCGTCGGTATCCAATACCTAGTTCAATCTCGTATCGGGTAAGTCTCTTTACTCGTTCCGTAATGCATCATTCCGTAACTAACTCATTAGCTACATTGCTTGCAAGGCTTATAGTGATGTGCATTACCGAGATGGCCCAGAGATACCTCTCCGAGCAATCGGAGTGACAAATCCTAATCTCGAAATACGCCAACCCAACATCTGCCTTTGGAGACACTTGTAATACTCCTTTATAATCACCCGATTCGTTGTGACGTTTGGTAGTACCAAAGTGTTCCTCCGCAAACGGGAGTTGCATAATCTCATAGTTATAGGAACATGTATAAGTCATGGATAAAAGCAATAGCAACATACTAAACGATCGGGTGCTAAGCTAATGGAATGGGTCATGTCAATCAGATCATTCTCCTAATGATGTGATCCCGTTAATCAAATGACAACTCATGTCTATGGTTAGGAAACATAACCATCTTTGATTAACGAGCTAGTCAAGTAGAGGCATACTAGTGACACTCTGTTTGTCTATGTATTCACACATGTATTATGTTTCGGTTAATACAATTCTAGCATGAATAATAAACATTTATCATGATATAAGGAAATAAATAATAACTTTATTATTGCCTCTAGGGCATATTTCCTTGATCTCCCACTTGCACTAGAGTCAATAATCTAGATCATATCACCATGTGATTCACATCGATAGTTCACATCATCATGTGATTAACACCCATAGTTCACATCGCCATGTGACCAACACCCAAAGGGTTTACTAGATTCAGTAATCTAGTTCACATCGCTATGTGATTAACACCCAAAGAGTACTAAGGTGTGATCATGTTTTGCTTGTGAGAGAATCTTAGTCAACGGGTCTTTCATATTCAGATCCGTTATGTATTTTGCAATTTTCTATGTCTACAATGCTCTTGCGGAGCTACTCCAGCTAATTGCTCCCACTTTCAATATGTATCTAGATCGAGACTTAGAGTCATCGGATCGGTGTCAAAACTTGCATCGACGTAACCCTTTACACCTAACCTTTTGTCACTTCCATAATCGAGAAACATATCCTTATTCCACTAAGGATAATTTTGACCGCTGTCGATGATCTACTCCTAGATCACTATTGTACTCCTTGCCAAACCCCGTGTAGGGTATACAATAGATCTGGTACACAGCATGGCATACTTTATAGAACCTATGGCCAAAGCATAGGGAATGACTTTCATTCTCTTTCTATCTTCTGCCGTGGTCGGGTTTTGAGTCTTACTCAATTTCACACCTTGTAACACAGGCAAGAACTCTTTCTTTGACTGTTCCATTTTGAACTACTTCAAAATCTTGTCAAGGTATGTACTCATTGAAAAAATTTATCAAGCGTCTTGATCTATCTCTATAGATCTTGATGCTCAATATGTAAGCAGCTTCACCGAGGTCTTTCTTTTAAAAACTCCTTTTAAACACTCCTTTATGCTTTGCAGAATAATTCTACATTATTTCTGATCTACAATATGTCATTCACATATACTTATCAGAAATATTGTAGTGCTTGTTGGGGAACGTAGTAATTTCAAAATTTTCCTACGATCACGCAAGACCATGGTGATGGCATAGCAACGAGAGGGGAGAGTGTCCGTCCACGCACTCGTGAGACCGAAGCGGAAGCGTTATAACAACGCGGTTGATGTAGTAAACGCGTCTTCACGATCCGACCGATCCAAGCACCGAACGCACGGCACCTCCGAAGTTACGCACACGCTCAGCTCGATGACGATCCCGGACTCCGATCCAGCAAAGTGTCGGGATGAGTTCCACAAGACGACGGGCGCAGGACGATGTTGATGCTCCACCGTCGCAGGGCTTCGCTTAAGCTCATGACGATATGACTTCTCCGGCGCAGGGCTTCGCCTAAGCTCCGCGACGATATGACCGAAGTGGAATATGGTGGAAGGGGCACCGCACACGGCTAAGGAAAGATCCGTAGATCAACTTGTGTGTCTTGGGGTGCCTTGCCTCAGATATAAAGGAGCTGTGGGGAGGTGGCGGCCCAAGGGGAGGCGCGCAAGGAGTCCTACTCCTCCGGAGTAGGACTCCCCTCCAATCCTAGTTGGATTAGGATTCCTGAGGGGAAAGAGAGAGGGGCGGCCCACCTTTCCTAGTCCTAATAGGACTAGGGGAAGGGGGCGACCACCTAGGGCTGGCCTCTCTCCTTTCCACTAAGGCCCACTATGGCCCATGTAGTTCCGGGGTTCCGGTAACCTCCTGCATCTGCAGAATTCGATTTCACTCGGAAACCTTCCGAAGTCCAAACATAGGCTTCCAATAGATCAATCTTTATGTCTCGACCATTTCGAGACTCCTCCTCATTTCCGTGATCACCTCCGGGACTCCGAACAAACGTCGGTGCATCAACACTTATAAACTCATTATGAACTGTCATCGAAGCGTTAAGCGTTATGGACCCTACGGGTTCGAGAACTATGTAGACATGACCTAGAACTATTCTTGGTCAATAACCAATAGCGGAACCTGGATGCCCATATTGGCTCCTACATATTCTACGAAGATCTTTATCGGTCAAACCGCATAACAACATACGTTGTTCCCTTTGTCATCGGTATGTTACTTGCCAGAGATTCGATCGTCGGTATCCAATACCTAGTTCAATCTCGTTACTGGTAAGTCTCTTTACTCGTTACGTAATACATCATCTCACAACTAACTCATTAGTTGTAATGCTTGCAAGGCTTATGTGATGTGTATTACCGAGAAGGCCCAGAGATACCTCTCCGACAATCGGAGTGACAAAACCTAATCTCGAAATACGCCAACCCAACAAGTACCTTTGGAGACACCTGTAGTACTCCTTTATAATCACCCGATTACGTTGTGGACGTTTGGTAGTACCTAAAGTGTTCCTCCGTAAACGGGAGTTGCATAATCTCATAGTTACAGGAACATGTATAAGTCATGAAGAAAGCAATAGCAACATCTTGAGCGATCAAGTGCTAGGCTAACGGAATGGGTCATGTCAATCACATCATTCTCCTAATGATGTGATCCCGTTAATCAAATGACAACTCATGTCTATGGCTAGGAAACTTAACCATCTTTGATTCAACGAGCTAGTCAAGTAGAGGCACACTAGTGACACTATGTTTGTCTATGTATTCACACATGTATTATGTTTCCGGTTAATACAATTCTAGCATGAATAATAAACATTTATCATGAAATAAGGAAATAAATAATAACTTTATTATTGCCTCTAGGGCATATTTCCTTCAGTCTCCCACTTGCACTAGGGTCAATAATCTAGTTCACATCATCATGTGATTCAACACTGATATTCACATCTGTATGTGATTAACACCCATAGTTCACATCGTCATGCGACCAACACCCAAAGGGTACTAAGGGATGATCATGTTTTGCTCGTGAGAGAAGCTTAGTCAACGGGTCTGTCACATTCAGAGCCGTATGTATTTTGCAAATATTCTATGTCTACAATGCTCAGCACGGGGCTACTCTAGCTAATTGCTCCCACTTACGATATGTATCCAGTTGAGACTTAGAGTCATCCGGATCAGTATAAAAGCTTGCATCGATGTAACTCTTTCTGACGGGCTCTTTTATCACCTCCATAATCGAGAAATATTTCCTTAGTCCTCACTAAGGATGTTCTTGACCAATGTCCGATGATCTACTCCTAGATCACTATTGTACTCCTTGCCAAATTGAGCAAGGTATACAATAGGTGCAGTACATAACATAGCATACTTTATAGAACCTATGGCTGAGGCATAGGGAATGACTTTCATTCTCTTTCTATCTTCTGCCGTGGTCGGGTTTTGAGTCTTACTCAATTTTACACCTTTGTAACACAGGCAAGAACTTTTCTTTATTTGTTCCATTTTGAACTACTTCAAAATCTTGACAAGGTATGTATTTATTAAAAAACTTATCAAGCGTCTTGATCCATCTCTATAGATCTTGATGCTCAATATGTAAGCAGCTTCACTGAGGTCCTTCTTTGAAAAACTCCTTTCAAATACTCCTTTATGCTTTGCAGAATAATTCTACATTATTTCCGATCAACAATATGTTATTCACATATACTTATCGAAATGTTGTAGTGCTCCCACTCACTTTCTTGTAAATCTGAGGCTTCTCCAAAAGTCTGTATAAAACCATATGCTTTGATCACACTATCAAAGCGTTTATTCCAACTCGAGATGCTTGCACCAGTCCATAGATGGATCATTTGGAGCTTGCACATTTTGTTAGCTCCTTTAGGATTGACAAAACCTTCTGGTTGCATCATATACAACTCTTCTTTAATAAATCCATTAAAGAATGTAGTTTTGACATCCATTTGCCAGATCTCATAAAATGTGACAATTGCTAACATGATTCGGACAGACTTAAGAATCGCTACAGTTTGAGAAAATCTCATTGTAGTCAACACTTTGAATTTGTCGAAAACCTTTTTGCGACAAGTCTAGCTTTGTAGATAGTAACACTACTATCATCATCTGTCTTCCTCTTGAAGATCCATTTATTTAACTTGACTTGCTGATCATCGAGCAAGTCAACCAAATTACAGACTTTGTTCTCATATATGGATACTTTCTCAGATTTTATGGCCTCTTGACATTTCTAGGAATCTGGGCTCATTATCGCTTCCTAATAGTTAGTAGGTTCTTAATGGTCTAGTAACATGACTTCCGAACACGATTACCGTACCACTGCAGTGCGGATTTTGCTCTGGAAGACCTACGAGGTTTGGTAGCAACTTGATCTGAAGTTTTATGATCATCATCATTAACTTCCTCACTAATTGGTGTAGGAATCACCGGAACTGATTTACGTGATGAACTACTTTCCAATAAGGGAGAAGGTACAATTACCTCATCAAGTTCTACTTTCCTCCCACTCACTTCTTTTCGAGAGAAACTTCTTCTCTAGAAAGGATCCACCTTAGCAACGAATAACTTGCCTTCGGATCTTGTGATAGAAGGTGTACCCAATAGTTACCTTTGGGTATTCTATGAAGACGCACTTCTCGATTTGGGTTCGAGCTTATCGGTGAAAACTTTTTCACATAAGCATCACAACTCCAAACTTTAAGAAACGATACTTAGGTTTCTTGTTAAACCATAGTTCATACGGTGTCGCCTCAACGGATTTAGATGGTGCCCTATTAAACGTGAATGCAGCTGTCTCTAATGCATAACCCCAAAAGCGATATTGGTAAATCGGTAAGAGACATCATTGATCGCACCATATCAAAATAAAGTCTGATTCACGATGTTCGGACACACCATAACGTTGTGGTGTTCCGGTGGCGTGAGCTGTGAAACTATTCCACTTTGTTTTAATTGAAGACCAAACTTGTAACTCAAATATTCATCTCCACGATCAGATCACAAAAACTTTATTTTCTTGTTACGATGATTTTCTACTTCACTCTGAAATTCTTTGAACTTTTCAACTATTTCAGACTTATGTTTCATCAAGAAGATATACGCATATCTGCTCAAATCATCTGTGAAGGTCGAAAATAATGATACTTGCCACGAGCATCAACACTCATTGAATCGCATACATCGGTATGTATTATTTCCAATAAGTCGGTAGCTTGTTCCATTGTTTGGGAGAACGGAGTTTTAGTCATCTTGCCCAAAAGGCACGGTTCATAAGCATCAAATGATTCAAAATCAAGTGATTCCAAAAGTCCATCAGCATGGATTTTTCTTCATGCGCTTTACACCAATATGACCTAAACGGCGGTGCCACAAATAAGTTGCACTATCATTATTAACTTTGCATCTTTTGGTTTCAATATTATGAATATGTGTATCACTATGATTGAGATCCAATGAACCATTTTCATTGGGTGTGTAACCATATAAGGTTTTATTCATGTAAGCAGAACAACAATTTATTCTCTTACTTAAATGAATAACCGTATTGCAATAAACATGATCAAATCATATTTATGCTCAACACCAAATAACACTTATTTAGGTTCCACACTAATCCCGAAAGTATAGGGAGTGTGCGATGATGATCATATCAATCTTGGAACTACTTCCAACACTCATCGTCACTTCCCTTCAACTAGTTTCTGTTCATTCTGCAACTCCGTTTCAAGTTACTACTCTTAGCAATTGAACCATTATCAAATACCGAGGAGTTGCTACGAACACTAGTAAAATACACATCAATAATCTGTATATCAAATATACCTTTGTTCACTTTGCCATCCTTCTTATCCACCAAATATTCAAGGGTAGTTCCGCTTCCAGTGACCAGTTCCATTGCAGCAAAAGTACTTAGTCTCAGGCTTAGGTCCAGACTTGGGCTTCTTCACTCGAGCAGCAACTTGCTTGCTGTTCTTCTTGAAGTTCCCCTTCTTCCCTTTGCCCTTTTCTTTGAGACTAGTGGTCTTGTCAATCATCAACACTTGATGCTCTTTCTTGATTTCTACCTTCGTTGATTTCAACATCACGAAGAGCTCGGGAATCGTTTTCGTCATCCCTTGCATACTATAGTTCATCACGAAGTTCTAGTAACTTAGTGATGGTGACTAGAGAATTCTGTCAATCACCGTCTTATCCGGAAGATTAACTCCCATTTGATTCAAGCGATTGAAGTACCCGACAATCTGAGCACATGCTCACTAGTTGAGCGATTCTCCTCCATCTTTAGCTTTAGAACTTGTTGGAGATTTCATATCTCTCAATTCGGTATTTGCTGGAAATATTAACTTCAACTCTGGAACATCTCATATGGTCCATGACGTTCAAAACGTCTTTGAAGTCCCGATTCTAAGCCGTTTAAGCATGGTGCACTAAACTATCAAGTAGTCATCCTTTTGAGCTAGCCAAACGCGTTCATAACGCCCGCATACGCTTCCTGCAATAGGTTTGTCACCTAGCGGTGCATTAAGGACATAATTCTTCTGTGCAGCAATGAGGATAAACCTCAGATCACGGATCCAATCCGCAATATTGCTACTAACATTTTTCAATAAAATTTTCTCTAGGAACATATATAAAAACTTAGGGAAGCAATAACGCGAGCTATTGATCTACAACATAATTTGCAAAATACTACGGGACTAAGTTCATGATAAATTAAAGTTCAATTAATCATATTACTTAAGAACTCCCACTTAGACAGACATCTCTCTAGTCATCTAAGTGATCACGTGATCCATATCAACTAAACCGTGTCCGATCATCACGTGAGGCGGAGTAGTTTCAACGGTGAACATCACTATGTTGATCATATCTACTATATGATTCACGCTCGACCTTCGGTCTCCATGTTCCGAGGCCATATACATTATATGCTAGGCTCGTCAAGTTTAACTCGAGTATTCCGCGTGTGCAACTGTTTTGCACTCGTTGTAGATGGACGTAGAACTTATCACACCCGATCATCACGTGGTGTCCGGGTACTACGAACTTTGGCAACGGTGCATACTCAGGAGAACACTTCTTGATAATTTTTAGTGAGAGATCATCTTATAATGCTACCGTCAATCAAAGCAAGATAAGATGCATAAAGGATAAACATCACATGCAATCAATATAAGTGATATGATATGGTCATCATCATCTTGTGCTTGTGATCTCCATCGCCAAGCACCGTCATGATCACCATCGTCACCGGCGCGACACCTTGATCTCCATCGTAGCATCGTTGTCGTCTCGCCAATCTTATGCTTCCACGACTATCACTACCGTTTAGTAATAAAGTAAAGCATTACATCGCGATTGCATTGCATACAATAAAGCGACAACCATATGGCTTTCGCCGATTGCCGATAACTTCGGTTACAAAACATGATCATCTCATACAATAAAATATAGCATCATGCCTTGACCATATCACATCACAACATGCCCCGCAAAAACAAGTTAGACGTCCTCTACTTTGTTGTTGCAAGTTTTACGTGGCTGCTACGGGCTGAGCAAGAACCATTCTTACCTACGCATCAAAACCACAACGATAGTTTGTCAAATAGACTCGCTTTAACCTTCTCAAGGACCGGGCGTAGCCATACTCGGTTCAACTAAAGTTGGAGAGACAGTCTTCCGAAGCCATCTATGTGCAAAGCACGCCGAGGGAACCGGTCTCGTGAAGCGCACGCGTAAGGTTGGTCCGGATCGTCTCGCCCAACAATGCCGCTGAACCAAAGTATGACATGCTTTGGTAGGCGGTATGACTTGTATCGTCCACAACTCACTTGTGTTCTACTCGTGCATATGACATCAACGCATAAAACCAGGCTCGGATGCCACTTGTTGGGGAACGTAGTAATTTCAAAATTTTCCTACGATCACGCAAGACCATGGTGATGGCATAGCAACGAGAGGGAGAGTGTCCGTCCACGCACCTCGTGAGACCGAAAGCGGAAGCGTTATAACAACGCGGTTGATGTAGTCGCACGCCTTCACGATCCGACCGATCCAAGCACCGAACGTCACGGCACCTCCGAGTTACGCAGACACGCTCATTTCGATGACGATCCCGGACTCCGATCCAGCAAAGTGTCGGGATGAGTTCCACAAGACGACGGCGCAGGACGATGTTGATGCTCCACCGTCGCAGGGCTTCGCCTAAGCTCCGCTGACGATATGACTTCTCCGGCGCAGGTTTCGCTTAAGCTCATGACGATATGACCAAGTGGAATATGGTGGAAGGGGCACCAGACACGGCTAAGGAAAGATCCGTGAGATCAACTTGTGTGTCTTGGGGTGCCCTTGCCCCGTGATATAAAGGAGCCAGGGGAGGTGGCCGGCCCAAGGGGAGGCGCAAGGAGTCCTACTCCCTCCGGGAGTAGGACTCCCTCCAATCCTAGTTGGATTAGGATTCCTGAGGAGGAAAGAGAGAGAGGGGCCGGCCCACCTTTCCTAGTCCTAATAGGACTAGGGGAAGGGGCAGCCACCTAGGGCTGGCCCTCTCTCCTTTCCACTAAGGCCCACTATGGCCCATGTAGTTCCGGGGTTCGGTAACCTCCGATTCTAAGAATTCTCGATTTCACTTTCGAAACCTTCCAAGTCCAAACATAGGCTTCCAATATATCAATCTTTATGTCTCGACCATTTCGAGACTCCTCGTCATGTCCGTGATCACATCCGG
This sequence comes from Aegilops bicornis, assembly GCA_021605145.1. Taxonomy (NCBI): domain Eukaryota; kingdom Viridiplantae; phylum Streptophyta; class Magnoliopsida; order Poales; family Poaceae; genus Aegilops; species Aegilops bicornis. Next base: position 163,880,678 of record CM038670.1, on the reverse strand, counting down.
GACTCGAACAAACTTCGTGCATCAATACTTATAAACTCATTATGAACTGTCATCGAAACGTTAAGCGTGCGGACCCTACGGGTTCGAGAACTATGTAGACATGACCTAGAACTATTCTTGGTCAATAACCAATAGCGGAACCTGGATGCCCATATTGGCTCCTACATATTCTACGAAGATCTTTATCGGTCAAACCGCATAACAACATACGTTGTTCCCTTTGTCATCGGTATGTTACTTGCCCGAGATTCGATCGTCGGTATCCAATACCTAGTTCAATCATTTAAACGGCAAGTCTCTTTACTCGTTACGTAATACATCATCTCACAACTAACTCATTAGTTGTAATGCTTGCAAGGCTTATGTGATGTGTATTACCGAGAAGGCCCAGAGATACCTCTCCGACAATCGGAGTGACAAAACCTAATCTCGAAATACGCCAACCCAACAAGTACCTTTGGAGACACCTGTAGTACTCCTTTATAATCACCCAGTTACGTTGTGACGTTTGGTAGTACCCAAAGTGTTCCTCCGCTAAACGGGAGTTGCATAATCTCATAGTTACAGGAACATGTATAAGTCATGAAGAAAGCAATAGCAACATACTGAACGATCAAGTGCTAGGCTAACGGAATGGGTCATGTCAATCACATCATTCTCCTAATGATGTGATCCCGTTAATCAAATGACAACTCATGTCTATGGCTAGGAAACTTAACCATCTTTGATTCAACGAGCTAGTCAAGTAGAGGCACACTAGTGACACTATGTTTGTCTATGTATTCACACATGTATTATGTTTCCGGTTAATACAATTCTAGCATGAATAATAAACATTTATCATGAAATAAGGAAATAAATAATAACTTTATTATTGCCTCTAGGGCATATTTCCTTCAAGTGCTCCCACTCACTTTCTAGTAAATACAGGCTTCCTTTGCAGAAGTCTGTATAAACTATATGCTTTGATCAACTTATCAAAGCGTATATTCCAACTCGAGATGCTTGCACCAGTCCATAGATGGATCGCTGGAGCTTGCACACTTTGTTAGCTCCCTTTGGATCGATAAAACCTTCCGGTTGCATCATATACAACTCTTCCTCCGAAACCCATTCAGAATGCAGTTTTACATCCATTTGCCAAATTTCATAAATTGTGGCAATTGCTAACATGATTCGGACAGACTTAAGCATCGCTACAGTTGAAAAAATCTCATTGTAGTTAACACCTTGAACTTGTCAAAAACCTTTTTGCGACAAGTCGAGCTTTGTAGATAGTAACACTACTATCAACGTCCGTCTTCCTCTTGAAGATCCATTTATTTTCTATTGCTTGCCGACCCTCGGGCAAGTCAACCAAAGTCCACACTTTGTTTTCATACATGGATCCCATCTCAGATTTCATGGCTTCTAGCCATTTAGCGGAATCTGGGCTCACCATCGCTTCTTCATAGTTCGTAGGTTCGTCATGATCTAGTAGCATGACTTTCAGAACAGGATTGCCGTACCACTCTGGTGCGGATCTCACTCTGGTTTACCTACGAGATTCGGTAGTGACTTGATCTGAAGTTACATGATCATCATCATTAGCTTCCTCACTAATTGGTGTAGGAATCAATTGGAACTGATTTCCGTGATGAAATACTTTCCAATTCGGGAGAAGGTACAAATTACCTTATCAAGCTCCACTTTCCTCCCACTCACTTCTTTCGAGAGAAACTCCTTCTCTAGAAAGGATCCATTTATAAGCAACGAATGTTTTTGCCTTCGGATCTGTGATAGAAGGTATACCCAACAATTTCCTTTGGGTATTCTATGAAGACGCACTTCTCCGATTTGGGTTTGAGCTTATCAGGATGAAACTTTTCGCATAAGCATCACAACTTCCAAACTTTAAGAAACTACAGCTTAGGTTTCTTTGTTAAACCATAGTTCATACGGTGTCGCCTCAACGGATTTAGATGGTGCCCTATTAAACGTGAATGCAGCTGTCTCTAATGCATAACCCCAAAGCGATAGTGGTAAATCGATAAGAGACATCATAGATCGCACCATATCCAATAAAGTGCGGTTACGACTTTCGTACACACCATTATGTTGTGTTGTTCCATATGGCGTGAGTTGCGAAACTATTTCACATTGTTTCAAATGAATACCAAACTCGTAACTCAAATATTTATCTCCACGATCAGATCGCAGAAACTTTATTTTCTTGTTACGATGATTTTCCACTTCACTCTGAAATTCTTTGAACTTTTCAATTATTTCAGACTTATGTTTCATCAAGTAGATATACCCATATCTGCTCAAATCATTTTGTGAAGGTCGAAAATAACGATACTTGCCACGAGCATCAACACTCATTGAATCGCATACATCGGTATGTATTATTTCCAATAAGTCAAGAGCTTGTTCCATTGTTCCGAGAACGGAGTTTTAGTCATCTTGCCCAAAAGGCACGGTTCGCAAGCATCAAATGATTCATAATCAAGTGATTCCAAAAGTCCATCGGCATGGAGTTTTCTTCAAGCGCTTTACACCAATATGACCTAAACGGCAAAGTGCCACAAATAAGTTGCACTATCATTATTAACTTTGCATCTTTTGGTTTCAATATTATGAATATGTGTATCACTATGATCGAGATCCAATGAACCATTTTCATTGGGTGTGTAACCATATAAGGTTTTATTCATGTAAACAGAACAACAATTTATTCTCTTACTTAAATGAATAACCGTATTGCAATAAACATGATCAAATCATATTTATGCTCAACACCAAATAACACTTATTTAGGTTCCACACTAATCTCGAAAGTATAGGGAGTGTGCGATGATGATCATATCAATCTTGGAACTACTTCCAACACTCATCGTCACTTCCCTTCAACTAGTTTCTGTTCATTCTCAGAACTCTGCTTTCAAGTTACTACTCTTAGCAACTATACCCGTATCAAATACCGAGGGGTTGCTATGAACACTAGTAAAATACACATCAATAATCTGTATATCAAATATACCTTTGTTCACTTTGCCATCCTTCTTATCCACCAAATATTCAGGGTAGTTCCGCTTCCGGTGACCAGTTCCATTGCAGCAAAAGCATTTAGTCTCGTGCTTAGGTCCAGACTTGGGCTTCGTCACTCGAGCAGCAACTTGCTTGCCGCTCTTCTTGAAGTTCCCCTTCTTCCCTTTGCCCTTTTCCTTGAGACTAGTGGTCTTGTCAATCATCAACACTTGATGCTCTTTCTTGATTTCTACCTTCGTCGATTTCAACATCACGAAGAGCTCGGGAATATTTTTTCGTCATCCCTTGCATACTATAGTTCATCACGAAGTTCTAGTAACTTAGTGTTGGTGACTAGAGAATTCTGTCAATCACTATCTTATCTGGAAGATTAACTCCCACTTGATTCAAGCGATTGAAGTACCGGGACAATCTGAGAACATGCTCACTAGTTGAGCGATTCTCTTCCATCTTTTAGCTATAGAACTTGTTGGAGATTTCATATCTCTCAACTCGGGTATTTGCTTGAAATATTAACTTCAATTCTGGAACATCTCATATGGTCCATGACGTTCAAAACGTCTTTGAAGTCCCGATTCTAAGCTGTTAAGTATGGTGCACTAAACTATCAAGTAGTCATAATATTGAGCTAGCCAAACGTTCATAACGCCCGCATTTGCTCCTGCAATAGGTCTGTCACCTAGCGGTGCATTAAGGACATAATTCTTACAGGCGGCAATGAGGATAAACCTCAGATCACGGATCCAATCCGCATCATTGCTACTAACATTTTTCAATACAATTTTCTCTAGGAACACATATAAAAACATAGGGAAGCAACAACGCGAGCTATTGATCTACAACATAATTTGCAAAATACTACCAGGACTAAGTTCATGATAAATTAAAGTTCAATTAATCATATTACTTAAGAACTCCCACTTAGATAGACATCTCTCTAGTCATCTAAGTGATTACGTGATCCAAATCAACTAAACCATAACCGATCATCACGTGAGATGGAGTAGTTTTCAATGGTGAACATCTTATGTTGATCATATCTACTATATGATTCACGCTTTCGACCTTTCGGTCTCCGTGTTCCGAGGCCATATCTGCATATGCTAGGCTCGTCAAGTATAACCTGAGTATTCTGCGTGTGCAAAACTGGCTTGCACCCGTTGTAGATGGACGAGAGCTTATCACACCCGATCATCACGTGGTGTCTCGGCACGCATTTAACTTTGGCAGCAGTGCATACTCAGGGAGAACACTACTTGATAATTTTTAGTGAGAGATCATCTTAAAATGCTACCGTCAATCAAAGCAAAATAAGATGTATAATAGATAAACATCATATGCAATCAAAATATGTGACATGATATGGCCATGATCATCTTGGCGCCTTTGATCTCCATCTCCAAAGTATCATCATGATCTTTATCGTCACCGCACGACACCATGATCTTCATCATCTTGATCTATATCAATGTGTCATCACATGGTTGTCTCGCCAACTATTGCTCTTGCAACTATTGCTATCGCATAGCGATAAAGTAAAGCAATTATTTGGCACTTGCATCTTATGCAACAAAGAGACAACCATAGGGCTTCGCCGATTGCCGATAACTTCAACAAAACATGATCATCTTATACAACAACTTATATCTCATCACGTCTTGACCATATCACATCACAACATGCCCTGCAAAAACAAGTTAGACGCCCTCTACTTTGTTGTTGCAAATTTTACGTGGCTGCTACGGGCTTAAGCAAGAACCAATCTCACCTACGCATCAAGACCACAACGATACTTCGTCAAATAGACTCCGCTTTTAACCTTCTCAAGGACCGGGCGTAGCCACACTCGGTTCAACTAAAGTGAGAGAGACAGACACCCGCCAGCCACCTTTAAGCACGAGTGCTTGTAACGGTGAAACCAGTCTCGCGTAAGCGTACGCGTAATGTCGGTCCGGGCCGCTTCATCTCACAATACCGCTGAACCAAAGTATGACATGCTGGTAGGCAGTATGACTTGTATCGCCCACAACTCACTTGTGTTCTACTCGTGCAAAACATCAAACCATAAAAACCTAGGCTCGGATGCCCTTTGTTGGGGAACGTAGTAATTTCAAAAATTTCCTACGCACACGCAAGGATCATGGTGATGCATAGCAACGAGAGGGGAGAGTGTATGTCCACGTACCCTCGTAGACCGTAAGCGGAAGCGTTATAACAACGCGGTTGATGTAGTCGTACGTCTTCACGATCCGACCGATCCAAGTACCGACCGTCACGGCACCTCGAGTTACGCACACGTTCAGCTCGATGGCGATCCCGGACTCGATCCAGCAAAGTGTCGGGGATGAGTTCGACGACTGACGGCGTGGTGACGATGATGATGCTCCACCGACGCAGGGCTTCGCCTAAGCTCGCGACGATATGACTTCTCCGCGCGGGCTTCGCCTAAGCTCATGACGATATGACCAAGTGGAATATGGTGGAGGGGGCACCACACGGCTAAGGCGATCCGTAGATCAACTTGTGTGTCCATGGGGTGCCCCCTGCCCCGTATATAAAGGAGGGAGGGAGGAGGAGGCCGGCCCTAGGAGGGGCGCGCCATGGGGAGTCCTACTCCCACCGGGAGTAGGATTCCCCTTTTCCTAGTCCAACTAGGAGTCCTTCCATGTATTAGGAGTAGGAGACAAGGAAGGGGAAGAGAGAAGGGAAGGAAGGAAGGGTGCGCCCTCCCCTAGTCCACCCGGACTAGGCCATAGGGGGGCGGCCTGCCCTAGGCAGCCCCTCTCTCTTTCCGCAGGGCCCAATAAGGCCCAATACTTCTCCCCGGCGAATTCCCGTAACTCTCCGGTACTCCGAAAATACCGAATCATTCAGAACCTTTCCGAACTCCGAATATAGTCGTCCAATATATCGATCTTTCGTCTCGACCATTTCGAGACTCCTCGTCATGTCCCGATCTCATCCGGGACTCCGAACTCCTTCGGTACATCAAAACTCATAAACTCATAATATAAGCATCGCCGAAACCTTAAGCGTGCGGACCCTACGGGTTCGAGAACTATGTAGACATGACCTAGAACTATTCTCGGTCAATAACCAATAAGCGGGACCTGGATGCCCATATTGGCTCCTACATATTCTCGAAGATCTTTATCGGTCGAGACCGCATAACAACATCGTTGTTCCCTTTGTCATCGGTATGTTACTTGCCGAGATTCGATCGTCGGTATCCAATACCTAGTTCAATCTCGTTCTTGGCAGAATCTCTTTACTCGTTCCGTAATGCATCATTCCGTAACTAACTCATTAGCTACATTGCTTGCAAGGCTTATAGTGATGTGCATTAGAGATGGCGAGAGATACCTCTCAGGCAATCGGAGTGACAAATCCTAATCTCGAAATCGCCAACCCAACATCTGCCTTTGGAGACACTTGTAATACTCCTTTATAATCACCCGATTCGTTGTGGCGTTTGGTAGTACCAAAGTGTTCCTCCGGCAAACGGGAGTTGCATAATCTCATAGTTATAGGAACATGTATAAGTCATGGATAAAAGCAATAGCAACATACTAAAAGATCGGGTGCTAAGCTAATGGAATGGGTCATGTCAATCAGATCATTCTCCTAATGATGTGATCCCGTTAATCAAATGACAACTCATGTCTATGGTTAGGAAACATAACCATCTTTGATTAACGAGCTAGTCAAGTAGAGGCATACTAGTGACACTCTGTTTGTCTATGTATTCACACATGTATTATGTTTCCGGTTAATACAATTCTAGCATGAATAATAAACATTTATCATGATATAAGGAAATAAATAATAACTTTATTATTGCCTCTAGGGCATATTTCCTTCACCAGGGGTCCACTGGGAGGGTCCACCTGCCCCGGAGGGCCTTATGGGTTGTAGGTGGAAGGGAATCATCCCCTAGTGGGCTGGCGCCATCCCCCCCGGGCCCATGCGCCTAGGGTTGAGGAACCCTAAAGGGGCGCCTTGCTTGGGGTGCAAGCCCCTTCCCTTGGCCGCCCCCCTCTAGATCTCATCTAGAGGGGTTTGAAGGAAATATGCCCTAGAGGCAATAATAAAAGTTATTATTTATTTCCTTATATCATGATAAATGTTTATTATTCATGCTAGAATTGTATTAACCTAAACATAATACATGTGTGAATATATAGACAAACAAGATGTCACTAGTATGCCTCTATTTGACTAGCTTGTTAATCAAAGATGGTTATGTTTCCTAACCATGAACAAGGAGTTGTTATTTGATTAACAAGATCACATCATTAGTAGAATGATCGATTGACATGACCCATTCCGTTAGCTTAACACTTGATCGCTTAGTATGTTAATGCTTTCTTCATGACCCATACATGTTCCTCGTGAACTATGAGATTATGCAACTCCTGCCATCGGAGGAACACTTTGGTGCTACCAAACGTCACAACGAATCGGGTGATTATAAAGGAGTACTACAGGTGTCTCCAAAGGTACTTGTTGGGTTGGCGATTTCGAGATTAGGTTTTGTCACTCCGATTGCTCTGGAGAGGTATCTCCGTGCCTTCTCGGTAATGCACATCACTTAAGCCTTGCAAGCATTACAACTAATGAGTTAGTTGTGAGATGATGTATTACAGAATCCAGTAAAGAGATTTTACCGTAGACTAGATTGAACTAGGTATTGGATACCGACGATCGAATCTCGTAAGTAACATACCGATGACAAAGGAACAACGATGTCGTTATGCGGTTCGACCGATAAAGATCTTCAGAGAATATGTAGGAACCAATATGGGCATCCAGGTTCCGCTTATTGGTTATTGACCGAGAATGGTTCTAGGTCATGTCTACATAGTTCTCGAACCCGTAGGGTCCGTGACGCTTAACGCTTCGATGATGCTCATAATGAGTTTATAAGTATTGATGCACCAAGGTTGTTCGAGTCCCGATGTGATCACGACATGACGAGGAGTCTCAAATGGTCGAGACATAAAGATTGATATATTGAAGCCTACATTTGGACATCGGAAAGGTTCCGAGTGAAATCGGGAATTTATCGAGTACCGGAGGTTACCGAACCCCCGGGAACTACATGGGCCCATAGTGGGCCCGGAGGAAAGGAGAAGGGGCAGCCCTAGGTGGTCGCGCCCCCCTCCCTAGTCCTATTAGGACTAGGAAAGGTGGGCCGCCCCTCTCTCTCTTCCTCCGGGAATCCTAATCCAACTAGGATTGGAGGGGAGTCCTACTCCGGAGGGAGTAGGACTCCTTGCGCGCCTCCCCTTGGGCCGGCCACCTCCCCTTGGCTCCTTTATATCAAAGGGGGGGCACCCCATGACACACAAGTTGATCTACGGATCTTTCCTTAGCTGCGTGCGGTGCCCCTTCCACCATATTCCACTTCGGTCATATCGTCAGAGAGCTTAGGCGAAGCCTCGCCACGGAGAAGTCATATCGTCATGAGCTTAGGCGAAGCCCCGCGTCGGTGGAGCATCAATATCGCTACCACGCCGCCGCGGTCGACGGAACTCATCCCGACACTTTGCCGGATCGGAGTCCGGGATCGCCATCGAGCTGAACGTGTGCGTAACTCGGAGGTGCCGTGACGCTCGGTGCTTGGATCGGTCGGATCGTGAAGACGTACGACTACATCAACCGCGTTGTTATAACGCTTCCGCTTTTGGTCTACGAGGGTACGTGGACGGACACTCTTCCCTCTCGTTGCTATGCCATCACCATGGTCTTGCGTGATCGTAGGAAATTTTTTGAAATTACTACGTTCCCCAACACCGGCCCCCTTTCCCCTTCTCCCTATAAATAGAGGGGTGGAGGGAGGGGTGCAGCACCACATCCAAGGTGCAGCCCCTCCCCTCCCCAACACCTCTCCTCCTCCGCGTGAGCTTGGCGAAGCCCTGCCGGAGAACTGCCACTCCATCACCACCACGCCGCTGTGCTGCTGTTGGAGCCTTCTTCCTCAACCTCTCCCTCCTCCTTGCTGGATCAAGGCGTGGGAGACGTCACCGGGCTACACGTGTGTTGAACACGGAGGCGCCGTTGTTCGGTGCTTAGATCGGATTCGGCCGCGATCTGAATCGCTACGTGTACGACTTCTCTAACCGCGTTCTTGCAACGCTTCTGCATGGTGATCTTCAAAGGTATGAAGATACACTCCCCTCTCGTTGCTAGTAAGCTCCATAGATTGATCTTGGTGATGCGTAGAAATTTTTTAATTTCTGCAACGATCCCCAACAGTGGTATCAGAGCTAGGTCTATGCGTAGTTTCTATGCACGAGTAGAACACAAGTTGTTGTGGGCGTCGATTTTCTCAATTTACTTGCCGTTACTAGTATTATCTTGATTCGGCGGCATCCTGGGATGAAGTGGTCCGGACCGACCTTACACGTACGCTTACGTGAGACAGGTTCCACCGACTGACATGCACTAGTTGCATAAGGTGGCTAGCGGGTGTCTGTCTCTCCCACTTTAGTCGGATCGGATTCGATGAAAAGGGTCCTTATGAAGGGTAAATAGAAATTGTCATATCATGTTGTGGTTTTGGCGTAGGTAAGAAACGTTCTTGCTAAGAAACCTATAGCAGCCACGTAAAAATTTGCAACAACAATTAGAGGACGTCTAACTTGTTTTTGCAGCATATGACGTGTGATGTGATATGGCCAAAAGGATGTGATGAATGATATATGTGATGTATGAGATTGATTATGTTCTTGTAATAGGAATCACGACTTGCATGTCGATGAGTATGATAACTGGTAGGAGCCATAGGAGTTGTCTTAATTTATTTATGACATGCGTGTCAACATAAACGTCATGTAATTACTTTACTTTATTGCTAAACCGTTATCCATACACTACAAAAAAATACACTTCCGTGATGATACGTGTTTGTCTCAGTAGGTCGCGTTTTTTGTCGTGCATGTACATCCATGACGATTTTATGACAGAATCAAGATAGTCATACCGTCTTTGTCGAGAAGTGTTCCATGACATTACCAAAATTATCATCACTAAGTGTCCACTTCCATGACGATAAATCGTGGCATCACAAAAGTGCTTTTCGCCAAGGGTGACCGACACGTGGCATCCACCGTAATCTTAACGCCTTTAAGCTACTGTGTCGGGTTTTGGATCCGATAACCCGTTAACAACCCCGACCAATGGGGATTTTCCACATGTAAAATCATCATTGGTCGGAGGAAACACGATGTCGGCTCATCGTTGGGACAGATGTCATCCACTCATTGGATGTATACGCCTATGATACGTCGACACGTGGCACGGCCCATCAAGTTTAAATGGGCCGGCCCAACTAAAGGCCCACAAGATTTTGCGGACCATAATGGGCCGGCCCAGCTAAAGGCCCACGAGATTTTGCGGACCATAATGGGCTGGCCCAGCTAAAGGCCCACAAGATTTTGCGGGCCATAATGGGCCGGCCCAGGTAAAGGCCCACAAGATTTTTGTGTGCCATAATGGGCCGGCCCAGGTAAAGGCCCACAAGATTCTTGCGGATCATAATGGGCCGGCCCAGCTAAAGGCCCACGAGATTTCGCCGACATTAATGGGCCTGCCACCAGAGGCCAACAAGATTTTGAGGACCCTAGTAGGCCGCCCATTAATCGGCTCCCATGTTTTGGGCGAATCAATGCCCATATTTGATCCGGTCCATTAATGGCCTGCCACGCTCCGCCTAATAATGGCCCATATAAGATCCGGCCCGTTAAAAGCCTCCCACTTTCTAGGCCAAATCACGTCCCAGATCAGGTCCGACCCTTTAAGAGGCTTTGGGCTCAATTATGGCCCATATCAGATTCGGCCCGTTAACTGGACGCTATGCTTTTAGGGCCACCTGCTAAAGGCCCATTTAGTAATTCGGCCTGATATTAGTTTCGGCCTGTTAAGGGCCCGTTTAACATTTCGGCCATATATTAATTTCGGCCTGTTAAAAGCCCGTCATATAGTTGGGCCTAACTACGGTCCGATTTGCATCCGCCCGCTCAGAGCCGATATCCGATTGGGCCAAACAAGGACCGAGACAACTTTGGCCGCTTAAAAGCTCGTGATTTGATTCGCACAATCATGGGTCGGGGTCCATTTCGGCTGCCGCCGCCCGTGAGCTATTCGCACGCTTTCGTGCCCAACCTACTTCTCACCTCCTAAAAGCCCATTGAGTTTTCTTGCGAAAAGAGGGTCGGGGTTACTCGGCCTATTAAAGGCCCGAATCTACTAGTGGGCCATTTGATGGGGCCCATGATGCGGATCATACATCGTGATTGCATGACGGCCCGATTATGTACCGTAATTTTACGGTTTGGCGGTTTCTTGCAAAGACAGGATATATATACAAGAAAATAACTGCAGCATCGTGAATAAGAAAAACCTAGACTATAAAATAAAGAAATTACGACATATTACATCCACTTTGGGCATCAAAGTTTGCCACTATGATAATAAAGCACAAGGCATTAACAGATTACATACATCGGGCATCAAAGATCGCTACCAAGTGCAAATAAACACACCGACAAAATAATATACAAAACCTACAACACTTCAATAGAGTTCAAGAAAGGTTAGCCTCATTGGGAGCCGCAGCAAGCAATCGAAAGCAAGATGATGAGGCTCGCGCTTGTTCAACACTTATATCTTCCTCACTCAAAGATAAACAAGCAAACAGATGATGTGTTTTGCACATAAAAGTATCAAGGTCTTGACAATTCATCACATTTCTTCTTGACGAATAAAGTGACACAGCTTTAAAATTGCATTAACACAATATGGTATTGTTCAGGTCAAGACATGGCAGGAAATGACATTGTGAAGGAGTTGGCAGCTTCACGACACCAATCGGATTACGGATCAAGAACTCATAAGTATCAATGGTTAGTGTCTTTGTCAATTTATCCCATTTCAGATTGGCAAATAAAGAGACGGTTTAAATAATAGTAGAATGATATGACATTGTTCATAGTTAAGACATTGCAGAATATGACATTGTCTTTGTAGTGGGTAGGTTCACCACACCAATCGGATTACGGATGAAGAATGAAGCATACATGAAGTGCAAGAGAAGATCACTTGCTCTGTATAGTTTAATTTACATGGTATGAAGAAGGAACTTGGTTGTACAACTGAAAACTTAAATTGAGAAGGAAAAACTTTTGTTTATGAACTACATAATAAACTTTAAACATGCAATTTGATGCAAACACCAAAAATAAACAGCTTTTGCAGTCATGCCTAACCAAATATACACAACAAAGTTTGAAGGCTTGAGAAGGACAAACTTACATTATCGGTGAAGACAGGCTCTATAAAGCCCTTGTCCATGCCGATGGGGGGCAATTCAAGAAGTTTAGCACAGAATCTTCCTTATAAGCATTGCCTTTGTTCTACATTTTGTTAAGAGTAAATATAGATGTGATAATATACAAAAAAATGGAGAATATTTAAGATAAGATGAAGAGTGATGCTACATAACCAAGTAGCTATAAATGTATGTGCAATGATACAGGCAAAAGGCATGACCAAGAGCAATGCACAGCTAAACTTCTTCAAGACCAACCTTATGGTAAGAGTAAATATAGATCCGATGTGTAGAAAATGGAGGGCAAAGGAAAATAAGCTGCAGAGTGATGGTACATGAACAACTACTCACAATATAAGTACACCGATAAAGGACATCATGTACTTACAAGAACAATGCAGAGCTAAAAAAATTCATTGGCATTGGATATATTCTACACTAATGTAACCATTCATACAGATCATATAATTTGGAGCAAACAATTGGTAAGCAAGCTATCATGCATATCATCTGTCACATAATGAACTGTATGTATGCAAGTACAAAGGATACATGACAACGGGTACTACCAAGAGCAAAGCAAAGGGCAGCATATTTGCGATACCCTGCCGTTCTTTTCAAACCGGAATTCTTCTTCGAGCAGATTTCCTGCAAAAAAGATCCGTAAGGCACATGCGGAAAAGTAGAAGTTCAAATTGTCATGTGATTTCATAGACAATACCTCATCCTGGGACCGAGACCAGTGCATAACAAGGTTTTTCCATTCAATGTCTTCTAAATTTAGCACAGGAGACTTCACCGGAAATTCGTTTATAGACTTGCCATCAAAGTGTGATTTCCTTAGGTAACACCGATACTGCTGCAATGCTTCTTTGAAAAGCACAAGCAAGCTTTGCTCGTCATGACTATCCATATTGACCTCGCCTAGTTACAACAATGTAATGTAAATCATTGATGTGTTCGATCAAGAGAAAACAGGAAAATAATAACCATGAATAATAGCACTTACACCTAAGTTGGACAGGAAGATGTGAAAATGGTGTTTGTCTTCACTATAATCTTCCCATGATGGGAATATATGCACGTAGTCCCTAACAACATTGAAAGCATTGTCTTTTAACTGGGAATAAATGGAATGGGGTTCCAATCTGCAGGAATTGGCCGTCTCTGCAGCTTGGGATAGGTCTTCGCCGGTGGACTTCTTTGTACTTTTTTTGGAGTGGGATTTTTTACGTGGTACTACCGGTGCTATGGCAAATGAAATCGGTATACCTTTTGTTGGAGTGCAGGTCCTGTGGTGGTGGGGCTAGTGGTGTGGCCAGTGAAGTATGGAGTACAGTCTGGAGTCGGTCCTACGCTTTTGTGTCACCGGTTGTACGACCAATATAAGTGGGCGTATTTGTCGATTTCTCGGCACCACCATGTTTTTCAAGGACTTTCTTTGGTGCTCCTTCGTGTTCGCAATCACCCTCTTCCTTTTTGATGTCCGATGCACAAGAACAACATTTGAGTGAAAAACATGGTATGATGATGATGGAATATGTATTGGTAATGGATGGGCATGGCATCTCGAGTTATATGATGAGTAAACTAAGCGAGATGGCGGTGCAACAAAGTAGAAGAAATGCAAGACAACATATGCAAGATACGGCATAATCAATAAAACCTTGCCAAATTAGAACAGGCACCTTGATGGGTGAACAGATGTGCCATCCGCTTTGACTCCTCGAGGTTAGAATAGTCATTAGGATGATATTCTGAACAAGAATCAACAGGTGGGGAGCGTACGAGTTTCATTGCTTCCAGAATGGGACTCAATGCCTTGGTGCCAATTTTGTAAGTCATTGCAGTGTTCCACAATATTCTTCTGATGCCCGGATTCTGATATTCACTGTAATTGCGTATAATATCTAAGAACCATGAAAACATAAAATAGTTGTGAGATTATCTTTGTAATGCAGATGATATTCTAATATAGGGGCGCCCCTGTAAACACTTGTGTGCTATCACTGGATTTTGATGAGAGAGCTCATGTGTGCTGTAATATGGTGCGTGCATTTATATAATCTGGAACAAGTACACAAAAAAATAGGCTCCAGAAGTAAGGATAGCTGGCAGATGATAGGTTCATAATATACTGTATAGAGAGTTTATTTCCAAACTATTATAACAAGAGCACACATAAACTAGGAAGATCATAGTTTACATAATAGGGTACACCATAACCACAATATATAAATCGGGAAAGTGGAACTGGCTTGAAAATACGGTGTTGTATTGCCGCTAGTAATTGAAAGCCTATCGATCACGTACATGCCAGCTCTATCGGACATGGTAAAGAAGAGCAAGCATATTTTGGATAATAAAATGTTGGTTGCGCAGTGCCCACACATGATGAACCAGAGCGCATTAAGAATGCATCTCCCAGCTGTCTCTCGACCATTTCAGGCGGTTGGATGAAGATGCTACATCTCCTAACCCTTCTTCTTCCTCGTCTCTGATTCTTTCCATACAGAACACCGCACAGGCCGTCGGCCGGACCACCGGCCCCCACCGCATGTGTTCCTCCGCCACCCCCGCCCACACCCCCGCCCCAACCCCCACTCAAGGCCGAAGTTTTTTCGCTTCGGCGAGGCTCACAACCACCCGAGCCCCTTCGATCGACCGCGAACTCCGTGAAGCTCAAAAATCGACTGACCCAATTTTGAAATTTAGTCTACTATGATTTAACTCGTGTGGAATATAAAAGGGGGAAACCATAAGCATTGGGAGTATAGTGTTGAGCGTGCCATGGCAGATCTGAAGGTGCAAACCGGACAAAGGCAACTTCGCAACCAAGACAAGAAATCAGAGTAAAGCAGTGGCGATCTATTTTCTTGCTGCGATAAATAAGTTGAGCAGATATGAAAGAGTACCACCTCTGGTGCGGCACCGTGTACGCATCTGCCGAGAATTTGACGGTGCTGCGATAGCGATGGCTGGCGGCGGCGTGGAAGCAGATCTAGGAGGGTAGACGGTGGCGGCGGGGCGCGATGGACGAGACAGTCGTAGGAGAGGCGCCAGCAAGGTGGACGACAGCGGGGATGAAGCGAGAGGACGGGATGCAAGGATCCCGGTCCGAAGCCGTGGATGAGAGAGGTCGATCTCTTGTAATGGATGGTGTTGTCGGGGTATCAGCTCCGTCATGGTGGAGGAGGACGGCGGTGGATGGGATGGCGGACGGAGGAGGGTGGGGTGGAGAGGGTGTTTTGGCGCCTACGGAGTACGAATGGGGAAAAGGGAGGTAGAGAGGAAGGGGGGAACCATGTATTCAGGGCGCGCTTGTCTCAAATGCGAGGAAATTTACAAACTTAGCCTTTGTTTCAAATTTCTACTACATCACAACAACATTAGTCGGTGCCTCCTTGTTTTGCCAAAAAAATTATTCATCCCATTGACAGCTGGGACCCATCAGATTTGGTGACTGACTTGTGGGCCTACTAAGCGGACGAGTACGCACGGCTTTGTCAACTTAATCAACAAATGATTCTAGCAGCTGGAACGTTGGATGTTAATCCAACAGTCGTGCTCCTTCTTCAACCTCTGTTCTTGCTCCTGTCTCCGGTGGGTGGCACTGCTGCCAGCCGCCACAAGACCAACCGATGAAGTTTCCCACCTCTCCATCTGCGACTCCATCGCCTGCCTGCCTTCCCCATCTCCGGTCGTTCGGTGCAGGTGCACTCGCACGGTGTGGTCAACATGGTCAACAACCGAGAGTCATCGGAAGATGACCAGACGTGAGAGGTCGACAATGGGGACGCACCACGCCCATGGACGCATGCATGCAACTAACGCGGCGAGGTCAACGTGGTCAAGGAACGACTTCCATCGGAAGTATACTGTACATGGAGAGTCTCAGCTGGGTCCATGGCCGCAGCAAGTAAGTGCCTCCTTATTACGCGGAAAATAATGATTCCTCCAACTGACAGTAGTGACCCATTAGACGGGCCACCGTATTTTGTGAAAAAAACGTTTGCCCCCTGATTGCTGGGACCCACCTGACGGGCCACCGTATTTCGCGAAAAAATGTTCCCCCCGCTGTCAGCTCGGACCCACCGGAAGTGCCTCCTTATTACGCACAAAAAATGAATACTCCCCCGGCTAGCTGGGACCCACCTTGGGGGAGGCTAACTTAGGGCCTACTAAGTTGACGGGACGAAGGGCTTTGTCAACTTAGTCAATATGAACGATTCTAGCTCCAAAGGACGTGACGATGTCCATCCAACGGTCGTAGTGCTTCTTCAACCTCTCGTCTTCTTGCTCCACCGCCCAGCAAAGCAGCGGCCGTGCCGCATGCTCCTACCTCCCGTGGTCGGTCATTTGCCGCCGGAGGCCTCACCGCTTCTACTATTCCCATCATCGCCAGCCTCGCGGCGACGGCAGCCTCACACCGCAGCCAACCAGTGAACCTCAGATTCCTCTCCGCTGGGCTTCCACCGCCGCGTCTTCCCCGGCTCCGTTGTCCCTTCCTAGGCCTCACCGCCGCCCACCGCCGTGGTGCTCTCTCAAGTGGCGTGGTCAACGTGGTCAAGGAACGACTTCCATCGGAAGAGTATTGTATGTGGAGAGGTCGATACCGGGTCCACGACCATAACCCGCTTTTTTGTGATTTGCCAAGTAAGTCACTTTGTCGTGCCTGTTGGGCTGCAAATCTTTCAAGACGAGGAGAGCTTTCATTGGTGACCGAGAAAATGGCCCATCAAGAATGAGAAATGGGTTGTACATTTTAAAACACATCAAACCGCAATTAGTTTCAAATTATTTTTTTCATTTCGAGATTTTAAATTACATTAATTTTTATGCCTGGAGAATTTGTTGGATTTTATATTGATATAAATTTATTTTTAAAATCAGTTTGAATATGAGTCGAAATTTCGGGATTAAAAACAGTTCAGACCGAACCGAAATATGCAAAATTTCGTATAATTTTTTTGCCGTGGCCACAATATGGGCTGTAATGCTAACAAAAAGAACATGGGCTCCAAAAAACCTTAATAATTAGCAAATGGGCTGTAAATTATTAGAAATAGTGGCAGATGGGCTGTTGCTGTTTTCCATAGATTTGAGGTTTCCTAAAAAAAGGTTGAAGCAGAATCAGTGACTGTTGGATGGCCATCCAACGGTCGTCGTGCTTCTTCAATCTCTGCTCTTCCTGCTCCAGCCGCTCAAACAAGCGCCGGCTGGACTGCTCGCTTCCTCCTCCGCTGCCGGCTCACGCTGCCAAGCAGCCTCACCGCCTCATCAGACTCCCATCGCTGGCCTAGCCATCCTCTACTCACCCACACTGCTGTTATTCTCCGTGACAAAGAGACGAACCAAGAAACCTCGTGACAACAGATTCCTCCGAGTGAGAAACAACTGCCGAGTCTTCCCTACCTCCTGTCGTTCCCTTCCTAGGCTTCACCGTCGTCCACCGCCCTGGTGCTCTCGAGCGGCCTGGTCAACATGGTCAACGACCGACATGCATCTGAAGTGGATCAGACGTGGAGAGGCCGACAGTGGGTCCACTACCGCACGCAAGGAAATGCCTCCTTATTATGCGCAAAATAATGATTCCTCCACGACATCGTGGACCCACCGAAAGAGCCTCAGATTTCGTGAAAAATGTTACCACCGACAGCTGCACTCCACCAACTATATCTTCGCACGCAAGGAAGTGCCTCCTTATTACGCACAAAAAATGAAGACTCCCCACAGTTAGCTGGGATCCAGGTGTAGTGGCAGGATGACTTAGGGGCCTACTAAGTTGACGGGACGGAGGGCTTTGTCAACTTAGTCAATATGCACGGTTCTAGCTCCAAAGGACTGTGACGATGTCCATCCAACGGCCGTAGTGCTTCTTCAACCTCGGCCTTCTTGCTCCAAATTACCGCCCAAACCAGCGCCGGTCGTGCCTCGTGCTCGCCTCCGTGGCCAGCTACGA
The DNA here is from genome assembly GCA_021605145.1 of Aegilops bicornis. NCBI lineage: Eukaryota > Viridiplantae > Streptophyta > Magnoliopsida > Poales > Poaceae > Aegilops > Aegilops bicornis. The sequence continues at coordinate 163,862,355 of CM038670.1, read as the reverse complement.
TGTGGCAGAGGCCTCACCGCCCCTACTACTCCCACTCATCGCCGTGCCATCCTCTACTCACCCACAGCCCCTATTATTTCAAGGGCGACGACAGCCTCACATCGCAATAACCGAACGGTGAACCTCGTACTCCTCTACGCGTGGGCATCCATTGCCGCGTCTTCCCCGGCTCCGCGTTGTCCCCTTCCTAGGCCTCGCCGTCGTCCATCGCCCTGGTGCTCTTGGCGCGGCATGGTCAACGTGGTCAAGGAACGGCTTCCATCGGACGTGGATCAGACGTGGAGAGGCCGATACCGGGTCCACGGCCGCAAAGAAGGAAGTGCCTCCTTATTACGTGCAAAATAATTATTCCTCCACTTGACAATGGGGACCCACCAGACGGACCACCAGATTTCACGAAAAAAACGTTTGCCTCGATCGCTGGGACCCACCAGCTACATCTTCGCATGCAAGGAAGTGCGTCCCGCAAAAACAACGATTCGCCTCGACGGCTGGGACCCACCAGCTACATCTTCGCAGGCAAGGAAGTGCCTGACAGTCGGGACCCACCTGGTCGAAGCGTACGTAGCGTTGTCATTCTGGTCGCGAACGTGTACGTACATATATACTGGTGGATGTAGAGGCGCACACGTGTCGTAGTAGAGGCGCGCACGTAGCATGTATACGTACGTACAGCGGCCAGGGTGCAAGAAAGAAAATATGGCCACATATGTGTACATACGGGCGGGGTCTCGGACGCCTACTCACAGATACGCACGGCCGTGGCTCGTGGTACATGGTTGGGTCGAACGGAGAAACATCGCTGCCGCCGTGTTCATGGGGAGGCAACGGAATGCGTCGTGTTCATCGGGAGGCAACCAACGCGTGGAGCCAACCGCCGGGTCGAACGGAATGCGTGGTCGTGTTCATCGGAGGGCTCAGATGGAACAGCGATGGAAACGAGGCTGGCATCAAGACAACGGAAGAAACGGACCTCCTACATTCTAATGTGGTCCCGTTGATCGGGAGGGTGTGGCGCATCAAAACGGAGGAAAGCACCTCCTACGGTCAAACGGGGTCCTGTTGATCGGGAGGTGTGGCATACCGCAAAAGCATTTAAACGGACCTCTCCTACGGTCAAACGGGGTCCTATTGATCGGGGGTGGCGTCAAGAACGGATTTAAACGGACCTCCTACGGTCGAAACGGGGTCTGTTCATCGGGAGGGTGTGGCGCATCGCAAAACGGGACTCCACAGGATACTGTTCATCTCCACCGTCGACCTCCTCCACCTCCACGGGCTATCGCCGACCTCCTCCGGCCTCCACGGGCTCCTCGCTCATCCAGCCTCCACCGCGCTACTCCACCGGCCATCGCTCAACCACCCTCCACGGGCACCCTCCACCATCTCTCGCTCATCCGACCCTCCACACCACGGGTCCTGCTCAACCACCCCTCCACGGGCACCCTCCACCGCTTCATCGCTCATCCAGCCCTCCACCACACCACGGGGTCATGTTCATCCAGAGGCAACGCCACCGCCATCGCTCATCCAACCCCCCCCTCGCAACGGTCACTCACTACACCACAACATTGATGTAATGGCATACAATCTGCCGGGAGAAAGCACTTAAGAGGGCAGATAAACTGCCGAGATGCTGGTTCTCCCGGCAGATAGAACTGCCACAAGAACGGCTACCAGGGATTACTTCTTCCGGCAGATAAACTATTCCCGGCAGTTTATCTGCCCGGTCCCATGAATAAGCCGGCAGTTCATTTTCTCCCAGCAGATTGGCCATGGCATCAGAATGAACACTTACCGGCAGCTTCACTGCCGGCAAAAACATGTTCACCAGCCAGTTAATATGCCCTACGCTGTGTTTCACTAGCAAGCCGTTCTAGGCAATATATACCTGATTTATTATCCATTCATCGAGCAACATATACCTGATTTAATATCCATTCATTCTCCTCGGGCAATCAGGAAAGATCACAGAACTTGCACATACATACACTTCAACCAACCTTAAACTTCATTCAATAACACATGCCAGACCAAATACATATGTTTCTAGATACATGTATGAAACGACCATATACAAGGAGGTTGTGCCACAAAAGGTTCTGTACATATGTTTTTAGATGTGTCACACAACCAAAATGAAAATAAAATGGCTTATGTACCAAAACAACCACCAAATAAGCATAGTAAAACTTGCCAATGTCTCTGGGTTCAGCAACCGAGGCATATATCACTTGACCAAATTAACTGTAGGTCTTCCAAACCTCCAGCAGCTTGCAGATCTTCCACAACTCCATCAACTTGTGTACCCTTGGGAAACCTGCAACAGATAGGAAACTCAAAATGGGGCTCTTATTTCAGATTTTAAATTGACACATCAAAGATTTTGACATGCTGCAGTTTAACTCATCAGCATAAATAAAAATCTTCTAAATGTGTAACACTTTATTACAGCAAGCAATCATTATTATATAATTAGAATAACCATATTACTTGAGAGGACTTCTTCAATCAGATCAAGTATTGTTTACATACTAGAGGCTACGATTTGTATCCGTAAGCTGGCCATGTGGTAAAGGTAATGAAATAGGACCTGGAACCTGGATATGAGGTGATGAGAGAACCCATGAAATACATCTTTATCTGAACTGAAGCAGATAAATATGACCATATCTCAACTAATTCAGGAAAGCAGGCCAAATGTCATATCTAGCACTAGTAGACAATAGCTAGTGTATCCATTGAGATTTCCTTGAAATATCAAAAAAGAATCTCCCACAAATTCTGAAGAGCGGCATGTGGCCCCTTTTATCGAAAAATGGGGCCATGTGGCCCTTTATCGAAAAAAATAACAAATCATGTTACCCTATTTTTGAGATATGGAAAACTAATAGAAAAAAATACTATATTAAAACCGTATTAAAAACCATGGAGTTATTGCCAATACAGATTATTTTGAACCAATCAGATAAAGCATAACTGCAAAAACAAAGAGGAAGTGGTACCTAAAGACAGAGCATGTAACCACGTGGCATATGTGGTTAGCAACTCAAAACTTGGTAAACAATTTAAAACAGAATATGTGGCCTTTGGTCGTAGCTGGCTAGTGGCTACAAAGAACACAAACCAATGCATCTTATAAGCTTGCTTGTGGTAGCATTGCTACAAACAGAAATCAATCATCATACATGATATAGTTATGGAAAGAAATGCATCAATTATACATGATATGGAAGAAAACGTATCATTCTACATAATATGGTTATTGAAAGAAATGGATCGATTAGTACTCAAATGTTGACATCAAAGTAACTGAGCAAAGTAAAAGCAACTATATCACTTCTGTTTATGACTAGAACTGAACCAATAGACATCCTGTAGGAAGAGCCTGACACTTATCTGCTTCCAACTGCATACACAGAAGCTTTTGCCACTGGGCTACCATGCTCCTAATAAACATTATACAGTAGCACATCCCTTCCTTGCTGAGTAAATCATACTTCAAGAAACACAAACAAACACCTGAGAATAATCACACAATTTCAACACTATATAACATAATTTCTACATCCGGAACAGCTGAGCGTAACTAGAAAATTGTAACACTATATTAGTGCCCATTACAAGATTACTAATGGCTGAATGATAAAAATAGCAAAGAAATCTCACCGTTGGTTGAGAAGTCCAGGAGGCGGTGAAGCCGAGACCGTAGGTGTCACTGCTCAGGCGGGGAAGTAGAGGTGAGGCGACACTGCTTGGGGGCGGGGATGGAGATGAGGTGCTATCCAGACGTAATCGACACAGCGCTGCTTGGTGCAGAGGACGAATAGGAGGCATGCTGCGAGAAAGAGAGGAGTACCAATTACACAACATAACATACAAATCGAAGGACCAAATCAAGGGTGCAGACAGAAATAATGTACTGTACATAGTAGAGTTAACACTGGGTTCTAGCTCCAAGTCAAATATCTTTCAGGTGCAAATAGGCAAACATGCTCAGTTCAAAAACAATGCATTGAGTTAAACATTTGTACAGAGTCTCCAGGAATGACATAGAAGATTTCTTGCACATGCTCATGCTCATTTTGTACATGCTCATTTTGTAAACTGCATTATTGTACTTTACAGAGTTGAGGGCATGCAAATTATTGGACAGAGTCTCATTCCATTTTGTACAGACTCCAGTTTTTGTACAACATCTCCAGATTTTTTGCACATGCTCATTTAGTAAACTTCAGTACTGTAGAGAGCTGAGGGCATGAAAATTCTTGGAAACATAAAAACAAAGATACAAAATATGTTTATGCCGTCCACCACTCTACCTCAACGACCCAGCTGGCGTGCAAGAATAAGAAACTATATTAGTAACCACAACCGACAGCATTCTTTTCTAATTGATTTGCTTTTGTGGTGAGAGTGTGAAGCATGATTGCAAATATTAAAAAGCATCATCTCTGGAGAACATAGCGCAGTAGACTAAACAAGTGGGCTGATGACGTAAAATAATTAGCTTTCTTTCATCTCACAACTGAACTACAAAGCTCAACCAAACAACTTAGTTCGGTGTCAATGAATCTAGTTAAGGTATGCACTTGTTAATCACCAGACTTCCCTGTCCTTCGATCTGAAGGGCTACTAATAGTACTTAGTGTTCATCTATGTTTATTTTCAAGTTCCGTTTTCAAACAATGCAAATAACCTTTGAAGGTGTTTGGATCGTGGTTTTGTTGTCATTGTCAGATCAAATTAATTAAAAAGGATGATTTTTTCTAACTGCTAGAATAGTTAAGTGCTACTGTTCGAGATTTTTTTTGAGGGATGCTATAGTTCGAGATTACATACATGTGTAGCTGCACATTCAGATGTTAAAAAGAGACAGGAGTTGAAATCTCACCTATGAAGAGGACACTGGTGAAAGGAAGTATAGGACGCAGCTGCCTAGGGAAAGGATGCTGAGGAGACAGAGCCGCTCGCTGGAGGGAGGACGCCCCGCTGCTGGGGGAGACGACGTAGAGGAAGCTGCCCCGCTCGATACTGGGGAGAAGGCTTGCTCGGTGTGGACCAAGCTCGCGGTGGAGGAGGGTGATCGCCGGTGGAGTGGTTCCGCGACGTGGCTGGCCGACGCCGGTGGCGTCGTCCGTGTCCTCGGCGGCGCTGTGATATGGGGTCGGCGGCGGCGGCAGTCTGCAGCGGTGGGGTGTGGAGGGCGGAGTCTGCAGCAGCAGCGGGCAGTGGTTGGGGCCGACAGGGGCGGCGGGGGCGGCGGTGGTGTGGTGGAGGGCGCGGTCGGCGGCGGTGGGGGTGTGGCTAGGGTTGGCGGCGGATGCGGTCTGTATCGATTTGGGGATGAAGTGGATTGAAGTCTGTGGGTGGGGGCACGATGCGTCTATATTTTCAGGCCAAAAGTCTCGCGCGCTTTTGGGCTCTCGTTAGCGCGCGCTTAGGCCCAACTTTAATTTGGTCCCGCGCCATCCCACTGAAAAAAGTAGTAATGGGTCCCGCACCAAAGACGGCCCCCCGGCAGATAGAATGCCGTTTGGTAGTTCTCCCTGCAGATGTTGCGCCCTCATTATTACCGGCAGTCTGTTTGCCCTTGTTTCTTTAGTTCTACCGGCAGTTAAAATGCCCTTAGGTAGTTGTACCGGCAGTACAAAATGTCCCGGCAGTTTATTTGATCTTGTTCTGCTATTTCTACCGGCAGTTAATTGCCCCCAATTAAGTATTGTGGTGTAGTGATGTTCATCCCAGAGGCAACATCGATCGGCTTCAGTTAGTAGAAGTAGCGAAGGAATCGCTCAATCGGGTTCAGTTAACAGCCGTTCAGTAACACGTAGCCTGCGGTGCAATCGCTTTGGTTCAGTTAGAGCCCAACGCCTCGCTCGGGTTTAGTTAGAGCCAACGCCTCGCACACGCCAGCAGCACGCGTAATGAGAGAACGCGCATTGCTCGGCTCCGACCTCCCACCGTAACCGGGAACTCCCCGAAATTTTCCTCGCCCTTGCTTGTACCACGGTTTTTTCCGTCATGGATGGCCCAAAGAATGTCATGCAACTGCGTCTCCGGCCCGCCCAGGACGAAAAGCCCATTTTCTGTCATGATTTTTTGTCATAGAAGTAGGAGCCCACCACATCTATGATGATACCGGGTTTTGTCACAATTATCGTCATAGAAGTGTCATATGTCTGACAGAAAAAAAATTGTTCGGCCCAAAATGTCACGGATGTGTCTTTTTTTGTAGTGATAGTAGTAGAAGTAATAGTTGACGAGACAACTTCATGAAGACACGATGATGGAGATCATGGTGTCATGCCGGTGACGATGATGATCATGGCGCCCCGAAGATGGAGATCAAAAGGAGCAAAATGATATTGGCCATATCATGTCACTATTTGATTGCATGTGATGTTTATCATGTTTTTACATCTTATTTGCTTAGAACGACGGTAGCTTAAATAATATGATCCCTCGCAATAATTTCAAGATAGTGTTCCCACTAATCGCGGCAATTGCTAAGGTCCGTTGTTCCGAAGCACCACATGATGATCGGGTGTGATAGGTTCTAACGTTCGCATACAACGGGTGTAAGCCAGATTTACACACGCAATACACTTAGGTTGACTTGACGAGCCTAGCATGTACAGACATGGCCACGGAACACGGAAGACCTAAAGGTCGAACATGAGTCGTATAGAAGATACGATCAACATGAAGATGTTCACCGATGATGACTAGTCCGTCTCACGTGATGATCGGACACGGCCTAGTTGACTCAGATCATGTATCACTTAGATGACTAGAGGGATGTCTATCTGAGTGGGAGTTCATTAATAATTTGATTAGATGAACTTAATTATCATGAACATAGTCTAAAACTTTGCAATATGTCTTGTAAATAAAATGGCCCACGCTAATGTTGCCCTCAACTTCAACGCATTCCTAGAGAAAACCAAGCTGAAAGACGATGGTAGCAACTACACGGACTGGGTCCGTAACCTGAGGATTATCCTCATAGCTGCCAAGAAAGCATATGTCCTTGAAGCACCGCTAGGTGATGCAATCGGTTTTCCCAAAGAACTCAAGACGTTATGAACGCTCGGCAACAGTAGTGATGATTACTCCTCAGTTCGATGCGGCATGCTTTACGACTTAGAACTGTGGCTCCAAAAGCGTTTTGAGCAACACGGAGCATATGAGATGTTCCAAGAGCTGAAAATGGTTTTCCAAGCTCATGCCCGGGTCGAGAGATATGAAGTCTCCGACAAGTTCTCTGATTGTAAGATGGAGGAGAATACTTCCGTCGTGAGCACATACTCAAAATGTTTGGGTTGCACAACCGCTTGTCTCACCGGGAGTTAATCTCCGGATGACGCTTGATGCCGATGAGAATCCTTGATCGCTTCCACCTAGCTACAAGAGCTTTGTGATGAACTTCAATATGCAGGGGATGGAAAAGACCATTCCTGAGGTATATTCAATGCTGAAATCAGCAGAGGTGGAGATCAAAAAGGAACATCAAGTGTTGATGGTGAATAAAACCACTAAATTCAAGAAAGACAAGGGTAAGAAGAACTTCAAGAAGGACGGCAAGGAAGTTGCCGTGCCCGGTAAGCTAGTTGCCGGGAAGAAGCCAAAGCATGGATCCAAGCCTGAGACTGAGTGCTTTTATTGCAAGAGAAACGGCCACTGGAAGCAGAACTGCCCCAAGTACTTAGCGGATAAGAAGGCCGGCAATACCAAAGGTATATGTGATATACATGTTATTGATGTGTACCTAACCAAATACCGTAGTAGCTCCCCGGTATTTGATAGCTGCGGTTGCTCATATTTCTAACTCAAAACAGAGTTGTGGAATAAGCGAGACCCATGGCGAAGGACGAGGTGATGATGCGCGTCGGGAATGGTTCCAAGGTCGATGTGATCGCCACGGCACACTACCTCTACATTTACCTCACGGGATTAGTTTTAAACCTCAATAATTGTTATTTAGTACCACTTTGAGCATGAACATTGTATCTGGATCTCGTTTAATGCGAGATGGCTACTCATTTAAATCTGAGAATAATGGTTGTTCTATTTATATGAGAGACATATTTTATGGTCATGCCCCGCTGGTCAATGGTTTATTCTTATTTAATCTCAAACGTGATGTTACACATATTCATAGTGTGAATGCCAAAAGATGTAAGATTGATAATGATAGTCCCACATACTTGTGGTAATCGCCGCCTATGGTCACATTGGTGTCAAACGCATGAAGAAACTCCATGCAGATGGACTTTTGGAGTGTCTTGATTATGAATCATTTGACACGTGCGAACCATGCCTCATGGGCAAAATGACCAAGACTCCATTCTCCGGAACAATGGAGCGAGCAACCAACTTATTGGAAATCATACATACTGATGTGTGCGGTCCAATGAGCGTTGAGGCTCGTGGTGGTTATCGCTATGTTCTCACCCTCACGGATGACTTAAGTAGATATGGGTATGTCTACTTAACGAAACACAAGTCTGAGACCTTTGAAAAGTTCAAGGAATTTCAGAGTGAGGTTGAGAATCAACGTGACAGGAAAATCAAGTTCTTACGATCGATCGTGGGGGAGAATATTTGAGTCACGAATTTGGCACGCACTTAAGGAAATGTGGAATTGTTTCACAACTCACGCCGCCTGGAACACCTCAGCGTAATGGTGTGTCCGAACATCGTAATCGCACTCTATTGGATGGTGCGATCTATGATATCTCTTACCGATCTGCCGCTATCATTTTGGGGTTGTGCTATAGAGACTGCCGCATTCACTTTAAATAGGGCTCCGTTGAAATCCGTTGAGATGACACCGTATGAATTGTGGTTTGGGAAGAAACCTAAGCTGTCATTTCTAAAAGTTTGGGATGCGATGCTTATGTCAAGAAACTTCAACCTGAAAAGCTCGAACCCAAATCGGAAAAATGCGTCTTCATAGGATACCCTAAGGAAACTATTGGGTTTACCTTCTACCTCAGATCCGAAGGCAAGATCATTGTTGCCAAGAATGGATTCTTTCTAGAGAAAGAGTTTCTCTCGAAAGAAGTAAGTGGGAGGAAAGTAGAACTTGATGAAGTATTGCCTCTTGAACCAGAGAGTAGCGCAGCTCAAGAAAATGTTTCTAGGGTGCCTGCACCAACTAGAGAGAAAGTTAATGATGATGATCATGAAACTTCAGATCAAGTTGCTACTGAACTTCGTAGGTCCACAAGGACACGTTCCGCACTGCAGTGGTGCGACAACCCCGTCTCCGGAAATCATGTTGTTAGACAATGGTGAACCTTCGAACTATGAAGAAGCGATGGCGGGCCCGGATTCCGACAAATGGCTTGAAGCCATGAAATTCGAGATAGGATCCATGTATGAAAACGAAGTATGGACTTTTACTGACTTGCCCGACGATCGGCGAGCCATAGAAAATAAATGAATATTTAAGAAGAAGACCGCCCCGGATGGTAATGTAACCATCTATAAGGCTCGGCTTGTCGCTAAGGGTTACCGACAAGTTCAAGGGGTTGACTAAGATGAGACCTTCTCACCCGTAGCGAAGCTGAAGTCTGTTTGAATCATGTTAGCAATTGCCGCATTCTATGATTATGAGATATGGAAAATGGACGTCAAAACAGCATTCCTTAATGGTTTCCTTAAGGAAGAATTGTATATGATGCAGCCGGAAGGTTTTGTCGATCCTAAGAATGCTGACAAGGTATGCAAGCTCCAACGCTTTCGATCTATGGGCTGGTGCAAGCATCTCGGAGTTGGAACATTCATTTTGATGAGATGATCAAAGCATTTGGGTTTACGCAGATTTATGGAGAAGCCCGTGTTTACAAGAAAGTCGATTAGAACCTTTGTAGCATTTCTCATATTATATGTGGATGACATACTATTGATGGGAAATGATATAGAACTCTTGGAAAGCATAAAGGCCTACTTGAATAAGTGTTTTTCAATGAAGGACCTTGGAGAAGCTGCTTACATATTAGGCATCAAGATCTATAGAGATAGATCGAGACGCCTCATTGGTCTTTCACAAAGCACGTACCTTGACAAAATATTGCAGAAGTTCAATATGGATCAGTCCAAGAAGGGGTTCTAGCCTGTATTGCAAGGTGTGAGATTGAGCATGGCTCAATGCCCGACCACGGCAGAAGATAAAGAAAAGATGAGTGTCATCCCCTATGCCTTGGCCATAGGGTATATTATGTATGCCATCTTGTACTGCACTGATGTAAACCTTGCCGTAAGTTTGGTAGGAAGGTACCAAAGTAATCCCGGCATGGAACACACGGACAATGATCAAGAATATCCTGAAGTACCTAAAAAGGACTAAGGATATGTTTCTCGTTTATGGAGGTGACGAAGAGCTCGTCGTAAAGGGTTACGTCGATGCTAGTTTCGACACAGATCTGAATGACTCCAAGTCACAAACCAGATACATGTATATTTTAAATGGTGGGGCAGTCAGCTGGTGCAATTGCAAGCAAAGCGTCGTGGCGGGATCTACATGTGAAGTGGAGTACATGGCAGCCTCGGAGGCAGCACATGAAGCAATCTGGATGAAGGAGTTCATTACCGACCTAGGAGATATTCCCAATGCATCGGGCCCGATGGCTCTCTTCTGTGACAACACTGGAGCTATTGCCCTGGCCAAGGAGCCCAGGTTTCAAAAGAAGAGCAGGCATATCAAGCGTCGCTTCAACTCCATTCGTGAAAATGTTCAAGATGGAGACATAGATATTTGTAAAGTGCATACGGACCTGAATGTCGCAGATCCGTTGATTAAACCTCTTCCACGAGCATAACATGATCAACACCAGAACTCTATGGGTGTTCGATTCATCACAATGTAACTAGATTATTGACTCTAGTGCAACTGGGAGACTGTTGGAAATATGCCCTAGAGGCAATAATAAAATGGTTATTATTATATTTCCTTGTTCATGATAATTGTCTATTTTTCATGCTATAATTGTGTTAATCAGAAATCGTAATACATGTGTGAATACATAGACCACAACATGTCCCTAGTGAGCCTCTAGTTGACTAGCTCGTTGATCAATAGATGGTTACGGCTTCCTAACCATGGACATTGGATGTCATTGATAACGGGATCACATCATTAGGAGAATGATGTGATGGACAAGACCCAATCCTAAGCATAGCACAAAGATCGTATAGTTCGTCTGCTAGAGCTTTTCTAATGTCAAGTATCCTTTCCTTATACCATGAGATTGTGCAACTCCCGGATACCGTAGGAGTACTTTGGGTGTGCCAAACATCACAACATAACTGGGTGGCTATAAAGGTGCACTACGGGTAACCCCGAAAGTATCTATTGGGTTGGCACGAATCAAGACTGGGATTTGTCACTCCGTATGATGGAGAGGCATCTCTGGGCCCACTCGGTAAGACATCATCGTAATGAGCTCAATGTGACTAAGGGGTTGGTCATGGGATGATGTGTTATGGAATGAGTAAAGTGACTTGCCAGTAACAAGATTGAATGAGGTATTGGGATACCGACGATCGAATCTCGGGCAAGTAACGTACCGATTGACAAAGGGAATTGTATACGAGAATGATTGAATCCTCGACATCGTGGTTCATCCGATGAGATCATCGTGGAACATGTGGGAGACAACATGGGTATCCAGATCCCGCTGTTGGTTATTGGCCGGAGAGATGTCTCATTATGTCTCAAGCATGATTCCCGAACCCGTAGGGTCTACACACTTAAGGTTCGATGGCGACGCTTAGGGTTACAAGGAAGATTTGTATGTTATTACCGAATGTTGTTCAGAGTCCCGGATGAGATCCCGGACGTCACGAGGAGTTTCGAAATAGTCCGGAGGTGAAGATTTATATATGGGAAGTCCTCATACGGTCACCGGAATTATTCGGGGGTATACCGGTATTGTACCGAGACCACCGGAGGGGTTCCGGGGGTCCATCGGGAGGGTCCACCTGCCCCGGAGGGCCTTATGGGCTGTAGGTGGAAGGGAACCAGCCCCTAGTGGGCTGGGCGCCATCCCCCCTAGGGCCCATGCGCCTAGGGTTGTGGGGAGCCCTAAAGGGCGCCCCTGCTTGGGGGCAAGCCCTCCCCTTGGCTGCCGCCCCCTCTAGATCTCATCTAGAGGGTGGACCCCTTCCCCTTCTCCCTATAAATAGAGGGGGTGGAGGGAGGGGTGCAGCACCACATCCAAGGCGCAGCCCCTTCCCTCCCCAACACCTCTCCTCCTCCGCGTGAGCTTGGCGAAGCCTCACGAGAATCGCCACTCCATCACCACCACGCCGCCGTGCTGCTGTTGGAGCCTTCTTCCTCAACCTCTCCCTCCTCCTTGCTGGATCAAGGCGTGGGAGACGTCACCGGGCTGCACGTGTGTTGAACGCAGAGGCGCCGTTGTTCGGTGCTTAGATGGGATTCGGCCGCGATCTGAATCGCTACGTGTACGACTTCTCTAACTGTGTTCTTGCAACGCTTCCGCATCGCGATCTTCAAAGGTATGAAGATGCACTCCCCTCTCGTTGCTAGTAAGCTCCATAGATTGGTCTTGGTGATGCGTAGAATTTTTTTAATTTATGCAACGATCCCCAACAGTGTTGGCATTCTCAGCCTTCTACCAGGTGAGCCTGGATGCCTGGCGCCTTCTGGCTCGCGCAATTGCTGCTAACCCGACTACTCTTTGCTTAAGTAACTTCCTGAAACTGAACTCGGAATGAGTGATTTGGCGGCTCTCCATTGCAATATCCAGTCTGCGAATCAGTTCATTTGCCATCAGGAACTGAACTTTGGTGTCACTAAAGAGGGAGGAACTCCAACACTTGAGATCTTTTGCAACTTTGCGAAACCTCATTTTGATTCCTGTGAAAGCACAATTGTGGTTGACCGGGTGTTGCCAAGCTCGTTGGAAAGTTTTTCTAAAGTGGGAAAACTTAGGCCAAAAACTTTCAAACCAGAATCTGGTGTGACAAGGAGGAGCAGATGCATTGATTATGACAAGGGGGCAGTGGTTAGAACATGCAGATAACGCTTCCATGAGCAAGTGAGAGGGGAAGGCTGTCTACCACTCAGGGGTGACAAAGAATTTGTAGATGCCAACTAGTGTAGTGTGATCTCTCTCTCTCTCTCTCTCTCTCTCTCTCTTTACTCCAAGTGAAGCACCTAATTTTCCATTTAATCTCCTTTAAGCCTGCAGTGTCGATCGCCGATCTAAATCTACCCATAATTATCCTATTGAGGTTAAGGTTACTCTTATCTCTAGCTTTGTAGATGATAACACACAAGTGTAGGGGATCGTTTGTAGCCTTCTTCGATAAATAAGAGTGTCGAACCAAATGAGGAGCTAAAGGCAGAATAAATATTCCCTCAAGTTCTATTACCACCGATACAACTCTACGCACACTTGACGTTTGCTTTACCTAAAACAAGTATGAAACTATTTTGCTAGAATAAAACTACGAGTACTTTGCAAGAATAAAACTACGGATAATTTGCAAGGTAGTAAAAGTGGATAGCTTCTGTCAACAAGAAAGTCATTTGTCCCTAGGCAATGGATAACAAGTACCGGTAATCATTCTTGTAATTTTATATGAGGGAGAAGCATGAGCTAACATACTTTCTCTACTTGGATCATATGCACTTATGATTGGAACTCTAGTAAGCATCCACAACTATGAAAGATCATTAAGGTCGTGAAACCCAACCATAGCATTAAGTATCAAGTCCTCTTTATCCCATACACAACAACCCACCTACTCGGTTTAAGCTTCTGGCACTCTCGCAACCCACCATAAGCGAATCATGAACGTATTGCAACACCCTACATCGGGGGCCCCATACGTTTAAGCGATAACGGAGGGCACCATAGGACAACACCATAAATAAAATATACAATCATACCAACCAAGATCACGATTAACCCACGGGACAAAACGGATCTACTCACGTCATAGGATAGCCACATATCATTGGGAAATAATATACGGAGTTGAGCACCATGTTTAAGTAGAGATTACAGCGGGGAGAAGGGAGGTTACACCGCTGCATAGAGGGGGAGAGATTTGATATTGATGGTAGCAAGATTATTGATGTAGATCGCCATCACGATCCTTGCACCAGCGGCACTCCGGCGCCACCGGGAGAGAGGGGGAGAGAGCCCCCTTCTTCTTCTTCTTCCTTGGCCTCCCCCCTAGATGGGAGGAGAGTTCCCCCTCTTGTCCATGGCCTCCATGGCGGCAGAGGGGCGGGATCCCCTCCGAGATTGGATCTCCCTCTCTGTTCTCTTTTGTTTTGCGCTCACCAGATCTGGCCGAAAACCATTTCTTATATTCCGGGAGATCCGTAACTCCGATTGCGCTGAGATTATAGCATGACATTTTTTCAGATATAAGCTTCCTCGCGCACAAAGTAGAGCTGCAACCAACGTTCGAGGAGGGCACAACCCACCACCACACACCAGGGGCCTCTGGCGCGCCCTGGTGTCTGATAACCCACAAGTATAGGGGATCGCAACAGCTTTCGAGGGTAGAGTATTCAATCCAAATTTATTGATTCGACACAAGGGGAGCCAAAGAATATTCTTGAGTATTAGCAGTTGAGTTGTCAATTCAACCACACCTGGATAACTTAGTATCTTCGGCAAAGTGTTTAGTAGCAAAAGTGGTATGATAATAATAGTAACGGTAGCAAAAGTAAAGATAAATGTTTTTGGGTTTTTGTAGTAGTTGTAACAGAGCGACGGAAAAAGTAAATAAGCAAAGAACAATATATGAAAAGCTCGTAGACAATGGATCAGTGATGGATAATTATGCGGGATCACGATTCCTCATGCAATAGTTATAACATAGGGTGATACGTAACTAGCTCCAATTCATCAATGTAATGTAGGCATGTATTACTCAGAATAGTCATACGTGCTTATGGAAAAGCACTTGTATGACGTCTTTGTCCTACCCTCCCGCTGAAGCGAGGTCCTAAGCGGAAACTAAGGGATATTAAGGCCTCCTTTTAATAGAGAACCGAACCAAAGCATTAACACATAGTGAATACATGAACTCCTCAAACTACGGTCATCACCGAGAAGTATCCCGATTATTGTCACTGGGGTTGTCGGATCATAACACATAATAGGTGACTATAGACTTGCAAGATAGGATCAAGAACACACATATATTCATGAAAACATAATAGGTTCAGATCTGAAATCATGGCACTCGGGCCCTAGTGACAAGCATTAAGCATAGCAAAGTCATAGCAACATCAATCTCGTAACATAGTGGATACTAGGGATCAAACCCTAACAAAACTAACTTGATTACATGGTAAATCTCATCCAACCCATCACCGCCCAGCAAGCCTCATTTATGGAATTACTCACGCACGCCGGTGAGCATCATGAAATTGGTGATGGAGGATGGTTGATGATGACGACGGCGACGAATCCCCCTCTCAGGAGCCCCGAATGGACTCCAGATCAGCCCTCTCGAGAGAGATTAGGGCTTGGTGGCGGCTCCATGTCGTAAAACACGATGAAACTTTCTCTCTGATTTTTCTCTCCCCGAGACGGAATATATGGAGTTGGAGTTTAGGTCGGAGGAGGTCCAGGGGGCCCATGAGATAGGAGGCCACGCCCTAGGGGGGGGGGGCCTGTCTCGTGGACAGGTTGTGGGCCCCCTGGCATTAATTCTTTCCCCAAAAATTCTTATAAATTCCAACAAGTGCCTCCGTGGATTTCCAGGACATTCCGAGAACTTTTCTTTTCTACACATAAAACAACATCATGGCAGTTGTGCTGAAAACATCGTCAGTCCGGGTTAGTTTCATTCAAATCATGCAAGTTAGAGTCCAAAACAAGGGCAAAAGTGTTTGGAAAAGTAGATACATTGGAGACGTATCAACTCCCCCAAGCTTAAACCTTTGCTTGTCCTCAAGCAATTCAGTTGATAAACTGAAAGTGATAAAGAAAAACTTTTACAAACTCTGTTTGCTCTTGTTGTTGTAACATGAAAAGCCAGCATTCAAGTTTCAGCAAATAATATGAACTAACCATACTCACAATAACACATAGGTCTCACAATTACTCATATCAATAACATAATCAGCTAGCGAGCCATAATAATAAAACTTGGATGACAACACTTTCTCAAAATAATCATAACATGATATAACAAAATGGTATCTCGCTAGCCCTTTCTGAGACCGCAAAACATAAATGCAGAGCACCTTTAAAGATCAAGGACTGACTAAACATTGTAATTCATGGTAAAAGAGATCCAGTCAAGTCATACCCAATATAAACCAATAGTAATGAATGCAAATGACAGTGTGCTCTCCAGGGGGTGCTTTTTAATAAGAAGGGATGATGACTCAACATAAAAGTAAATAGATAGGCCCTTCGCAGAGGGAAGCAGGGATTTGTAGAGGTGCCAGAGCTCGATTTTAAAATAAAGATTGGATAACATTTTGAGCAGCATACTTTCGCTGTCAACGCAACAACTATGAGATGGATGTATCTTCCATACTACATGCATTATAGGCAGTTCCCAAACAGAACGGTAAAGGTTTATACTCCCAAACCACCAACAAGAATCAATCCATGGCTTGCTCGAAACAACGAGTGTCTCCAACATACAACAGCCCTGGGGAAGTTTTGTTTAATTATTTTGATTTGCTTTGATCTTTTGGATCATGGGATCGGGCATCTTTAAGCACGGACCTTTCTCGTGAATGAGGAGCGGAGTCCACTCCTCTTGAGAATAACCCACCTAGCATGGAAGATATAGGCAGCCCTAGTTGTAACATGAGCTGCTCGAGCATACAAAACAGAATTTCATTTGAAGGTTTGGAGTTTGGCACATACACATTTACTTGGAACGGCAGGTAAATACCGCATATAGGAAGGTATAGTGGACTCATATGGAACAACTTTGGGGTTTAAGGAGTTTGGATGCACAAGCAGTATTACCGCTTAGTACAAGTGAAGCCTAGCAAAAGACTGGGAAGCGACCAACTGAGAGAGCGACAACAGTCGTAAACATGTATTAAAATTAATTCACACCGAGTACAAGCATGGGTAGGATATAATCTACCATGAACATAAATATCATGAAGGCTATGTTGATTTGATTCAACTACATGTGTGAACATGTGCCAAGTCGAGTCACTCAATTCATTCAAAGGAGGATACCATCCCATCATATCACATCATAATCATTCTAATAGCATGTTGGCACGCAAGGTAAACCATTATAACTCATAGCTAATCAAGCATGGCACAAGTAACTATAATCTCTAAATGTCATTGCAAATATGTTTACTTCATAATAGCTGACTCAGAACGATGAACTCATCATATTTACAAAAACAAGAGAGGTCGAGTTCATACCAGCTTTTCTCATCCCAATAAGTCCATCATATATCGTCATTATTGCCTTTCACTCGCACGACCGAACGATGTGTATAATAATAAGAGTGCACGTGCATTGGACTAAGGTGGAATCTGCAAGCATTCAACTCAAGAGAGATGACAAGTAATATGGGCTCTAAGTTAAAGAGACAATCATGCATATAAGAGCCACTAAGCATTTTCAATACGGTCTTCTCGACCCCCAAAGGAAAGAAAAGAAAATAAAACTATTTACACGGGAAAGATCCCAACAAGTAAGAAGAAGAATTAGAAATCTTTTTGGGTTTTCATTTTAATTCTACTACAAGCATGGAAATTAAACTAACTAATTTTTTTGGTTTTTCTCAAGGTTTATCAAACACACAAGAAGAAAACCAGAAAAAGAAATTTAAACTAACATGGATAATACAATGAAAGAGTATGAGCACCGACGACTAGTGTGTGAACATGAATGTAAAGTCGGTGAGAAATACGTACTCCCCCAAGCTTAGGCTTTTGGCCTAAGTTGGTCTAATACCAAGGACCGCCGCTACTCTCCCCGGTGTAATGGGAGGTGTAATCAGGATACCACTGGCTGGTCATCTCCGGATCCCACTGGACAGATGATGCACGATAAGGGTCTAGTTCAGGTTACAGCTCAGTTCGTGTTCGAGTAAAAGCTTGAGCTCGATGATTGTTCACCGCTTCCGGCGTGACAAGAAAATTTTCTGCAAGCAAATCAAACAACAAAGGCGCATGCAAAATAATAATCTCAAAATGTTTCTTATTGAATCTAAGTTTACACAAGAGCATCTTCTCTTCGTTGTCAACAATAAACTTGTGTGCTACATGCTCTTGTAATCTAAAATGTGAGGAGGTAATTTTGTCTCCTCCTCCTCATGGTGCCTAATGGGTATCTGAAAATGTTCAAAGAAGACGCATCATAGATACCTCCAAATATGGGGCCTTTTGTACGATTCTGTATTAGCCGCTTAGCAACGACGGCACCCATACTAAAAGTATTGTCTCCTAGCAAAGCATGTTGAAGAATAATAATATCCGAACGCGCTCAAATTTCCACTATTTCCATGACCAACCAAGCATCTACTAGCAAATATGGCAAAGTAGCGTAAAACAGGAAAGTGTATGCTAGAGACCTTCGCCTCGGAGCCCTTCTTTGGCTCCTCTATAGCAATAGTATTAACAAAGCCACCCACATCTTCACGATGGGGTTCATCTAATTCTCCCTCATAAGGTATCCTACATACCGCACAAAAATGACGTAAAGACATTTCTTTGAATTCATCATATAAATGAAATGATACTGCAGGCGGTGATTTCTTAAGATAATAATAAAAGTTTTGCACGAAAGTATTGGTGAGTAAGAGATACTGATCAATTCGGTCGTTCATGAAATCGGTGAGGCCTGCAATCTCGATTAAAGCATAAAAGTCTTCATGAATTCCGGCTTCTTTCAAGAAATCCTCACATGGCCATTCGCACGACCGTACTTCCGCTAAGTGGGGAAGATTGTACTTGGCTTTTTCCTTCTCTTTGGCTTGTTTTTCCTGAGAGCTTTGGCTGGAAGAGCCTTTAAAAAGCCTCCTTAACATTTTCTGAAAATTTCTGAAATTTTAGTAACTTCAAAATAAAAGTGAATAAAACTAAACAAGATTGATAGCAACTACTCCTACAAGTGCCTAGAGCCTATATCATGCATTGGAATTGCTTGGGACCTAAAAATTTAACATGCAAGCTCAAGAACATGGTCACCGTCGGGGTTGGGTGCGTATATATGCCAAAATGATGGCTTATCATGGTGGGGGGCGAGTAGAACGTCACGGTGCCTCGAAACGGGATGAGGCGAAGGCATGCACGCCGCGGATCTTACCCAGCCTTCGTGGCTCTCCGTGGAGATAATACCCCATCACGCTGCTCTGCTGGGTCTCCGCATGATCACTATGGCAAAGTGGGTACAAGGTTGCTCCTTGAGCTGTTCGGGGTGAGGAAGGAGAAGGGCACGGCTAGCTCTTCTCTTCCTCTATGTGTGTCTAAAACTATTAGGGTCCAACCTCTTGCATGGGTGTCCCGGGTTTATATAGGCCTACCCCCGAGGGTACAATGGTAATCCTACCGGGCGCTGGTCCCACCCGTCTGCTCCTCAGTCGCCATCTTCTCCGCCGACTGCTAGGGCCCACCGACTAGTGGGCCCTGCCGACGGGCCCAGCATGGGGCCGACAGCCCTTGCCCGCCGCGGGTGGGTCTTGCTGGCTGCGGATTACTGTAGCCGCGCCTCTAATGACGCTGGCTTGGTCATGGGGTCATGGCAATAGTGCCTCCGCCTGACGGGCGATCACTGTTGCCATTCCCTGTCTTGTCTGGTTAATGGCGTGCGGGGCCCGTGGAAGGGGCCGGCCGACTCCTCGGGGCCGACTCCCAACGGGTCCGGCCAGGCGCTCGCCGCCTTTCTCGCACTCGCCGACAAAGGGACCCGCTGCCTGGGTCAGATAAACAGCCGTCTGGGCTCAGTGGAGCCGCCATGGGTTGATGTCAGGCTGGCATGGCACAAGATTGCCGCCCGGATGGAGATCTCCGCCGGTATGGCGATCGTGGCCATGCTCGCTTCTTCGTGAACGGGGCAGGGATGGGCTGGGCGCGGCCGCACCCCATCCCGTCTGTAGTTGCGAGGCGTGAGGTGGTTGAGGTCATGTCGACTCCCATAGCGTGCTTCTAGAAGCCGCCAGTTGGGAGTCGGCTTATCTCGAAGCCGTCCCTGGGACTCGGCCGTGAGGGGCAGTCGGCGGCCGTGCCGCCGATTCTCAAAAGGCGACTCTTCGTCTTGGGGTCTTGAGGGGCGCAGCCTGCCCTATTGTCCTGAAAAGTCCGGGGCTCGGGTTGGCCTACCCGTGGCCCAATACTCCGACAGTAGTCCCCGAAGCTGGTGAGGCGCCGAGGGCAACATGTCGAGGAGCCTCAACAGTTTCATCCCTCTGGTGGAAGAATCTGGGCCTTGCTCGCCGTCTTCCTCTAGGGACGACTAGCCGAGTCGGACTCGCAGAAGGCCGCCTTGCTCCTTAAAGGGTTTGAAAGTCGTAGAGGATCCGTGCAGCGTGCTCGATAAGCTTCCGTGCAATGCCGCTGCGGACCGTCGCGTGGCGCCACGCTGGCCGGGTCGGTTTGCCCACCCACGCTGCGACGGGACAGCCGTCAGCGGGCTCGCCACTACCGCGCTTCCAAGATGCGAACGGATCCGTTGCGGCCGTCTTGTGAGTTGGGGTTCCTACGTTGTAACGCTGCGCAGTAACTTCGTGGGTTAAATCGTGGGTGGCGTGGGGTCCTGGGCGCAGTTAATCCCACGTCCGCCCCATCAGCTTCTCAGCCTATGAGCCTATAAGTAGGCGGGGGGAGGGGGGAGGCGAAGCACGCGCGCCCATCTCCCTGCTTCCCCCGCTTCCTCTTGCCTCTTCTTCCTCTTGCCGCCGCCACCCCGAACCACGCAAAGCCGCGGCGATGAGCTCTTCCTCCGCCGCTGCATTCTCCGCCAGACGTCGGGTAGGGACGGCTCCGAGGTGGACGACGACCACATCAATTCCTTCCGCCAGACGCTGGCCCTCCCCGGCAAGAGCCTAGTGCGGACTCAAGATCAAGGCCGGCGGAGAAATGTCGCGGCCGGAGGAGGGCGAAGCGGTCGATTCCGCCGCACCTCATGCGCTGCCTAGGGCTGTTTGGCCGGTTTCTTCCGCGCCTTCTTGAGTTCCACGGGCTCCACCGCACCACCTCACTCCGAATACGGTGGTGTTGCCGCCTTCGCCACCTTGTCAGCGAAGGCTTCCTCGGCGTTCTCCCCACCATCGAGCTGTGGGGAATTCTTCGATCCCAAGCTTCAGACGCGACGTCGCCGGCGTGCCGGCTCTGTTCGGCACCTTCATCGCGATGCAGAGATCGGTGGCCGACAACCCGTTTCCTACCATTCCGTTGATCAAGTCGGTGAAGATGTTGCAGCGATCCTACTTCTATGTGAAGAACGTCGCTCCAAAAGGCGACTGGGTCAATCTGCCGCCTTACGAAGCCGGGCGCAGATCGGCGGGAGGCTCCCCACCTGGTCCCACCGGCCAGACGCCGACTCTGGCGGCCGGCGCCATGCCGCTGACGAGTCTTGGGCCGACGCACGGAGGGCTTGACCGGGCCGACCTGCCGCCGTGGCGCGCCGAGTCCTTCCGCCCAAGGCCGACCTCATCCGATCTGCCGGATGAGCGCCACCGAGACCCCTGGGCCGGCTGTGCTCAAGGACATGCCCCACGCGGAGGTGGCGGACACGGTGAACTACATTGTGAATCGCAATCTCACGGCTAGAGATTGGCATCGGGCAAGGAGCCGTGACTTGCCGCCAACCCCCGCCTGTGGTAAGTCGCCTCTTCCTCTTTTGTTTTCTTTTTTCAAATTAATCCGACCTCTGATCTTTTTTGGTTTTTTCGAAAGTTAGAACCCCTCATGCAGCCTTTCAGCCGGCACCACGGGGCCGCCCATGAGTTCGCCCCCACCCAAGTGAGAGCGACATCGATTTACATCGACTTGGGGGCGGCGGCGATGGAGGCCGACATCAAGGAGGAGGAGGAGGGTCGACGACTTCAGTGCCCTCGGCTACCTTCGCCGATCGGCTCAAGATGACGGGCGAGAAGTCACCCCACGCCGCCAACCGAAGGTCGGCCACCGAAAGCGCGAAGTTCCTCCGCCGGCTTGGATGGTCGAGGCGGCGCGAAGAAGCGTCGGGCCAGCCCGAGCTTGCTTGGCAGCCGGTCGAAGAAGTTCAAGGGGGCGGCCGCCGCGACCAAGCGGGAAGAGGCGGTCGCAAAGGCCAACCACTTCCGCAAGGAAGAGAAAAAGCCGCCACTGGTCTCCACGTAAGTGCTTCCGCTTTTGTCTTATTTTCTTCCGGTGAATCTTGTCCAAATCTTTTATACATCTTCCTCGCATCATGGCTCCTTACTTTAGAGAGGGTCGCCGCCGCCTCCGGCCATGGGGTCGGCAGACGCCCGCCACTACTCGTCGGATTGACCCGGCCGCCGACCTCCGGAGGCGACGGAGCGGAACGCTGCAGGAGAAGCGCGACGACGAAGAAGCCGCCTACCGAGAAGGCGGAGGTCGAGAAGGCGGCGGCTTCCGCCAGAGGAAGCCGGATGAGGCCGGTCATTGCCGCGTAAAGCGGCGCGGGCCGAGGAGGCCGCGCGCCTCCAATCGGCGTTGCTTGTCACCCCGCTGAGCTCCGCGCCGCTGCCGCCGGAGTTCACGGGGCAGACGGACGGCGAGCACCCCATCATGGAGAAGGAAGGCGGCGAGGCCTCCATGTCGGGCACGGCCGTGCCGCCACCGCCGCCTCCGCTGTTTGGGAGCGCGCGAGGTAAACAGCAGGCGGACCCGCCGGTGCCGCCGTCTGAAGACGAGGCCGTGGCGAAGCCGCTCCTTCAAGTCGCCTCGCCAGTGCGCCGCCGTCTTGAGAAGCCGACTTCGGCGCCACGCCCCTTGGAGACCGGCGCCGCCAGCTCGGCCATCCCAGACACCGAGGCGACAAGCGCCGCGCCCGTTGGGTGGGTGCGAGGAGGCGGCAAAGGCCCGCTAAACCAAGCGCTTCTGGACGTTCAGGCGAAGCTGCGAGCCGAGGGCGACACCATCCAGAGCTGCACCAAGGCGCACCTGGCGTCGCGAACCGCCGTTCGGGTATGCTTTCTTCTTTGAGTTTGTTTTTCTTGTTCTTCTTTGTGGGGGCACGCCAGCGCACCCACTGGGTGTAGTCCCCGAGTTTCGGGCACACGAAAGCAAAGTGACTCGAACTCTATCTGCTAATTCCAAATATTTACCTTTGTCTCAAATGGTTATCACAGGAGTATCACAACCTCACACACCGCCTTTCAACCGCAATGTTGAAGAGTCAAGCAAGCGGACCGCCGACTTGTCGAGGAGCCGGGTGAGTCTTCTTTCTTCTTTCTGGGCGCCATGAAGCGCACTAGCGGGCTGTAGTCCTCGAGATTCGGGCCGATCGCTAAGGCCGGGCCGGATCTTCCCAAATGACCTTCTTAGTTGGCGACTTAACATCCTTTTTCTTTTTATTCTTTAGAGGCCAATGCCACTCTCCGACGGCAGCTAGGCACGGCCGACACCGCCTTGCGGGCCAAGGGGGAGGAGTGCAGCAAGCTCGCCGCAGAGCGCGACCTGCTGGCTACGCAGCTGGCGGAGCAAAGGGAGCTGCTTAAGAAGGCGCAGGACGAGGCGGAGAGGAAAGAGGCTGCTCTCCTGGCCGAGTTCGAAAGCGAGCGCTCCTCCTGGACCGACAAGGAGGCACAACTGACCTCCGGCTTCCATGAAATCGAGGACATCGTCGACGGTGAGTTTCTTTACTTTCTTTCTTTGAGCCGCTAACTATAGGTCGGGCTGACTCCTGGTTTTTTTTTGACTTGCTTCTTTTTCATCTTGGCAGACTTCTTCCCCGGCCACACGCAAGCTGCCAATCAAGCCGTCGAGGCTGATCGTGAGGCGCGGAGGGCAAATGGTGCAGAGATTGCTGCCAACGCCCCCCGGACCCTTGACGAGCAGCTTCTGAGCATCGAGGCTCGCCCGCGTCGCCCATCGGATGTCGCGCACGGCTTCAACGTGGTCGGCGCCAGCGATCGCTGCCTCGCGGGCCGACATGCTTGCTTCACAGACTTCCCGGATCGCCGACCGCCGCCTTGAGGCTCGAGGTTCCGCGCCCGGCCGGAGCGCCGCCGGCCTTGGAATTCGCCAAGGCGTGGTATCTGTGGCTGGATCTCGACCGCTGGCCGCTGCTCCGGCCAGAGGCCCAAAGTGAGCTGCTGGCTGCGGAAGACACCCTCATCGAGCGTGCGGTGGCGATCGCCAACTACACGGACACCAGCGTCTTCGTCCCTGAGCGGGCCGAGGACGGCGGGGAGGCACCGCCGGAGTGGTTCGGGATGAACCCGGATTGTGACGAGGACTCGGCGGAGGTGATCGGCTCCAGCGCCGAGGAGGAAGACGAGGCGGAGGACGGAGGTGAGACGAAGGCGCCAGAAGACGGAGCGGGCGACCAGCCTCGGCCGATCAAGCGCCTCCGGCTACGAGGCCGCGCCCGATCAAGGCCGGCCACGGAGATGATCAAGCCGAGATCGCCCAGCTGCCGCCTCGGCGCGCCGACACCGCTGCCTCCTCCGGCCCTCCAAACCCGTCTGCCGCTTCCTAGGCTGCCGCCTTGCCTTTTATTTTACCTGCTTTAGTAGTCTTTGAAAAACTTGTTAATTAAGACACCCCACCAAGGGTGTATTTTGAACTTCTGCTTGAAGATTCGGCCGAGGGCCTCTGCTATGTAAATATTTATCCTAATTCTATCTTTCCTTGCTTGTTGCTCTTATGCCTTTTTCCTTTGCCGCCTTCCCTTAGTCGCCGCCTTGCCAGTCGGACAACCGCCTCATGGATCGCCGCTTGGATCAAGTGCTTTGGCTACTCTTGGGAAGGCAAGTACTTGGCCGTTTTTTAGAGTCTTTTTAACAAGTTGGATAGAAAGCGGCAAGCCGGCCACTCAAGAGTCGGCTTTGTGAAGAGGGGCTGGAAGCCGGCTTAAGCTATGTTTATGCTTTGGGTCCTTAGTTATTTTTCATGTGGGCGCCCATTCTTCCTTACTCCTGCCCACCAAACAGTCGCTTCCGCGAAGCTGCGGCTTCGACGGAGACGGCTTAGGCACCACACACTACTTGTCCGATCATAGGAAGCATTTCATAGCGCATAAGCGGCAAGTCCCCGGCCGACTAGTCAAACCCGTACCAAGCGGCATAACAAAGAGTAACATACTCGAAGGCATAATTTTATCATACAGATAACAAAAAGGGCAGTCCTCGAGCTCGCCCTTTGGGGCCCAAGTCTTGGTACTTTAACACAAAAGGTAGCGTGGTACATATCAAGATCAATCGTAAAATCTTGGAGAAGATTTGCATTCCATGGCCGCTCCGCCTCTTTGCCGAGTCGTCCTTCTTATGCGTTTCGTGGATTCTCGAGCATCGATCGTAGTAGGAGTCGTTGCCAAAGACTTTGTCGATAATGAAAGGGGTTTTCCTAAGGCGCCGACAGCTTGTGCTGGCCGCTTGTTTGGTCGGATCGCCGGAGCACAAGGTCGCCCTCTTGGAAAGATCTCGGCCCGACCTTCTTGTTGTAGTAGCCTTGCAGCTCTGCCGGTAGATGCCGGACCGCCGAGTGCCAACAGCCGCCCTCTTCCAGCAGACGACGCCGCCTTGACGTTCTTCTTCGCTTCCTCCTCGGTGTACATGGTAACTCATGGGAGTCGAACTCTATGTCCGTTGGGATGACGGCTTCGGCACCATAGACGAGGAAGAAGGGTGTGAAGCCGGTTGACTTGTTTGGAGTCGCGGCGAACTCCAGAGGATTTGGTTGGCAACTCATCGTTAACAGCCGGCCGAACGCTTCCAGTGGTTCGACCGGTCGAGGCTTGATGCCGACAGATGATGCCGCTTGCTCGCTTCCACCGGCCGCTTGATCATGGATGGGCAACGGACGCTAAGTCCGCCAGATGCCTTGTGTCGCGCAGAACGGGCCTGTGGCGCCTTTGGCAAAATTTGTGCCATTGTCGGTGATGATGCTGTGTGGTATGCCGCATCGAGTCGTGATGTCGGCGATGAAAGCCACCGCAGTTGGACCATTCAACTTCTTGATGGGCTTTACTTCTATCCACTTGGTGAACTTGTCCACCGCGACAAGTAAATGAGTTAGGCCACCTCGCCAATGCTTTGAATGGTCCTACCATGTCCAAGCCCCAAACAGCAAAGGGCCAAAGCGATGGGGATAGTCTTGAGTGCGGAAGCCCGACATACGGCTTGGAGCGGAACATCCGCACCCCTTGCATTTTTGGACTAATTCCTTGGCCTCTTCTAGGGCAGTTGGCCAGAAGAAACCGTGTCGGAAGGCTTTGGCGACGAGTGCTATTGAGGCCGCATGGTGGCCGCACTCGCCTTGATGAATGTCTTCGAGAATCGCTTGGCCTTGCTCTGGCTCGACGCAACGCTGGTAGACACTAGTAACGCTGCGCCTAACCAGCTCTCTGTGGACTATGGTGTAGGCTGCCGCTCGGCGTTGTACTTGCCGAGCCAAGATTTCGTCGGTCGGTAGCTCTCCGCTCACTAGGAAGTTCAGGATGGGCTGGGCCCATGAGGGTGCGGCTATTTCTTCAACTGCCAGTACTGCTACTTGGACGAGGGCGGCTCGGCTGGGAGGCGGCGGGCCGGAGTCCGCGGCCCCTTGCTGGATTGATGAAGTCCCCGGCCGATCTGCAGTCCCCCGGCCGAGCTCTGGAGTCTTTGCAATGGTCGCCGCAGCCCCGGCCGGCTTCGATCAAGGCATTCTTGGGGCCATCTGTAGAGTTCTCGTGTTGCCCCGCTTAGGCTTTTGAGTCGGATCCGACTTCTTCAGGGGAGCCGCACAAAAATGGAGTCTGATTTCGTGAAGGCTTGACAGATGGCTTGAGGAGGCGCCAAGGGCGACGCCGATGGTATTATTCGGGCGGGTGGAGCCGATTCGTGCTGTGGTGTCTCGCTGGTCGTTGTCATTTCTTGGTACGTGAAGGAACTCGCACTTCAAAATATCCACTAAGTTGTCAGACAAGGAAACGGTAACTTCGCCATGTTTGCATCTTTGGCGCCCCAATCGCCAGATGATCGTTGGACTATCAAGTCGAGTCGCCATAACACAGATCCGCCAATGCCAAGTTCTTTGGCAAGCCGGAGTTCGTGGAATGAGCGCCAGTATTCGGGCGACGTTGTTGGAGGCGGCGAATGGATCTGCAGCTCATATTTGAGCTTGTCGCCTTTGGGGAAGTGAGGACCGGCTCCCAAGCCGCAAGCGCATCTTGGAGCCATCGAAATGCATCCGCCAATGAGTGGAGCTCGGTGCGGTAGGTATTGGGTCTCGCCCACGACGAGGAAGTCGGCCAAGCTTGCGACTTGATGGCGGTGCGGAGCTGGTAATAGATGGTGTAGGGGGGCAGCTCTATGGCCCATTTGGCCACTCGCCGTAAGCATCTCGGCTTCGGCGATCTCGGCTAGTGGGGCTGTGCAAACCATGTGATTGGATGCTCTTGAAAGTAAGGCTTCAACTTCTTGGCGGCAAAGTGCACGCCAGAGCACATCTTCCGGTAGTGGGGGTAGTTCTGCTTGGAGGTCGATAAAGATTTCACTCGTGTAATATACCGGTCTTCGGACAGTAGCGCCTTTGCCTTCCTCCTTGCGCTGAACTACAATGACTGTGTTGACTACCCTACTGGTGGCGGCAATGTATGTGAGCATGGGCTCTTTAGGAGTCGGGGCCACCAAAGACAGGGGAGTAGTCAGCATTTTCTTCAACTCGAGAAAAGCTTCGCCGCTTTGTGGTTCCATTCAAGAAGGTGGTCTTCTTCATGAGCTGGTATAAAGGGAGAGCTTTCTCGCCCCGGCTACCGATGAATCGGCCGATGGACGCCAAGCGCCTAGTGAACTTTTGCACATCTAGCAGTCGGCGGGTACTTCCATCCTCTCGATGGCCTTGATCTTCTGTGGTTGCACTCTATGCCGCTGCTCAGAGACCAGGAAACCAAGGAGTTGGCCGGCCGGTAATTCAAGACGCACTTCGTGGTTGAGCTTGATCCGGAATCGCGCAGTTCTCAAAGGTTTCCTTAAGGTCTTCCAAAGAAGTTGTTCCTTGCTTTTCCGTCTTCACCACTCACATCGCCCACGAGACGCATGCTTTACCGAAGTTGCATGAGGAGGCACTTCGCATGCAACACCGAAAGGTGGCGCCGACATTCCTTAAGCCGAACGTCATGGTCGTAGCGTAAGGCTCCAAACGGCGTGATGAAGGTGGTCTTGATCATCGGCCGGGTTCAACTTGATCCGGTGATATCCTGAATATGCATCTAAGAAGCTCAACAGCTCGCATCCGCCGTGGAGTCTATCACCGATCAATTCTCGGCAGAGTGAACGGGTCCTTGGGGCAAGCTTTGTTGAGGCTTGTGTAGTCAATACACATCCGCCAACGCTTGTTCTTCTTCAAAGACCAGGACTGGTTTGCTAACCATTCGGAAAGAACACTTCCATAATGAAACCGGCTGCTAGGAGCCGGCTATCTCTTCTCCAACAACTCTTCTCTTCTCTTCCGACAGCGGCGCAAGGGCTACCCGACGGGCTTCACATCAGATCGGACATGTAACTTGTGCTCGGCGAATTCCGCTTTCAGACACCCGGCATGTCTTTAGGGGACCATGCGAAAATGTCCCGATTCTCACGGAGGAAATCGACAAGCTCGCTTTTCCTATTTATCTGTCAAGGTTTGCACCTATGACAACAGACTCTCCGGTGCTCCGGGTCCAAGGGTATCTTCTTCGCTTTCTTTGGCCAACTTGAATGAGCCCTCGACTTCCGACTCCTTGGGGTTGGGCGATATTTCGGCTGCTTGCCGCCATCGCCACAACCCGATCAAGAAGCCGCTTCACCGATCATCAGGGGACTCGGCTAGCCGATCGCTTTCGGCCGCAAGCGGACGAATTTCTCAGAGTCGCCGGCCACGGTCGAATCCCTTGAACTCGGCATCTTCATCTTGAGGTAGGCGAGTGGGGATCGCCATGAACTTGGCCAAAGCAGGTCGGCCAAGCAGAGCGTGGTACGGACTTTCGAGGTCCACCACTTGAACCAAACCGCTCTCGGCGGAAATGATCTTTGTCCCCAAAGAGGACATCTATCAGGATCTTGCCGATCGGTGAGCAGGAAAGGCCTGGTACAATGCCGTGGAACACAGTCCGGCTACTCTGAAGCTGTCTTTGCTTGATTCCTAACTTCTCCATCGTGTCATTGTACAGGATGTTGATGCTATTGCCTCCGTCTATCAGCACTCGCGAGAAGCGAGCGGCCCGCCTATCTGCGGCAATGGTGGCTCCCAAGACCAGGGCGTAGGAGCCCGGACTCGGCATCACCTCTGGGTGGTCACCGCTTCCAACCGACAGGGCCTCTCGGACCAAAGTGCATGAATCTGGAGTATCCGATGCTCTGCATTCACCTCTTCTTCTTCAGCTGACCCTTTCTAACTGCGTCGTCGTCGGCCACCTTGAGTGAGACACCACATAGGCTCCATGCTCTTCCGGTACTCATCTTGCACCGCGCCGACCGGGTTCGACAACCGCCGCCGGGCGGCGGTGGAGGCGACGGCCCAAAGAAAGGGGGAGGCAGGAGGCCGTCTCCTTGGTGATCTGGTGAGCCAGTGGCACTTCCGGTGGTGTGGTTTGACGGCTTCAAGGCCGCTTATGGAACTTCTTGGGACCATCTAGAGTCTGCCAGAAGAGAAGGCCGACAACCAGTTGGACTTGCCTCCTTTCTTCGCCGCCACGTCGAGGCTGCCCCTCCGGCCGGGTCTTCAATCGCAGAACCTGCCGGCTGCTTTGGAAGCCGGTTGTGGGGCCTTGCGCCAGGATCGTTCTGTTCTGTTGCCGCTGACCGGTGTCTCCAGCCGGAGTTCCGGGAGCCCGAGGAGCCACTTTGCCGGGTCGTGACTGACTTCAATCTCCGCCTTCATGGAGGAGTCGGTCAGGCGCATTTGTTCTGGCTATGATCGCAAATGCCGAGGGTCTCCGGCTCGTCGCAAAGGAGCTTGTGCTTGAGGAGGGTGCCTTCTCTGCACCCGGCGGTGAAGTACTCGATAGGTTGCACCTCGTGCACGCCCTCGCAGGAGTTCTGAAGCTCGACCTAGCGTGTGAGGTAGTCGCGAGTTGACTCGTTGGGGCCTTGCACGCACAAGGAAAGTCGGGCGAGGCTTGGGAGGTCGCTTGTAATGCGTTTCGTGAAGTTGCGGACGAAGGCCTCGGTGAAGTCGACCCACCTGTTGATGCCGCGGGCTTCAGTTGTTCAACCATGTCCGGCCGTGCTCGAGCATGAACGGAACATACTTTACGGCAACACGCTTGTTGCCGTTCGCTATGTTGACGGCCGTGGAGTAGTCGACCAGCCAGTCTTCCGGCTTTACAGAGCCGGTGTACTTGGGCGTATCTCAGGGGAGTGTGAACCCTCTGGGGAAGGGCTCGTCTCGGATGCGAGGTCCAAAATAGGGCGGACCCAACTCGTCTTCTTCTTCCAGCGCCAGGGATCGGTGGAGTCGGTCGATCCGGTGGCGGGCGTCGTTTTCTCTGACTCCCTCTCGGTGGCCAAGGCGGTCGCCGAGAGTCGGATGCTCGACGGGTGGCGGGGAGACTCGCCTTTCTTTGCGAGGAGGAGGAGGCAGATAGTCGTCCCACCGTTCTACTGCTCTTGGGCGGCCGTCTTGGTCGCGCTCAATGGAGATGCGAGTCCGACTGTGGCTGACAGCCGGATCCTTGTTTTTTCTCCCACGGACACCGCCAGTCGGTGTCCGAGACGTCGCGCCTTGATCTCGGCGGGGAGGCAGGTCATCATTTTGTCGTTGTGGCGCCTCTGTGCGGCAGCCGCGTCGAGGAGCTGCTGGACTCGCTCTGTCATCAGGCGGCGCTCTTCACCCTTGAAGTTGTCCAGCTCGTCCGCCGCCACCTGGGCGGCGCGTATGTTCTCCGCAGGCGTGGCGTACACAGGGTGATTGGCCCCGAATAGGTTGGCGATGGCCACGACGCGCTGTTGGACCGTGCCTTGGCGGCTAGGCCCAGTCGGGGCCGGCGAGCCGCCCACAGATCGATCCATCTCACACTGGTAGGCTTCTGACAAGCGTCTCATGCTTGCCAGCTCGCGCTTCCTCGACGAGCTGGAAGGCGACGTGCCTCCAAAGATCTCGGCGCCGCCTTCCGGAATAGGCGCGGTCAGGTCTTGCGTGGTCACGCCGAGAGGGTCATGAGCTCCTTCACGGAATGCTCGCCATGACCGGCGACGCAGCACTTCGCTGACGGTAAGCTTCCGCCGCCTCCGCTCGCGAGGGAGCGGCTCGTCAGAGACCACCACGTTGAGGGGAACGCGTCGAACGACGCTGCTCGGAGTCGCATCAAAGATCGGGTCGGTGGAGCCTACGGACTCCAAGTCCATGGCAGGCTCGCCGGCGACGTGGAGTTGGTTGAGGAGGCCCGCGAGGAGGCTCTTGGGGCCGCCCGTGCCTGCGTCGGATGCAGGCTCGTCGGAGAGGCGAACCTCGCCGACAAGTTCGGCGAGGCAGCCTGGCAGCAGGGCGATCTCGGCGCCATTGCAGATCGGTCTGGAACTCGTCGACGTGCCGGGCTGGCTGCGCTCGCCAGGGAGGAAAAGGGTTCCCATCCAGAGCAGGTCTCCGGATGACGGTGCACCTAGCCCCACGGTGGGCGCCAAATGTCGGGGGTTGGGTGTGACATATGCCAAAGGATGGCTTATCATGGTGGGGGCGAGTAGAACGTCGCCGGGTGCCTCGAAAGCAGGATGAGGCGAAGGCATGCACGCCGCGGACTTACCCAGCTTCAGTGGCTCTCCGTGGAGATAATACCCTACTACCGCTCAAGGGGTCTCCGCATGATCACTATGGCAAAGTGGGTACAAGGTTGCTCCTTGAGCTGTTCGGGGTGAGGAAGGAGAAGGGCACGGCTAGCTCTTCTCTTCCCTCTATGTGTGTCTAAAACTATTAGGGTCCAACCTCTTGCATGGGTGCCCTGGGGGTTTATAGGCCTACCCCCGGGGGTACAATGGTAATCCGCCGGGCGCTGGTCCCGCCTGCTCCTCGCAGTCGCCGCCTTCTCCGCCGACCGCCGGGGCCCGGCTGACTAGTGGGCCCCTGCCGACGGGCCTTCCGTATCGGGGCCGACAGTTCCTGGCCGCAAGCGGGTGTTGCACGGCCAGGATTATCAGAGCCGCCTCTAATGACGCTAGCTTGGTCATGGGGTCATGGCAACAGTGCCGCCGCCTGACGGGCGATCACTGTTGCCATTCCCTGTCTTGTCTGGTTAATGGCGTGCGGGCCCGTG
The DNA here is from genome assembly GCA_021605145.1 of Aegilops bicornis. Classification (NCBI taxonomy): domain Eukaryota; kingdom Viridiplantae; phylum Streptophyta; class Magnoliopsida; order Poales; family Poaceae; genus Aegilops; species Aegilops bicornis. Next base: position 163,829,985 of record CM038670.1, on the reverse strand, counting down.
GGAGGGGCCGGCCGACTCCTGGGGGCCGACTCCCAACGGGTCCGGCTCGTGGCACTCTCGCCGTTTTTCGCACTTCGCCGACAGCGGGTCCCGCTGCCTTCGGGTCGCAGACAGCTGCCGTGGCCTCAGGCGCCGCCCATGGGGCTAATGTCAGGCCGACATGGCAACAAAGGTTGCCGGATGGAGATCTCCGCCGATGCACGGCGATCAGGCCATGCTCGCCTTCTTCGTGAACGGGCAGTGGATGGGCCGCAGGGCGGCCGCACCCCATCCCGTCCGTGAAGTTGCGTAGGCGTGAGGAGGTGGTTGAGTCATGGTCGACTCCCCATAGCCGGCTTCTCTGAAGCCGCCAGGTTGGGAGTCGGCTTATCTCAAAGCCGCCCACAGGACTCGTCCGTGAGGGGGCTGGCGGCCTTGCCGCCGATTCTCAAAAGGCGGCTCTTCGTCTTGGGGTCTTGAGGGGCGCAGCCTGCCCCGTTGTCCTGAAAAGTCCGGGGCTCGGGTTGGCCTACCCGTGGCCCAATACTCCGACAGTCACCTACGCAGCAAAAATTTGCAATGAATAAAGCATTAGAACAAAAACTAATTGGACCAATGGAGGAGTCACATACTAAGCAACAGTCTCCCAAAGCAGTTTTGTAATGGAGCTTTGAGCTAAGAGATCGAAAATCGCAAAGAAACGAAGCTAGAACTCGTGCTTGAGCTGGATGGGGATTTTTTGGGTAGAAGATGAAGTGTGTGGGTGCTGGCATAGCAGAGGGGGGCCACCAGGGCCCACGAGACAGAGGCGCGCCTGCTGTGGGGCACCCTCCTCTCTCGTGGGCCTGGTGCTTGCCCCTCCTGCAGTTGTTTTCAAAGGCCTAAAATCCTCAAATATTCCAGAAAAAAATCATCTTTTGAATTTGCGGTGGCATTTGGAGCACTTTTATTTTCAGACTGCTTTTTAATGCACGGATAATTCGTAAAACAGACGGATAATACTATTTTTGCTTTATTTATTCTAAATAACAGAAAGTAAAAACAGGTATGAAGGTTGTGCCTTCTAGTTTCATCCATCTCGTGATCATCAAAATGAACCCACTAACAAGGTTGATCAAGTCTTGTTAACAAACTCATTCCGAATAACACGGAACCGGAGAATAACACGAAGTTACCTCAACGGGGATATGAAAATCCCCAACAATAAGAATATCATACTTTTTCTTGACAGTAGGGAGAGGAAATTCAAAACCTCCAAAAATGATAGTTGGAACTTTTTCAATAGAATTGATGCTATGGACTTGAGATTGTTTCCTCGGAAAATGTACCGTATGCTCATTACCATTAACATGAAAAGTGACATTGCCTTTGTTGCAATCAATAACAGCCTCGCAGTATTAAGAAAAGGTCTACCAAGGATAATAGGCATACTAACGCCCTCGGGAATATCAAGAATAACAAAGTCCGTTAAAATAGTGACATTTGCAACCACAACAGGCACATCCTCACAAATACCGGTTGGTATAGCAGCTTGATTTATCAGCCCATTTGCAAAGATATTTCAAGAGGGTGTCAACTTATTCAATTCAAGTCTACGATATAAAGAGAGAGGCATAACACTAACACCGGCTCCTAGATCACATAAAGCAGTTCCAACATAATTTCTTTTAATAGAGCATGGTATAGTTGGTACACCCAGATCTCCAAGTTTCTTTGGTATTCCACCCTTAAAAGTGTAATTAGCAAGCATGGTGGAAATCTCAGCTCCTAAGATCTTTCTTTTATTTGTGATGATATCCTTCATATACTTAGCATAAGGATTTACTTTGAGCATATCAGTTAAGCACATACGTAAGAAAATAGGTCTAATCATTTCAGCAAAGCGCTCAAAATCCTCATCATCCTTTGACTTGGATGGTTTAGGAGGAAAGGGCATGGGTTTACGAACCCATGGTTCTCTTTCTTTACCATGCTTCCTAGCAAAAAATCTCTCTTATCATAACGTTGATTCTTTGATTGTGGGTTATCAAGATCAACAGCAGGTTCAATCTCTACATCATTGTCTTTGCTAGGTTGAACATCAACATGAACATTATCATTAACATTATCACTAGGTTCATTTTCATCACCTGATTGTGTTTCAAAGATCGTAAATAGAAATATCATTAGGATTCTCGTGTGTGTGTCCACAGTAGGTTCACTAGAAGCATGCAAAGTTCTATCGTTTTTCTTCTTCTTCTTTTTAGAAGAACTAGGTGCCTCTAAATTATTTCTCTGAGAATCTTGCTCGATTCTCTTAGAGTGGCCTTCAGGATACAAAGGTTCATGTTCATCACCTGATTGTGTTCCTGAGTTATTCTACCAGTTCTAGTAGCCACTCTAACAGCAAAGTCATTTTTATTATTCAATTCATCAAGCAAATCATTTTGAGCTTTGAGTACTTGCTCAGCTTGAGTAGCAACCATAGAAGCATATTTGCTAACTCGGTGAAGTTCATCTTTAACTCTAGCCAGATTATCACCTACGCATCCTATCTCGAAAGCATTATTCTTTAACTCTCTACCAACATAAGCATTAAAAATTTCTTGTCTAGCCACAAAGTCATCAAATTCATCTAAGCATGGGTTATGAAATTTAGTAGAGGGTATTTCAACTTTATCATATCTATAGAGAGAATTTACCTTTACTACCTGTGTCGGGTTATCAAGACAATGTGATTCTTCAGGCGGTAAATTAAGACCATGTATTTCTTCAATGGGAGGTAAATTCTTAACGTCTTCAGCTTTAATACCTTTTTCTTTCATTGAATTCTTTGCCTCTTGCATATCTTCAGATCGAGAAATAAAACACCTCTCTTCTTCGGAGTGGGTTTAGGAATAGGCTCAGAGTTGGCTCAATTGGTTCAGAATTACTTCAGAACGGCTCGGAAGAGTCCAATTATTTTCATTAGTCAACATATTATTCAATAGTATTTCAGCTTCACGATCGTTCTTTCCTGAAAACACAACCAACACAACTATCCAAGTAGTCCTTGGAAGCATCGGTTAGTCCATTATAAAAGATATCAAATATTTCATTTTCTTAAGAGGATGATCAGGCAAATCATTAAGTAACCGGAGAAGCCTCCCCAAAGCTTGTGGGAGACTCTCTTCTTTGATTTGCACAAAATTATATATTTCCCGCAAGGCAGCTTGTTTCTTATGAGCATGGAAATATTTAGCAGAGAAGTAATGAATCATATCCTGGGGACTAAGCACACAACCAGGAGCAAGAGAATTATACCAAGTCTTAGCATCACCCTTTAATGAGAACGGAAATATCTTAAGGATATATAAATAGCGAGACTTCTCATCATTAGTAAACAAGGTGGCTATATCATTCAACTTGGTAAGATGTGCCACAACAGTTTCAGATTCAAGACCATAAAAAGGATCAGATTCAACTAAAGTAATAATATCAGGATCAACAGAGAATTACAATTCCTTATCAGTAACACAGATAGGTGAAGTAGCAAAAGCAGGATCGGGTTTCATTCTAGCATTAAGAGACTGCTGATGAAGTCATGTACCTGGGGTAGGGTCATAGACCTGCCCAAAGGTACCCTCGACAAGGACACTCACAAGAGAAGCAGCCTTCCAGTCGACCCGGTAGGTTTCCACTCGACAGATTCAAAGACACTCGACCATGAAGACCCACTCGACCACCAGGAGTCCAAGAGCCACTCGGTACCCAAACGGTCTCAGAGTTAAATAGTATTTATGACCTTAATGACACTTTATGTAAGGCGTCACCAAGAACGCCTAGCTTTAACGCACCTTAAACCCTCTATTACGTATTGGGCTGGGGTCTGGCGCACTCTATATAAGCCACCCCCTCCACAGGTAGAAGGGTTCGCACTTCGTAACACATACGCATATAATCCAAATGACCGCCTCCGGCTCCGAGACGTAGGGCTATTACTTCCTCCGAGAAGGGCCTGAACTCAGAATCCCTTTGCGATACAACTACTCCATAGCTAGGATCTTGCCTCTCCATACCTACCCCCCATTCTACTGTCATACTTAGAACCACGACAGTTGGCGCCCACCATGGGGCGGGTGTTCTAGCGATTTGTTGGAGAAGTTGGGATTCTTTCGATCTCCTACACCATGGTTTCCGGTGGAGTTCTGGTTGACGGGCACGAGATCCGTCTCGGTGCTCTCACGTTCTACGCCGACGACTCCGCTTGGCTTCAGGAGGCTCCACTCGACGTGGACGCGCTCCCGTCTGGCGGGCGACTTTCCCAGGTGTCCGGGGCGCCCTCCTCAAGGCAACCTCGACCCAAGATGGGTCGGCTCGCGCCGCCTTCACTCCTGGGCCTCCCACCGGCGCAAGCGTTCCGGTCGGTCGAGGCTTCAGCGGTGGGTGAGGCATGCGATGGCCCGCCAGTCGGCCATCCCCCAAGTCGCGGTGATCGAGCCCGACGAATCTCTCTACGGCATGTTCGACTGGCTCCGTAGAGACTGCGTCCGAATGTGATAGTAGCGACCCGGCGGCAGAGGTTCTGATGGTCGATGGACCACGCAGTCCCCCTGGATTCACCCGCACCAATGGAGGTGGCGGTGGAGACGATCCGGAGCAAGCCCACGAAGAGTACTTGCCCGAGCCCCTCACTTCGCTCCAGAGGGAGGAGCTTCGCTGTCGAAACATGGATGCACTTCACACTCCTATCGTTGGAGAAACCCCCGAGGCTCGCGCCTTGGAGGATGCGCGCTTGGCCATTAACCTGGCCGAGCACTCGACCGGAGAATCTTCAAATAGTACTCGACGAGCGTCTGTGACCAAGGGTTCCAGAATCCATCGACGCCACTCTTTCAACCGCCAACTCAGGTATATCGAACTCCGATTCAGAATTTAGCAATTGCCACCAGATAGCAGAGTCAATTCAGCCTTCCCAATGGAGGCGGTAGAGGTTTGCAAAGAAATCGTGGATTTGCTCCGGGCAGGAGATCAAAACTCGAGTTGCATCGATCATGGAACAGGGTTCACAACCGATCCGTCATTGCTAATTCAGTCCATCGGCCCATAGTCCGAGATCGCCCCGAGGCGTGAGGAACGTGGGGCTGGGCGTGATGATCAATACAAGGGTCATGGCAAAGATGAGCACCGATTCGATCGCAACGATCGACGCCGAGTGCCCACTCCTCCCCAAGGGGTGGATCATACGCCTCGGCAGCAGGACGACAGACGCCAACATAGTCTTTGGCGAAGAGTTCCAGTCGACCCTGTGGAACCAGGCTTTGATGCGAGATCTATTATCGCTCAAGGTTTGCTGATGTGAACAGAGCTCACCGAGACGGCCATGATAGAGATGTTCCTTCCAAGGCAGAGTTCATGTCTCGGGACCAGAGTGTTTCAGCAGCGCCATCGAGCCGCAATGATTCCTCCCAACTTCAAAGTTGGCGATCGGAGTCGAGAAGTTCATCGGAGAATCCAAGCGACACTTGGCTTGAAAGATTACCGAGTGGCGGTTCAGATCGGCGGTGGCAACGATGAGGTAGCCATGAAGCATTTGCCTCTTATGTTGGAGGGTTCACCAGTATGCGTGGTTGAATCGCTTAGCACCCAAAGAAGATTTACACTTGGGAAGATCTGCCCGAGTGTTTGTCAGACATTTGAAGGAACTTGCAAACCATTTGAGCAGGTTTGATTGAGTTGCGGTCGTGTGTGCAAAAGTCGAGTGAAACTTTGAGAGATTATATCCAGAGGTGGATCACTCTGCACCACACAAATCGAGAATGTATCTCGATCACTAAGCGATCTGTGCCTTCAAGGAAGGTGTCAAGAACAGAGAATTGAGTTTGAAATTTGGTCGAACCGAGATATGACCCTGAGTCGGATGATGGAGATTGCCACCAAGTATGCAAATGGCGAAGAAGAGGATCGGCCCGGAGTGGTAATATAAATCGGCCGCCAATGAGGCCGGCGGAGGAAATTCCAAATGGAAGGAAGCGTTAAAGTCGAGCCAGCCGCTTCCGGAGAGGCCTTTGGTCGTGACCCTGTGAAAGTTCAAGGGGAAACCCAAGGGTCCTTGGAACCCCAAGAAGGTGATAGACCAGGATGGAAACGACGTGTTCGATTTGCCATGTCATATTCATACAAAGAAAGATGAAGAGGGTAAACTCATTTACCGAAACATACCACTCGACAGTTGTCGGCTCTTGATTCAGTTAGCCCAAGGGAAACAGCTCAAGGATAAGGATAAGGAGACGTAGACAAAGTTGAGGATGAGATAGCGATGACGGTGGATATCCCTGTGTCAATTCCACCACGATGATTTTTGCCGACGCCGAAAGCAAAAGTCGATTGAAGGTTATCAATCGGAAGTGAACTTGGTTGCTCCGTGACTCCCAATTATCTGAAATGGTCCTGCACCGCCATCACATTCGACTAGTCTCGATCACCCGACGACATTGCCACCCCCGAGGCAAGCATTGGTGGTCGACCCGGTTGTTGAAGGCACTCGACCGACCAAAGTCCCGATGGATGGTGGTAGTGGCTTGAACATATTATACGCGGAGACGTTGAAAGGGATGGGCATTCCGATGTCGGACTCGCATTACCAAGAATATGAGCTTCCACGGAGTCATTCACGGAAAGAAGGCCGAGTCACTCGGCCAAATTTCTCTTGATGTAGTTTTGGTGATTCAAAGCATTTCCGAAAGAAAAGTTGACCTTTGAGGTCGTGGATTTCAGAGCGCTTATCACGCTATTCGGGAGACCAGCTTATGCACGCTTCATGGCGCGACCATGTTACGTGTATCTTAAATCAAGATGCTCGGTCCCAAGGGCGTGATCACTATCACGGGCAATCGGAAGAAGGCGTAAGAGTGCTTCCAGAAGGCTCTAAGATTGCCGATGCTCGGTTGGCGGTGGTAGAGCTGCAAGAGTATCGAAAACTGCAGATCCGAAAGTGATTTGTTGCGAGCTAAGAAGTTCGCTACGGAGTCAGCATTTCACCGATCGGCGAGATGAAACAGGTTCACATTCACCCGATCGATCCCAATGCTGCTCCGACCAACACCTCAACAACACTCGACTCAAAATAGGAAGAAGCGCTCATCCGGTTCCTCCGTGAGAACTGGGACATCTTTGCATGGAAGCTCACGACATGCCGGGTGTTCCTGTGGGCTGGCTGAGCATCGCCACGAGTCGACCCAAAATTCAAACCGTTAAAGAGTATCTTGGCGGTCCGCCGTCTAGAAGAGAAAGACCATTGGCGAGGAGGTGGCTCGGCTATTAGCAGCAGAAGTTCATCCGAGAGATCTACCACCCGAGTGGCTCGCCAACGTTGTCATGGTCCCCAAGAAGGACAAGTCGTTGCGCATGTGCATCGATTTCAAGCATATCAATTGGGCATGCCCGAAAGATCATTTCCTCTTCCTCGCATCGACCAAATAGTCGACTCAACCGCTGGATGCGAGAGGTTGTCTTTTAGACGCCTATTCCGGGTACCATCAGATCCATCCGTATGGACCCGATGAGATTAAAACAGCGTTCATCACTCCATTCGGGTGCTTCATTTATGTCACCATGCCATTCGGTCTCAAGAATGCCGGAGCCACATTCATGAGGATGATTGAAGTGTTTGCTCACTCAAATCAGTCGGAATGTGGAAGCGTACATGGACGATATAGTGATCAAGTCACGAAGAGGTTCCGACACTGTTGGTGACCTTGCTGAAACATTTGCCAATCTCAGGAGGTATGATATCAAGCTTAACCCATCAAAGTGTACATTTGGAGTTCCTGGTGGAAAGTTACTCGGTTTTCTTGTTTCTGAGCGAGGAATCGATGCTAACCCAGAAAAGGTTGGCACCATACTCCAAATGAAGCGCCCTGTGCGTGTGCACGATGTCCAGAAACTTACTGGATGCTTGGCCGCTTTAAGTCGATTCATCTCTCGCCTCGGTGAAAAGGCATTGCCTCTTTACCGACTGATGAAGAAGTCAGACAACTTCGAGTGGACTCTAGAAGCTGATGCAGCGTTTGCAGAGCTCAAAGCTCTGCTCTCGACCCAGCCGGTGCTTGCTGCTCCAATCAGCAAAGAGCATTTGCTGCTTTACATTGCAGCCACTGGACAAGTCGTCAGTACCGTACTTACGGTCGAGCGGGAAGAAGAAGGAAAAGCCTTCAAAGTTCAACGCCTAGTTTATTATGTTTCCAAGCATCGACCCCATCAAAGCAAAGATACCCTCACTATCGAAGCTTGTTTATGGGATCTATATGACCACGAAGAAGGTTGCTCATTATTTCTCCGATCATTCCATTACGATCGTCGCCGACGCCTTTGTCGTAAATTCTTCATAACAGAGATGCAACCGGTCGAGTGGCAAAATGGGCGATTGAACTCCTTCCCTTGATATCAAATTCGAGGCAAAGAAAGCCATCAAGTCCCAAGCAATAGCAGATTTCCTTGCCGAGTGGGTGAACAGCGACTTCCGACTCAAGTTCACTCAAAACACCGGACTATGTTTTTCGATGGTTCCAAGATCTTTGAACGGTTCAGTGCGGGGGTTGTATTGGTTTCCCCGAGGAGATAGGCTCAAGTATGTTCTCCAGATTCACTTTGATTCTTCCAACAACGAAGCAGAATATGAAGCACTCCTGTATGGGTTGCGCATGGCCATTTCACTCGGTGTCCGTCGCCTTATGGTCTACGGCGACTCAGATCTGGTTGTTAATCAAGTGATGAAGGAGTGGGATGTCAGAAGCCCAACTATGACAGGTTATTGTAATGCAGTGAGAAAGCTGGAGAAGAAATTCGAGGGGTTAGATCTTCATCATATACCCCATTGAAAAAATCAAGCTGCAGATGATTTGGCGAAGATAGGATCCAAAAGGGAAGCCATTCCCAAGTAATGTATTTTGGAGCACATTCATGCACCTTGATGCAGGAGGATCCTTTCACGGAAGAAGCCCGCAGCAAAAGAGTGCCAATGATCCGATGAAGTTGAGATCCCAGCCGTGGTCGACCTAATTATGGAAGTGGTGGTCATCACTCCCGACTAGACGGTGCCGTACATCGCATATATCCTAAGGAAAGAGCTCCCAGAGAATGAAGAAGAGGCTCGACAGATCGTCCGACGGTCCAAGGCCTTCTGATGATCAAGGGACAGTTGTTCAGAGAAAGCGTGTCGGAGTCGGCCGTAAGTGCACCACGCCGGAAGAAGGTCGAGATAATTCTTGAGGATATCCACTGGGGACTGTGGCCATCATGCGTCCTCTCGGACCATTGTGGCTAAAGCATACCGAGCGGGATTTTACCGCCAAAAGCAAATGAAATGGCAAAAGAAATAGTTGACAAGTGTGAAGGATGTCGGTTCTATTCCAACATGTCGCACAAGCCCGCCTCGGCCTTGAAGACCATTCCACTCGTCTGGCCCTTCGCTGTTTGGGGATTGGACATGATTGGACCGTTGAGAATTGGCAGAAGCGGCTTCACTCATTTGCTAGTAGCAGTCGACAAGTTCACCAAGTGGATCGAAGCCAAGCCCATCAAGAACCTCGATGCATGCAATCGCTATCGGTTTCATCGAGAGTTGATATTCAGATATGGAGTTCCGCATAGCATCATCACCGACAATGGGTCAAACTTCGATAATGACAAGTTCAAAGCCTTCTGCGCCTCTCAAGGCACGTGGGTCGACTATGCTTGATGGCTCATCCTCGGTCGAATGGACAAGCGAGCAGCAAACGGCCTCATTCTCAAAGGGCTGAAACCACGGCCGATGCGTGATCTCAAGCACGTAGCAGGAGCTTGGGTCGACGAACTTCCATCAGTTCTCTGGGGATTGAGGACCACTCCTAATCGGTCGACTGGGAGAACTCCATTCTTCCTGGTCTATGGAGCTGAAGCAGTTCTGCCGAGTGACCTGCTACACAATGTGCCTCGAGACGAGCTATACTCTGAAGAAGAAGTGGAACAAGCCCAGCAAGATGCAGTCGAACTCTTGTAAGAGGAGAGAGAAATGGCTCTGATCCGCTCGACTATCTATCAGCAAGACTTGCGTCGGTTCCATGACAGAAATGTGAAGAGTCGAGCCTTCCAAGAGGGAGATTTAGTCCTCCGAGTGGATCAATGAAACCACACAAGCTCGCCCCACTTGGGAAGGTCCCTTCATCGTCACAAGAGTCCTCCACAACGGAGCATATCATCTCTACAACGTTGATCGCCAGATCGACGAGCCTCGAGCTTGAACGCGGTGCTGCTCCGGACCTTTTACTCTTTAAACTAACTCGGTTGAGATGTAATTAAAGTACTTTTGTTTTTTGTTTATCTAAGACAAGAATGTTATAATTATCCCAGTGATTGTTATTGCTTTTTGTTGTAATTTCCAAGCAGTGGCTTAGCTTGTAATCCGATTCGCCTAAGTTTGTAAAAAAAATCCTTTCCGAAAGTGCAGGCCTCTCACTCGGGGCTTAGCTTGAATCCGCCGCCTAAGTATTCAAAATCCTACCGAGTGGCGAGCCAGCCTCCCACTCGGAGGCTTAGCTGCAGTCCAAGTACTCGCCTAAGTATTCAAAATCCTCACCGAGTGGCGAGCCAGCCTCCCACTCGGAGGCTTAGCTGTAGTCCAAGTACTGCCTAAGTATTCAAAATCCCACCGAGTGGCGAGCCAGCCTCCCACTCGGAGGCTTAGTTGCAGTCCAAGTACTGCGCCTAAGTATTCAAAATCCTACCGAGTGGCAGCCAGCCTCCCACTCGGAGGCTTAGCTGCAGTCAAGTACTCGCCTAAGTATTCAAAATCCCACCGAGTGGTGAGCCAACCTCCCACTCAGAGGCTTAGCTGCAGTCCAAGTACTCGCCTAAGTATTCAAATCCTGCCGAGTGGTGAGCCAGCCTCCCACTCGGGGGCTTACAACAGCCCAAGGATTCGCCTTAACATCCAAAATAATAAAAATCCTACCGAGTGGAGAGCAAACCTCCCACTCGGGGGCTTAGCTGCAGCCCAGTGCTCTCCTAAGTAATAGAAATCCTACCGAATGGTGAGCAAACCTCCCACTCGGGGGCTTAGCTGCAGCCCAGTGCTCTCCTAAGTAATAGAAATCCTACCGAATGGTGAGCAAACCTCCCACTCGGGGGCTTAGCTGCAGCCCAGTGCTCGCCTAAGTAATAGAAATCCTACCGAGTGGTGAGCAAACCTCCCACTCGGGGGCTTAGCTGCAGCCTAGTGCTCGCCTAAGTAATAAACATCCTACCGAATGGAGAGCAAACCTCCCACTTGGAGGCTTAGCTGCAACCTAGTGTTCGCCTAAGTAATAAAAATCCTACTGAGTGGAGAGAAAACCTCCCACTCGGGGGCTTAGCTGCAGCCCAGTGCTCACCTAAGTAAGGAATTCATCCCAATCCGCAAGGACGACGAGGTACAGGTCGACTGCTACCTCCTCCTTGAGCTTCGCCACAAGAACAATGTGCGGTCCATACCAATCCGCAAGGACGACGAGGTGCAGGTCGACTGCTACCTCCTCCTTCGGAGCTTCGCCACAAGTACAACATGCGGTTCGTCCCAATCCGTAAGGACGACAAGGTCAGTCGCAGTCTGTGTTCCATCTCTACCTGCAGGATAGATGAAGCACAAGTCGATTGAATTTCAACGGAATATCTTCGAATGAGGAATAAAGTTCTCTCAAGGCAAACAAAGCATGTTAAAGGAAAGATCAAGTTCGGATAAATGTCCCTACGGATCCAAAGGTGCTCGAGCGTTAAGCTGTTAAAGTTTATCGATTCTGAAACCACTCGGCATTCCGAGGCAAATTTAAAGTGGGACTTGGAAGTTTTTTACTCCTCCGGCGGAGAACTGGAAGGTGCAACAAACTGGTCGAGGTCGATTCCGTCGGCAATACGGGTAGCAGCAGCAATGAAAGTCTCCATGAAAGAATCAAGTCGTGCTTCCCGGTATTGGCAACCTTAAGAGACACCAGCTTGTCCTCTTGCGCTTCTTTGCAAGTGGACACGGACCGTAGATAGAGCAACATCAAGACCACACCGGCGAAGACTTTTCCATTCTTGCACTCGACTTGGAATCTCATTCGCCGAGTCATCAAGGATTCAAGATCATTACGAAGAGTCTGTTCGGCCAGAGAGTCGAGTCGATCCGACATAATCGCAACTTTCAATGAGCAAGATAATCCACCACGCTTAGCAACGCGAGACTCGGTCGGAGCACATTCATAGCAGCTTCGTCCTTCACATGAGAGTTGATGGGGTCCAAGCTGGTTTCCACTCATTGGTTTCTTCTTCAAAGTTTTGGCAGACCGAAAACACAGCTCGGACTCAAAATAACGATCATGTGATGAGCGGTGAGAGCAAGACAATCGGATAAAAGAGATTACCTTCAAGCATGAGAAACAGCTTCTTGGCGAGCCCTCCAAGATAAATCTCCGTGTCGTTTCGCTTCCCGCTTGATTGGCCAGCCTTGTCGACAGAACAATCTTGTCGTTCTTGATCGACTAACTTCCTTGTTAGTCAGCGTCAAGAGCGGCTTTCAGCTTTGGCATTTTCATCTTGAGTTTGTCGATCGAGGCAAGCTTCTCTTCAGCGAGCTTTGTTTTCTCCAAAGCCGCCTATACAGGCTCTCTGCAAGGTCAAGGTCCTTCTTCTTCAAAGTCTCTTCCAGTTTATCTCAAAGCAACAATGAGAACAGAGTTGAGAATGAGCGGAAAAACAAAGGCGATCGTCAAAAATTCTCACCAGCCATACCTTTTGCTTCATCCTTTGCCTTACGCAAATTCTCCCGAGCAAGCTTCAAATCGAGGTTGAGCTGGATCTGCTTGTTCTCTAACTCAAGATAGCGAGCCACAAGCTCGCAAGATTTCTACAAAGAGTCAACCAACAAAAGACATCAAAGACAGATCACTTCCGAAAGTGATTAAGGAAAAATAGTAGCATTTCTAAGACTACGATTGAATCAAAACATTCGACGGTAGTCTGGGATTACACCTGGGTGCACTCGTGATGCCCCTAATCGGTTTACCAATTTGGTTCGACCAGTCGACCAAAAGAGGCAAAAAGGTTATGATTCTAAAACCATGGCTAATTGTCAGCGGTCAGCCGCAGTAAAAAAAAAAATATATATAGCTCTTTAGACTATAGTCGACTGCACGCAGTCGACCATAGTCTCGGGGACTACACCCAGTGGGTGCACTTAGCGTGCCCCCACCGGTTTTACGGTTCCATTCGACTTGGTCCGTCTGTGTCGAAAGTGAAGAATATCACAACATAAAGACTATAGCCGATCGCACGCAATGACCATAGTCTCGTGGACTACACGTGGGTGCACTCAGCGTGCCCCCACAAAAGTTCAATCGACACACACACCCAGTGGGTGTACAGATATGGAATCTCCAGAAGGAAGCAGTTTCAGGTAGCATATCCTAACAAAGCAAGCAACGACTGACTTACTTGGACATTGCACTGGAGAGCTGAACTAGCATCATAGGCCGCCTGACTAGCCTCTCGGACCGCTTTCACCTGCTCCATCATGATCCCTGCCTGGCGTATGGCCTCCTTAGCAGCACTTACTTGGTCTTCCGGACGTGGTGTGTAGCAAAGAGAGATGGTGGATCAGCAATCGACGAGGTGGGTCGGCACTTGTCACGATCTGACAAAAGACACGAAGTCCGAGTGGGGTTGCCTCCTCGGAAATCAGCGTCTCAGAATCGCCATGACTTGAGCAGCCTTGCACAAGCACTTTCTTGTTCTTCCTCTTCCTCAATGGCTCTTCCTAATCATCATCGGGAGATCAATGACGTGAGGCGGAACTACAAGAAAGATTCAGAAGTAAACATGGAAGTCCAATCGACTAAAAGCTCCAGTCGACTAAAAGCGAAACCTCAGAGATCTTACCAAGGTTGGAGGTGGCCGCATCCTCCATTTCCTGATTTTCGTGCTTGGCTGAAGTCTCGGAGGTAGCGGCGCTGTAGATTTCAAGAATCGGCTGATCAGTCATCAAGTCGACCAAAAGTTCACTCATGTTGAATAAGGAAATACAAGGTTACATTGGTTACCCGGAGATGGTGGGGATGACCATTCGCGTCTTGGGCAGGGCCTTCACGGCTTTTGACGACGTCGCTTGAGATTGCTTGGCGGTTTCTCGGTCGGTAGCGGGAGAAGTTGTCCTAGGTCGCCGATTGCCGGTGGGCACAACAGCTTTGCCGCGCCCGGCCACCGGGTCATGCGTCAACTTGGACCTTCCCTCCGAGTGAGGAGGATCGACGTCTTCCTCCTCTTCCTCCTCCTCCTCCTCGTCATCAGAGCTATCATCCTCCTCATCCTCCTCATCGTTGGATTCCCATTCCTCCGGACTTTCACCTCCACTTCCTTCTTCTTCTTCGACTGTTTCCTGTGCCCCATTGGGCATCGAGTACATCTCAGTGGTGACCTAGAAGACAACAAAACAAGGTGAAAGTCTGTCGACGAATTGGCATCAAAACAGAATGAATGCAGCAGAATCACAGTCGGAGATAAGTGGTTATACCTTATGCAGTTGGTAACTCTGGTCGAGTGGTGGAATCCTCCTAGCTCCGAGGGTTGTCTTTGTTTCTGTGATGGCAGTCATCCACTTCTCCAAAGTGTGGCGTCATCGACTTCCTCTGGATGGACCCGAGTGGTATCATCCGTGCAGTACATCCACATCGGATGACCTCGGTTTTGGAGTGGCTGAATACGCGTCGGAGAAAAACCTCCGGAGATCCATGCCGGTCACCCCATCGTGAATAAGCTGGACTACACGCTCCATCAGCAACTTTACTTGGGCCTTCTCCTCCGTAACGCCTTCGTGGAAGATGGCTTGTTCACTCGACTCATGGAGAAAGGAGGGAGCCCGGTCGATCGCCCGGCGTCGGCTGGTCTTGGCAAGAAACCAGGTCGATCGCCACCCTCTAACCGAGTCGGGAGAGTCATAGGTGGAAAGGCGCTCTTCCCCTCATCTGGACCCCGAGTCCCCACACATCTGGATTACTTAGGTCCTCTCGTCATTCGGGCTCGTTTTCTTCACCGTCTGAGAGCGACAGGTGAATATGTGCTTGAAGAGACCCAGTGCGGTCGACAACCCAAGAAATGCTCGCATAGCGAAATGAAAGCAGCAAGATAGACAATGGAGTTTGGAGTGAAATGATGGAGTTGCGCTCCAAAAAAGTTCAAAAACCCCCAGAAAAAAGGATTTGGCGGCAGAGAAAACCCCTGATCTACGTGGGTGGCCAGGAGGATGCACTCACCCTCTTCAGGCTGCGGTTGCCACTCCGTGCCCGGAAGCCTCGCCGACCCATGGGGGATCATTCCTTCATTGGCCAGATCAGCGAGATCCTTCTCGGTGATGGTCGAGCGGATCCAGTCTCCTTGGACCCAGCCCTGCGGAAGCTTGGACCGCGAAGAGGAGCCGCCCCGACTGGGCGCTCTCCCCTTGGCCTTCGTCGCCGCCTTCTTCACCCGTTCCAGGGCTGCGGTCTTCTCCTTCACCATGGTCGCCGGCGAGGCAAGTGCCGAAGCCCGGATGACGAACGAAGAGCGCGTCGAGAAGGTTTGGAGGCGGAGAGAGGAGAAGTCTGAGGTCGCACTGTTCAAAATGCCCTGTCCAACGCTTTATATGGGGCCGCTACCGAGTGGCTGATCGGTAGGCCCATGCAATCCCGTCACATTCCCGCAACAGGCGCGCGCACGATACGTGGTGAAAAAGGCGGCGCGAAGATCGAGGCGTCATCATCTTATCCCATCCGAGTGCCGCGGTTTTCTCCGCTTCGTGCGCTTCCCAAAATTCGGATCCCGAAATCCGCTAACCGCAGAAAGCAACTCGTCGGATAACAGATTTCCTCCGATCCGTCGCCGAAATCCTCGTGTTCACGGAGTTCACTCGACAAACGTGAAGAATGGATCAAGGCGACTGAAAGAGAAGTTGATGCCATCACTAAAAGGTCGTTGATCCAGAGTAAGACACACTCACCACACGAAGAACAGGTCGGAAAGATTATCAACTCCTTCCTCACTCAAACCTCGATCCATTAGGGGGCTAATGATGAAGTCATGTACCTGGGGTAGGGTCATAGACCTGCCCAAAGGTACCCTCCACAAGGACACTCACAAGAGAAGCAGCCTTCCAGTCGACCCGGTAGATTTCCACTCGACAGATTCAAAGACACTCGACCATGAAGACCCACTCGACCACCGTGAGTCCAAGAGCCACTCGGTACCCAAACGGTCTCAGTAGTTAAATAGTCTTTATGACCTTAATGACACTTTATGTAAGGCGTTACCAAGAACGCCTAGCTTTAACGCACCTTAAACCCTCTACTACGTGGGCTGGCTGGGGTCTGGCGCACTCTATATAAGCCACCCTCCACAGGTAGAAGGGTTCGCACCGTAACACATACGCATATAATCCAATGACCGCCTCCGGGCTCCGAGACGTAGGGCTATTACTTCCTCCGAGAAGGGCCTGAACTCGTAAATCCCTTGCGTATACAACTACTCCATAGCTAGGATCTTGCCTCTCCATAGCTACCCCCCATTCTACTGTCATACTTAGAACCACGACAACTGCTGCTTCCATTTAGCTAATAATTTCTTGAGATCATTTCTATCATTGCAAGCAAGGATTTCCATAGCAGGTTTTTCATTCATAACGTAACCCTTAGGAACAATAGGTAATACATAATCATTGGGGGAACCTTCATCATCACTATCATTAGTAATAGGATCTTCAGTAATTTCATTCCCCCTAACTCTAGCAAGTTGTTCTTCTAGAAATTCACCTAATGGCAAAGTAGTATCACGCACAGAAGTAGTTTCATCATGCATAGCAGAAGTGGCATCATCATCAACATGCGACATATCAGAATTCAAAGCAGTAGCAGGTTTAGGTGTCGCAAGCCTACTAATAACAGAAGGAGAATCTAGTGCAGAGCTAGATGGCAGTTCCTTACCTCCCCTCGTAGTTGAGGGCAAAATCTTGGTTTTAGCGTCTTTCAAGTTCTTCATAGTGATCAAAAGATATAAATCCCAAGTGACTCGAGAGAATAGAGCTATGCTCCAAGACATGGCGCTTGAAATTAGTCTTGATAACCCACAAGTATAGGGGATCGCATAGCAGCTTTCGAGGGTAGAGTATTCAACCCAAATTTATTGATTCGACACAAGGGAAGCCAAAGAATATTCTTGAGTATTAGCAGTTGAGTTGTCAATTCAACCACACCTGGATAACTTAGTATCTCGCAAAGAAAGTGTTTAGTAGCAAAAGTGGTATGATAATAATAGTAACGGTAGCAAAAGTAAGGATAAATGTTTTTGGGTTTTTGTAGTAGTTGTAATAGTAGCAACGGAAAAGTAAATAAGCAAAGAATAATATATGAAAAGCTCGTAGGCAATGGATCAGTGATGGATAATTATGCCGGATGCGATTCCTCATGCAATAGTTATAACATAGGGTGATATAGAACTAGCTCCAATTCATCAATGTAATGTAGGCATGTATTCCGTAAATAGTCATACGTGCTTATGGAAAAGAACTTGGATGATGTCTTTTGTCCTACCCTCCCGTTGAAGCGGGGTCCTAGCGGAAACTAAGGGATATTAAGGCCTCCTTTTAATAGAGAACTGGACAAAAGCATTAACACATAGTGAATACATGAACTCCTCAAACTACGGTCATCACCGAGAAGTATCCCGATTATTGTCACTTCGGGGTTGTCGGATCATAACACATAATAGGTGACTATAGACTTGCAAGATAGGATCAAGAACACACATATATTCATGAAAACATAATAGGTTCAGATTTGAAATCATGGCACTCGGGCCCTATTGACAAGCATTAAGCATAGCAAAGTCATAGCAACATCAATATCAGAACATAGTGGATACTAGGGATCAAACCCTAACAAAACTAACTTGATTACATGGTAAATCTCATCCAACCCATCACCGTCCAGCAAGCCTATGATGGAATTACTCACGCACGGCGGTGAGCATCATGAAATTGGTGATGGAGGATGGTTGATGATGACGACAGCGATGAATCCCCCTCTCCGGAGCCCCGAACGGACTCCACATCAGCCCTCCCGAGAGAGATTAGGCGGCGGCTCCGTGTCATAAAATGCGATGAAACTTTCTCTATGATTTTTTTCTCCCTGAGACGGAATATAAGGAGTTGGAGTTGAGGTCGGAGGAGGTCCAGGGGGCCCACGAGATAGGAGGCCGCGCCCTAGGGGGGGCGCCCCTGTCTCGTGGACAGGCTATGGGCCCCCTGGCATTAATTCTTTCGCCAAAAATACTTATAAATTCCAAAAAGTGCCTCCGTGGATTTCCAGGACATTCCGAGAACTTTTCTTTTCTACACATAAAACAACATCATGGCAGTTCTGCTGAAAACAGCGTCAGTCCGGGTTAGTTTCATTCAAATCATGCAAGTTAGAGTCCAAAACAAGGGCAAAAGTGTTTGGAAAAGTAGATACGTTGGAGACATATCAGTGTCTTGTGGGCTGTGTGGGCCTCCGTTTGCAGTGATTCCACTCCCAAAAATCACATATATTCAAAAATAATTCTCTGTAAAATTTTATTGCATTTGGACTTCGTTTGATATGGACTTTCTGGGATACAAAAAACATGCAGAAAACAGGAACTGACACGGGGCTCTAGATCAATAGGTTAGTCCAATAAATCATATAAAAAGTTGCCAAAAATATGTGAAAGTGGTATAATATTGGCATGAAACAATCAAAAATTATAGATACGATGGTGACGTATCAACATCCCCAAGCTTAATTCTTGCTCGTCCTCGAGTAGGTAAATGATAAAAAAGATAATTTTTGATGTGGAATGCTACCTAGCATAAACTTGATCATATGTCTAGTCACAGCATGAATATTAAGACACGAGTGATTCAAATCAATAGTCTATAATTTGACATAAAGACATCAATACTCAGGCATCCCAACAAACAATCATGTCTTTCAAAATATCAACGCTAAAGAAAGCTATCCCTACAAAATCATATAGTCTTGTCATGCTCATCTTCTTAACACAAAGTATTTATCATGCACAACCCGATGACAAGCCGAGCAATTGGTTGATACTTTTTAACGCTGCTTTTAGTTTTTTTTTCAACCTCACGCAATACATGAGCGCAAGCCATGGATATAGCACTACGGGTGGAATAGAGTATGATGATAGGGGTAAATATAGAGAAGACAAAAAAGTAAGAAAGTCTCACATCGATGCAGCTAACCAACGGGCTATGGAGATGCCCATCGATCGATATCAATGAGAGGAGTAGGGATTGCCATGCAACAAATGCACTGAGAGCTATAAGTGTATGAAAGCTCAATATGAAAACTAAGTGGGTGTGCATCTAATCCTATAATGAAAAATTCCCACTAGTATATGAAAGTGACAACATAGGAGACTCTCCATATGAAGAACATGGTGCTACTTTGAAGCACAAGTGTGGTAAAGGATACTAACAATGCCCCTTCTCTCTTTGTTATTTTCCTTCTCTTTTTCTTTTCTCCCCTTTTTTCTTTTTTCTTTATTTCTTTCTTTTTCTTTTTCTCTCATTGTCCGGAGTCTCATCCCGACTTGTGGGGGAATCATAGTCTCCATCATCCTTTCCTCACTGGGCACTGCTCTAAAAATGAATAATGATGATCATCACACTTCTATTTACTTATAAATCAAAAGAAATAAAAATTACAACTTGATACCTATGACAAAGTATGACTCTATATGAATGCCTTTGGCAATGTACCAGGATGTGCAATGATCTAGCATAACATGTATGAAAAATGATGAATGGTGGCTGAGCCGCAACTACTATGTCAGCTATATGATCATGCAAAGCAATATGACAATGAATGCTCAAGTCATCAAACGGAAGCGGTGCAAGTTGCATGGCAATATATCTCGGAATGGCCATGGAAAAGCCCTAATAGGTAGGTATGGTGGCTGTTTTGAGGAAGATATAATAAGGCTTATGTGTGATAGAGTGATACGTCTACAACGTATCTATAATTTATGAAGCATTCATGCTATATTATTATGTGTTTTGAATGATTATGGGCTTTATTATACACTTTTATATTACTTTTGGGGCTAACCTATTAACCGGAGGCCCAACCCATATTGATGTTTTATTGCCTGTTTTAGTATTCCAAGGAAAAGGAATATCAAACGGAGTCCAAACGGAATGAAACCTTCGGCATCGTTATTTTTGGGAAGAATATGATCCTGGAGACTTGGAGATCAAGTCACAAGATACTCGAGGAGGCCTGGAGATAGGGGGGCGCGCCCCCCTACTGGGCGCGCCCCCTGTCTCGTGGGCCCCTCGAGCACCTCTCGACTGACTTCTTTCGCCTATATATGCCTACGTACCCTAAAAACATCGGATATCAAGATAGATTGGGAGTTCCGCCGCCGCAAGCCTCTGTAGCCACCAAAAACCTCTCGGGAGTCTGTTCCGGCACCCTGCCGGAGGGGGAACCCATCACTGGTGGCCATCTTCATCATCCCGGCGCTCTCCATGACGAGGAGGGAGTAGTTCACCCTCGGGGCTGAGGGTATGTACCAGTAGCTATGTGTTTGATCTCTCTCTCTCTCGTGTTCTCTCTCGTGTTCCCTCTATGGCACGATCTTGATGTATCGCGAGCTTTGCTATTATAGTTGGATCTTATGATGTTTCTCCCCCTCTACTCTCTTGTGATGAATTGAGTTTCCCCTTAGAAGTTATCTTATCGGATTGAGTCTTTGATTTGAGAACACTTGATGTATGTCTTGCCGTGTTTATCTATGGTGACAATGGGATATCATGTGCCACTTGATGTATGTTTTGGTGACCAACTTGCGAGTTCTGCCCATGAACCTATGCATAGGGGTTGGCACACGTTTTCTTGACTCTCCGGTAGAAACTTTGGGGCACTCTTTGAAGTACTTTGTGTTGGTTGGATGAATCTGAGATTGTGTGATGCATATCGTATAATCATGCCCACGGATACTTGAAGTGACAATGGAGTATCTAGGTGAAATTAGGGTTTTGGTTGATTTGCCTCTTAAGGTGTTATTCTAGTACGAACTCTTTAATAGATCGATCCGAAAGAATAACTTTGAGGTGGTTTCGTACCCTACCATAATCTCTACGTTTGTTCTCCGCTATTAGTGGCTTTGGAGTGACTCTTTGTTGCATGTTGAGGGATTGTTATATGATCTATCTATGTTATTATTGTTGAGAGAACTTGCACTAGTGAAAGTATGAACCCTAGGCCTTGTTTCCTATCATTGCAATACCGTTTACGCTCACTTTTACCACTTGTTACCTTGCTGTTTTTATATTTTCAGATTACAAAAACCTATATCTACCATCCATATTACACTTGTATCACCATCTCTTCTTGAACTAGTGCACCTATACAATTTACCATTGTATTGGGTGTGTTGGGGACACAAGAGACTCTTTGTTATTTGGTTGCAGGGTTGTTTGGGAGAGACCATCTTCATCCTAAACCTCCCACGGATTCATAAACCTTAGGTCATCCACTTGAGGGAAATTTGCTACTGTCCTACAAACCTGTGCACTTGCAGGCCCAACAATGTCTACAAGAAGAAGGTTGCGTAGTAGACATCAAGCTCTTTTCTGGCGCCCGTTCTTGGGAGGTGAGTGCTTGAAGGTATATCTTTAGATCTTGCAATCGAATCTTTTTGTTTCTTGTTTTATCACTAGTTTAGTTTATAAAAGAAAACTAAAAAAATGGAATTGAGTTTGTCTCATACGCTTCGTCTTTTTAATATCTTTCGTGAGTTTGATGGAAAGGAAAATTGTGCTCAAGTGCTAGAAGAAGAGTGCATTAAAATGCTTGGTACTGAATCTTTGAATGATGAGCATGATTGCAATGTTGTTAGTATGAACTCTTTGAATATCCATAGTACTAATGATGATTGCGCTAGTTATGATGAAAATGTCTCCTATAAGCATGTTGATTTGTGTGGAGTAGATTGGACTTGCATGGACACACCAAATAGAGAAAATAGATATTGCAAGCGGCATAAGTATTTAAAAACTAAAGGTTTGCAAGAAAGTCTTGATGAGTGCGCTAGAAGATTCAATATTTTTCGTGCTCCTTGTGAACTTTGCAATGAACGTGGTCATTTAAATCTCCAATGCAAATTGTTTCATGATCGAATCATGTCCAAAAATTGTGATAACTTGATTACCCTTGGGCATCATAAAGAGCTTAGTCTTCTTTTGGGGTATGAAGAAATGAAACGTATAACTGAGGGTATTCCAAAATTTAATCTTGATAGATTTCTTGATTTTGATCTAGAGGATATTTATATGTTTTGTGCGGAGAATTGCATTGAAAATCCTTATATTGCCAATTACCTAAAGAAAAGAAAGCAAATATAAGATGATGAGAATACTAATGAAAGGGAAGAGACTTCCCAATATCCTCCTAATATTTCTTATGATGAATCAGGTAACGAGGAGGAGTTTTCTATTCAACCAATCTCATCAATAAGGAGCTCAAAGAGGAAGATTGAACCCACACATAATATGAAGAAGAAAAAGAAAAGAAGGAGCAACAAAGGTAAAAAGGTATCCCTCCCAAATGATGTTGCTCCTACTACTCATTGTGATGATGATAATTGCTTTACTATTGGTGCTATCCATATTTTTAATGACGAGAGTGATTATGCTTATGATATGAAAGAGCCCAAGCTTGGGAAGCTATGTTTGATGAGGATGAAATATTTGAGAATATATTTGCTGAAATTAATGTTTGTCCCAAGCTTGGGGATGCTATGTTTAATGAGGATGATACTTTTAGCACCCCAAGTTTTGATATGCAAAGTTGTTATGATGATAGCATGCCTCCTACCTATGATGATTATATTGATGAAAGTGGATTCGGAAGAGTGTCAACTTTAGGAAGTAGTGATCCCACCATTTTGGAGGATGTTGAATTTTATTGTGATGAATATGAAAGTGGATTTGGAAGAGTGTCAACTTTATTTAGTGATTCCACTATCTTGGGAGAGGTTTCAATCGATTATGATGAGAATGAAGTTGCTACTTATGATGATTATTGTGATGAAACTTATGATATAAAAAGTAGTGATGATTATATTTACAAATCTTGTCATTATTATGATTACCCTTTTTCTGAACATTACTCTTTTAATGAGGAAACAATTTTTAGTGTCCAAGTCTCTTATGATACTCCCACTATTCCGAATGAGAAGAATTTTGCTTATGTGGAGAGTAGTAAATCTTCTATGCTTGTAGATCATGAAAATAATGCTTTAGGTGCTTGTTATATTGTTGAATTAATTCATGATGATACTGAAAATTATTATGAGGGAGGAACATATGCTTGTAGGAATTGCAATAATGTCAAGTTTCCTCTCTATGTGTTGAAAATCTTGAAGCTATGCTTGTTTTACCTTCCTATGCTTGTTGATTATTGTTCCCATAAGTTGTTTGCCCACAAAATCCCTATGAATAGGAAGTGGGTTAGACTTAAATGTGCTAGTCATATTCTACATGATGCTCCCTTTATGTTTCAATTCCTATGTCTTATGTGAGCATCATTGAAATCATCATGCCTAGCTAGGGGCTTTAAACGTTAGCGCTTGTTGGGAGGCAACCCAACTTTATTTTAGTTTCTTGATTTTTGGTTCTGTTTAGTAATAAATAATCCATCTATCTTCTGTTTAGATGTGGTTTTATGTTTTAATTAGTGTTTGTGCCAAGTAGAACGTTTGGGAATACTTGGGTGAAGTCTTTATGATCATGCTGTAAAAAACAGAAACTTTAGCGCTCACGAGATTAGCTTCAACTTTTCACTGGAGAGTGCTATTTAGTCGATTCTTTTTGCATATGATTACTAGACAAATTCCTCAGGTCCACCAATTTATTTTAGAATTTTTGGAGTTCCAGAAGTTTGCGTTAGTTACAGATTACTACAGACTGTTCTGTTTTTGACAGATTCTGTTTTTCGTGTGTTGTTTGCTTATTTTGATGAATCTATGGCTAGTAAAATAGTTTATAAACCATAGAGAAGTTGGAATACAGTAGGTTTAACAACAATATAAGTAAATAATGAGTTCATTACAGTACCTTGAAGTGGTGTTTTGTTTTCTTTCGCTAACGGAGTTCACGAGTTTTCTGTTAAGTTTGTGTTGTGAAGTTTTCAAGTTTTGGGTAAAGATTCGATGGACTATGGAATAAGGAGTGGCAAGAGACTAAGCTTGGGGATTCCCAAGGCACCCCAAGTTAATATTCAAGGACAACCAAGAGCCTAAGCTTGGGGATGCCCCGGATGGCATCCCCTCTTTCGTCTTCGTTCATCGGTAACTTTACTTGGAGCTATATTTTTATTCACCACATGATATGTGTTTTGCTTGGAGCGTCATTTTCTTTTGTTAGGTTTTGCTCGCTGTTATTTAGAATAGTGTTTTGCATCTTTAGTTTCAACAAAAAGTCAAGGATAGCCTTCGCCATGCTTATTTTGCTAGTATACATGTTGCTGTTTGAAAACAGAAAGTTTACCGCTGTTGCAATCATTCCCTAGAAAAGTCAGAGAGTGGTATAATGTTGATTCTTTTTGCATATTGAGCTCTGATAAATTTTGTTACAGTGGGAATTTTAGTTCATACTTTTTGGAGTTAGGGAAGTATTGATACTCTTGCATTCTTTACAGACTGTACTGTTTTGGCAGATTGCTGTTATGTTTGCGTTGTTTGCATATGTTTGCTTGTTTAATGATTCTATTTAAGGATAGGAGTATTAAATATGCAAAGACATTTAGTATTCAATGTTGAATAATAATTTTAGTAATTTGTCACAGTAGAAAATGATAAGGTTTTGCATTTGTTTATACTAACCTATCTCACGAGTTCTTGTTGAGTTTGGTGTGTATGAAGCATTTGATAAAAAGAGAAACCATGATATGAGAGGAATTAAGGAGACACAAAATTTCAAGCTTGGGGATGCCCAAGGCACCCCAAGATAATATTGTAATAAGTCTCAAGCATCTAAGCTTGGGTATGCCTCGGTAGGCATCCCACATTTCTTCTTCAACAACTAACGGTTAGTATCGGTTGAGCCTAAATTTTTGCTTCTTCACATGAGTTGTGCTATCCTTACAATGTCATTTTATTTTGTTTTGCTTGCTGTTTGAATACAATACCAAGATCTGAAATTCTTAAATGAGAGAGTGTCTTCGCATAGTTACATAATTATTTAGCTACTCATTGATCTTCACTTATATCTTTTTGGAGTAGTTTGTCATTTACTCGTGTGCTTCACTTATATCCTATGAGTAAATTGTTGAATGAGTTGATTGTCATAAATATGAAATTATATATGTCTCATTTGCTTATCCCATGGGGAGTAATGACTTCACATATAAGAAGTAGAGGTTGTAAATTTATTGAAGGTTAGCAAGCATTGTATTGGTCATTTGAACAATTCATGAAAGAATATTGAAGGAAGAGAGATTTCACATATAAATATACTATCCTAGACATCTTTTATAGTTGGGAGAACTCATTAAGTATGACATGCTAAAGAGTTGATGTTTGACAAGGAAGACAACGTAATGGTTTATGTTTTCCGACATCTCAGTTAAAGTATATTGTCATGGATCATTCAAACATGTTGAGGTTGCCTTTCCCCCTCATGCTAGCCAAAATTCCTTGCACCAAGTAGAGATACTACTTGTGCTTCCAAATATCCTTAAACCCAGTTTTTTTCCATGAGAGTCCGCTATACCTACTTATGGATTGAGTAAGATCCATCAAGTAAGTTGTCATCGGTGCAAGCAATAAAATTTGCTCTCTAAATATGCATGACTTATTAGTGCGGAGAAAATAAGCTTTGTACGAACTTGTTATGGAAGCAATAAAAGCGACGGACTGCATAATAAAGGTCCATATACAAGGGGCAATATAAAGTGACGTTCTTTCGCATTAAGTTTTGTGTATCCAACCCTAAAAGCGCATGACAACCTCTGCTTCCCTCTGCGAAGGGCCTATCTTTTACTTTATGTCTTTTACTTTTATGCAAGAGTCAAGGTGATCTTCACATTTCCCTTTTTCATTTTATCCTTTGGCAAGCACTTTGTGTTGGGGTGATCCTGATATATATATCCAATTGGATGTAAGTTAGCATGAATTATTATTGTTGACATCACCCAAAGGTGAATACGTTTGGAGGCAACATTATAAGCCCCAATCTTTCTCTGTGTCTGATTAAAACTTCATAACCACAAGTATTGCGTGAGTGTTAGCAATTGTAGAAGACTATATGATAATTGAGTATGTGAAGTTTGCTAAATCAAAGCTCTGACATAGACTTTTCCTAGAAGTAAGATGAATTGCAATTTTTTAATGACTAAGAATGAAGTTTCCTAGTTTTCAAGAAAGTTTATGGTATATGCTTTGACATGTGAATTGCTTGTTACTTTATCATGAGAAGTTTTATGAGATGAACTACTGTTATGACATATTATCATGCTAGAAAAGGTGATTGAAATTATCATTGATCAAACTTGTGCACCTTCTAGCATTCAAACTTCATAAATTCTTTCTTTTATCATTTACCTACTCGAGGACGAGTAGGAATTAAGCTTGGGGATGCTGATATGTCTCCAACGTATCTATAATTTATGAAGATTCATGCTATATTATTATGTGTTTTGAATGATTATGGGCTTTATTATACACTTTTATATTACTTTTGGAACTAACCTATTAACCGGAGGCCCAGCCCATATTGCTGTTTTATTGCATGTTTCAGTATTCCGAGGAAAAGGAATATCAAACGGAGTCCAAACGGAATGAAACCTTCGGCATCGTTATTTTTGGGAAGAATATGATCCTGGAGACTTGGAGATCAAGTCAGAAGATACTCGAGGAGGCCAGGAGGTAGGGGGCGCCCCCCCTACTGGGCGCCCCCTGTCTTGTGGGCCCCTCGAGCACCTCCCGACCGACTTCTTTCGCCTATATATGCCTACGTACCCTAAAAACATCGGATATCAAGATAGATCGGGAGTTCCGCCGCCGCAAGCCTCTATAGCCACAAAAAACCTCTCGGGAGTCCGTTCTGGCACCCTGCCAGAGGGGGAACCCATCACCGGTGGCCATCTTCATCATCCCGGCGCTCTCCATGACAAGGAGGGAGTAGTTCACCCTCGGGGCTGAGGGTATGTACAAGTAGCTATGTGTTTGATCTCTCTCTCTCTCTCTCTCTCTCTCTCGTGTTCTCTCTCGTGTTCCCTCTATGGCACGATCTTCATGTATCGCGAGCTTTGCTATTATAGTTGGATCTTATGATGTTTCTCCCCCTCTACTCTCTTGTGATGAATTGAGTTTCCCCTTTGAAGTTATCTTATCGGATTGAGTCTTTGATTTGAGAACACTTGATGTATGTCTTGCCTGTTTATCTGTGGTGACAATGGGATATCACGTGCCACTTGATGTATGTTTTGGTGACCAACTTGCGGGTTCCGCCCATGAACCTATGCATAGGGGCTGGCACACGTTTTCTTGACTCTCCGGTAGAAACTTTGGGGCACTCTTTGAAGTACTTTGTGTTGGTTGGATGAATCTGAGATTGTGTGATGCATATCGTATAATCATGCCCACAGATACTTGAAGTGACAATGGAGTATCTAGGTGACATTAGGGTTTTGGTTGATTTGTGTCTTAAGGTGTTATTCTAGTACAAACTCTTTAATAGATCGATCCGAAAGAATAACTTTGAGGTGGATTCGTACCCTACCATAATATCTATGTTTGTTCTCCACTATTAGTGGCTTTGGAGTGACTCTTTGTTGCATGTTGAGGGATTGTTATATGATATATCTATGTTATTATTGTTGAGGGAACTTGCACTAGTGAAAGTATGAAACCTAGGCCTTGTTTCCTATCATTGCAATGCCGTTTACGCTCACTTTTACCACTTGTTACCTTGCTGTTTTTATATTTTCAGATTACAAAAACCTATATCTACCATCCATATTGCACTTGTATCAACATCTCTTCGCCGAACTAATGCACCTATACAATTTACCATTGTATTGGGTGTGTTGGGGACAAAAGAGACTCTTTGTTATTTGGTTGCAGGGTTGTTTGAGAGAGACCATCTTCATCCTACGCCTCCCACGGATTGATAAACCTTAGGTCATCCACTTGAGGGAAATTTGCTACTGTCCTACAAACCTGTGCACTTGCAGGCCCAACAACGTCTACAAGAAGAAGGTTGCGTAGTAGACATCATAGAGCGTATCATATCATGGGGTTTGGATGCACCTGCGAAGTTTGCACCACGTCTCGATGTGAGAAAGGGCAATGCACGGTACCGTAGAGGCTAGCAAATTGCGAAAAGGTAAGAGTTCATATAATCCATGGACTCACATTAGTCATAAAGAACTGGTATTTTTATTGCAAAAGTTTTATTAGCCCTCGAAGCAAAGTACTACTACGCATGCCCCTAGGGGGATAGATTGGTAGGAAAAGACCATGACTTGTCCCCGACCGCCACTCATAAGGAAGATAATCAATAATAAATCATGCTCCAACTTCATAGCATAACGAGACTATACGTGCATGCTTCGGGAATCACAAACCTTAACAACAATATTCTTACTAACCACAACCGTTTACTAGTACCTCCCACATATTCCATCTCTATACATTGCAAGGAATCAAACATATCATATTCAGTTATCCATATGTTTTATGTAGGATTTTATGACTAACCATGCAATTGACCAATTCCTGTCGACTCTCTAAATAGATCTAAGTGAAGCATGAGAGTTTAATTATTTCTACAAAAGGCCATGCTCTAATAAATATAAGTGAAGAAAAAGAGCATTCTACAAACAACGGGTTTCTATGTGAAGAGAAACAGGCAATCCAAACTTCAAATGATATAAGTGAAGCACATGAAGCATTCTATAAAGCCATACTCAAAAGATATAAGTGAAGTGCAATGAGCATTCTGTAAATCAACCATGGACTATCTCATACCAGCATGGTGCATACAGAAAAATGAAAAATAAACACAAAAGACGCTCCAAGATTTGCACATATCGCAGGAACGAAACGAATCCGAAAACATAATGATACTTGTTGAAGAAAGATGGGATGCCTTCCGAGGCATCCCCAAGCTTAGACGCTTGAGTCTCCTTGAATATTTATTTGGGGTGCCTTGGGCATCCCCAAGCTTGAGCTCTTGCCTCTCCCTCATTCTCCTCACATCGAGACCTCCTCGATCTTCGAACACTTCATCCACACAAAACTTAACCGAACTTTTAGTGGCCGGGTTAGTGAATATGCAATGAAATACCATCATGTACTACTGTAACATTATTGTATAATTATAATCAAACATTACCCATTGTACGCTATCACAATTCTATGGCCCCAATCCAAGGAGGCTTCAACAAGAATTCAAACATACGCAAATAATGAAGCTATAACAGCAATCTGTGAAAACAGGACAGTCTGTAAAGATTTGATCATCCACCATACTTCTGTAACTCTAAACATTCTGAAAATTAGGACAAAATTAACATTTTGTATAGAAATAAAGTACAAAAAGTTTCATAACCGTTTGACGTTCGAGTAAAAAATGTAAAATCGCGCACTACGACCGAAGTTTCTGTTTTGCACCGCACAAACCAACAAGCAATTTAATCATCCTAAAGGCAAACCTTGGCACATTATTTTTATAATGCAATAGAATTGTACAAGGGGATAATTATTTTTGTGAGAATCTTCATAAAAAATTCTACATTGTTTCCATGGGCATGAACACAAGTGGTCAAGGTCGACCCTCACTTCCCCAATGCATCACCTTTCAATCGCTTCTCTTTTTGAAAAAGTTTTTAAGTTCCCCTCTATATTTTTTTATTTTAAACTTTATAAAAGAACTCAACTGAAAGAATTGACTCTTTAAAACTTCCGGGTTGTCTCCCTGGCAGCGCTTTCTTTAAATCCATTAAGCTAGGCATAAAGTGCTAAATTAATGAATCCACCCGTATCCCAAGGTATATCAAAGACAATTTTAATTAACAATGATTTGGAATTAAGTAGTGAGCACAAAGCAACATATATCAAGTAATGACGAAGTCTAACTCTCTTCCTATGCATCGACATGTCATACAAGAACAAATCATGGACATCAAGTAAAGGCCAATACATAGCATAAGCAGTTTCTTGCAATTTTATCGTGTTGGAAACAAAAAGAGGTGGAGATGTAGTTCCTCTCTCATAATAATTGCAAGTAGAAGCAGCAAGCACATGCATATTATATTCCTCAAAATTATCATGTGCAACGGTAAAAGGCAACCCATCAATATAATCATTAATAAGTGCAAACTTCTCCAATATATTGTAGTTTGGAGAATTCAAAACGATAATAGGACTATCATGTGTGGGTGTAATATCAACAATGTCATTCTTAACATAAGGAAATATAGCAAGTTCATCTCCATAAGAATCATTCAAATTGGCATCATGGCCACAAGCATAGCAAGCATCATCAAAAAGGGATATTTCAAACGAATAAACGGGATCATAACAATTATCATGGCATTCGTCCTTCGGTAAGAACGAAGGGAAACTAAACAATGTATGAGTTGAACAGTTACTCTCATTAGAAGGTGGGCACAGGTGATCAATCCGCTCTTCCTCCTTTTGTTCTTCACTCTCCTCATCATCTTTTTCATCCAATGAGCTCAAAGTTTCATCAATTCCTTCTTCCATAGACTCCTGAAAAATATTAGTCTCTTCTTGGACAGCGGAGACTTTCTCAATAAATATATCAATATCGGAATTGTATTTGTAATTATCATAGCAATATTTAAGGATGCCAAAATTTTCAGGTCATCAAAAGCTTCATACTTTTCAAACAAAGATTCAATTTCATAAGCACCCTTAAAAGCAACAAATTTTTCTATTCTTTCCACATCATAGTAATCATATATACCTCTAGCATAAGAAGCCAAGCTTTCATTATCATTAAATTTGCATGAAAAGGGAAGGTGTGGAGCATTCATCCTAGAGCAACAAGTAAAATCATATCTCAAGCATAAATCCCAAGCATATCAATGCAACATATAAATTTGATCCCATAAAAGTTTCCCTTTTTGTGTAAACCGACAATCCCTAAAGTATTCACGTTGATCCAACATTACTCCCATTATCATGTTGAATGGGGTTTTCTCAGGATTATCAAAATAGTGCAAAATATTTTTCACATGACGAGCATCGAGGGTTTTAGGAGGTTCCCCATCTCCGTGAGTAGCAAGTATCACTAATATTTTTGGTGTTTCGTGTTCCATATCCATAACTAAAGATAGAGAACAACTTAGAACAGAAAATAAAAACTACTTAGTGATAAAGCAAACAAGCACACATGAGAATATTCACCCCACGCTATTGCTCCCCAGAAACGGCGCCAGAAAAAGGTCTTGATAACCCACAAGTGTAGGGGATCATTTGTAGCCTTCTTCAATAAATAAGAGTGTCAAACCCAACGAGGAGCTAAAGGCAGAATAAATATTAGCTCAGGTTCTATCGACCACCGATACAACTCTACGCACACTTGACGTTTGCTTTACCTAAAACAAGTATGAAACAATTTTGCAAGAATAAAACTACGAGTACTTTGCGGGAATAAAACTACGGATAAATTGCAAGGTAGTAAATGAAGGAAATATGCCCTAGAGGCAATAATAAAGTTATTATTTATTTCCTTATTTCATGATAAATTTTTATTATTCATGCTAGAATTGTATTAACCGGAAACTTAGTACATGTGTGGATACATAGACAAACAGAGTGTCACTAGTATGCCTCTACTTGACTAGCTCGTTGAATCAAAGATGGTTAAATTTCCTAGCCATAGACATGAGTTGCCATTTGATTAACGGGAACACATCATTACAGAATGATGTGATTGACTTGACCCATTCCGTTAGCTTAGCACTTGATCGTTTAGTATATTGCTATTGCTTTCTTCATGACTTATACATGTTCCTATGACTATGAGATTATGAAACTCCCAGATACCGGAGGAACACTTTGTGTGCTACCAAACGTCACAACGTAACTAGGTGATTATAAAGGTGCTCTACAGGTGTCTCCGATGGTACTTGTTGAGTTGGCATAGATCAAGATTATGATTTGTCACTCCAATTGCCGGATAGGTATCTCTGGGCCCTCTCGGTAATGCACATCAATATAAGCCTTGCAAGCAATGTGACTAATGAGTTAGTTGCGGGATGATGCATTACGGAACGAGTAAAGAGACTTGCCGAAAACAAGATTGAACTAGGTATTGAGATACCGGCGATCGAATCTCGGGCAAGTAACATACCGATGACAAAGGGAACAACGTATGTTGTTATGCGGTTTGACCGATAAAGATCTTCGTAGAATATGTAGGAACCAATATGAGCATCCAGGTTCCGCTATTGGTTATTGACCGGAGACGTGTCTCGGTCATGTGTACATAGTTCTTGAACCAGTAGGGTCCGCACGCTTAACGTTCGGTGACGATCGGTATTATGAGTTTATGTGTTTTGATGTACCTAAGATAGTTCGGAGTCCCAGATATGATCATGGACATGACGAGGAGTCTCGAAATGGTCAAGACATAAAGATAGATATATTGGACGACTATGTTTGGACATCGGAAGGGTTCCGAGTGAGTTCGGGCATATCGAGGAGTATCGGGGGTTACGGAACCCCCCGGGGAGTGTAATGGGCCTTATGGGCCTTAGTGGAGAGAGTGAGGGGCGGCCAAGGCAGGCCACGTGCCCCCTCCGCCTCTAGTCTGAATTAGACTAGGTAAGGGGGGGGGCAGCGCCCCCCTTTCCTTCTCCCTCTCTCCTCCTTCCTTCTCTCCTACTCCTACTACATGGAAGGGGGGGGGAATTGTACTCCCGGTGGGAGTAGGACTCCCCATGGGGCGCGCCATAGGAGGGCCGGCCCTCCCCCTCCTCCACTCCTTCATATACGGGGGTGGGGGGCACCCCATAGACACACAAGTTGATCATTGATCTTTTAGCCGTGTGCGGTGCCCCCCTCCACCATAATCCACCTCGGTCATATCGTCGTAGTGCTTAGGCGAAGCCCTGCGCTGGTAAATTCATCATCACCGTCGCCACGCCGTCATGCTGACGGAACTCTCCCTCAGCCTCAACTAGATCAAGAGTACGAGGGACGTCATCGAGCTGAACGTGTGCAGATCGCGGAGGTGCCATACTTTTGGTACTAGGATCGGTCGGATCGTGAAGACGTACGACTACATTAACCGCGTTGTCATAACGCTTCCGCTTACAGTCTATGAGGGTACGTGGATTACACTCTCCCCTCTCATTGCTATGCATCACCATGATCTTGCGTGTACGTAGGAATTTTTTTGAAATTACTGCGTTCCCCAACAGTGGCATCCGAGCCAGGTCTATGCGTAGATGTTATATGCACGAGTAGAACACAAGTGAGTCGTGGGCGATACTAGTCATACTGCTTACCAGCATGTCATACTTTGATTTGGCGGTATTGTTGGATGAAGCGGCCCGGACTGACATTACGCGTACGCTTACGCGAGACTGGTTCTACCGGCGTGCCGCTGCAATTGGTGACGGGTGTCAGTTTCTCCAACTTTAGTTGAATCGAGTGTGGCTACGCCCGGTCCTTGTTGAAGGTTAAAATAACACATACTTGCTCGTTGTGGTTTTGATGCGTAGGTAAGAACGGTTCTTGCTCAGCCCGTAGCAGCCATGTAAAACTTGCAACAACAAAGTAGAGGATGTCTAACTTGTTTTTGCAGGGCATGTTGTGATGTGATATGGTCAAGACATGATGCTAAATTTTATTGTATGAGATGATCATGTTTTGTAACAAAGTTATCGGCAACAGGCAGGAGCCATATGGTTTTCGCTTTATTGTATGAAATGCAATCGCCATGTAATTGCTTTACTTTATCACTAAGCGGTAGCGATAGTCGTAGAAGCAATAGTTGGCGAGACGACAACGATCCTACGATGAAGATCAAGGTGTCACGCCAGTGATGATGGTGATCATGACGGTGCTTTGGAGACGGCGATCAAAGGCACAAGGTGATGATGGCCATATCATATCACTTATATTGATTGCATGTGATGTTTATCCTTTATGCATCTTATTTTGCTTAGATCGGCGGTAGCACTATAAGATGATCTCTCACTAAATTTCAAGGCATACGTGTTCTCCCTGAGTATGCACTGTTGTGGAAGTTCGTCATGCCGAGGCACCACGTGATGATCGGGTGTGATAAGCTCTACGTTCACATACAACGGGTGCAAGCCAGTTTTGCACACGCAGAATACTCGGGTTAAACTTGACGAGCCTACCATATGCAGATATGGCCTCGGAACACTGAGACCGAAGGTCGAGCGTGAATCATATAGTAGATATGATCTACATAGTGTTGTTCACCATTGAAAACTACTCCATCTCACGTGATGATCGGACATGGTTTAGTTGATATGGATCAAGTGATCACCTAGTTGATTCGAGGGCTCTCTATCTAAGTGGGAGTTCTTAAGTAATTTGATTAATTGAACTTCAATTTATCATGAACTTAGTACCTGATAGTATTTTGCATGTCTATGTTGTTGTAGATAGATGGCCCGTGATGTTGTTCCGTTGAATTTTAATGCGTTCATAGAGAAAGCTAAGTTGAAAGATGATGGTAGCAACTACACTGACTGGGTCCGTGATATGAGGATTATCCTCATTGCTGCATAGAAGAATTATGTCCTTGATGCACCGCTAGGTGACAGACCGATTGCAGGAGTAGATGCAGATGTTATGAACGTTTGGCAAGCTCGATATGATGACTACTTGATAGTTTAGTGCACCATGCTTTACGGCTTAGAATCGGGGCTTCAAAGACGTTTTGAACACCAAGGAGCATATGATATGTTCCAAGAGTTGAAATTAGTATTTCAGACTCATGCCCATGTCGAAAGGTATGAGACCTTTGACAAGCACTTTGCCTACAAGATGGAGGAGAATTGCTCAGCTAGTGAGCATGTGCTCAGAATGTCTAAGTACTACAATCACTTGAATCAAGTGGGAGTTAATCTTCCAGATAAGATAGTGATTGACAGAGTTCTCTAGTAACTATCACCAACTTACTAGAACTTTGTGATGAACTATAATATGCAGGGAATAACGGAAATGATTCCCAAGCTCTTCGTGATGCTAAAATCGACAAAGGTAGAAATCAAGAAAAGCATCAAGTGTTGATGGTTAACAAGACCACTAGTTCCAAGAAAAAGGACAGAGGGAAGAAGGGGAACTTCAAGAAGAACCACAAGCAAGTTGCTGCTCAAGTGAAGAATCCCAAGTCTATACCTAAGCCTGAGACTAAGTGCTTCTACTTGCAAAGGACTGGTCCTCGGAAGCAGAACTGCCCCAAGTATTTGGCGGATAAGAAGGATGGCAAAGTGAATAAAGGTATATTTGATATACATGTTATTGATGTGTACTTTACTGTGTTTATAGCAAACCCTCGGTATTTGATACTAGTTTAGTTGCTAAGATTAGTAACTCGAAACGGGAGTTGCAGAATGAATAGAGACTAGTTAAGGGTGAAGTAACGATATGTGTTGGAAGTGGTTCCAAGATTGATATGATCATCATCCGACACTCCCTATACTTTCGGGGTTAGTGTTGAACCTAAATAAATATTATTTGGTGTTTGCGTTAAGCATGAATATGATTTGATCATGTTTATTGCAATATGGTTATTCATTTAAAGTCAGAGAATAAGTGTTATTCTGTTTACATGAATAAAACCTTCAATGGTCATACACCCAAGGTGAATGGTTTATCGAATCTCGATCTTAGTGATACACATATTCATAATATTGAAGCCAAAAGATGCAAAGTTAATAATGATAGTGCAACTTATTTGTGGCACTGCCGTTTAGGTCATATTGGTGTAAAGTGCATGAAGAAAATCCATGTTGATGGGCTTTTGGAATCACTTGATTATGAATTATTTGATGCTTGTGAACCATGCCTCATGGGCAAGATGACTAAGACTCAGTTCTCCGGAACATGAAGCGAGCAACAGACTTGTTGGAAATAATACATACTGATGTATGCAGTCCGATGGGTGTTGACGCTCGCGGCAGGTATCGTTATTTTCTGACGTTCACAGATGATTTGAGCAGATATGGGTATATCTACTTGATGAAACATAAATCTTAAATATTTGAAAAGTTCAAATATTTTCAGAGTGAAGTGGAAAATCATCGTAACAAGAAAATAAAGTTTCTACGATCTGATCATGGAGGAGAATATTTGAGTTACGAGTTTGGTCTTCATTTGAAACAATGCGGAATAGTTTCGCAACTCACGCCACCTGGAACACCACAGCGTAATGGTGTGTCCGAGCATCGTAACCGTACTTTATTAGATATGGTGCCATCTATGGTGTCTCTTACCGATTTAGCACTATCGTTTTGGGGTTATGCGTTCGAGACAGCTGCATTCACGTTAAATAAGGCACCATCTAAATCCGTTGAGATGACACCATATGAACTGTGGTTTTGCAAGAAACCAAAGTTGTCCTTTCTTAAAGTTTGGGGTTGCGATGCTTATGTAGCGACCCGACCTCAGATGGTCAAGTCTCTGTGCTTCCGTGTCATCCCTGGATCGGTAATGCTGACACACACAGTACTCGAAGGATTTATAACAGAGTAGCAATCACACACTTATTACATCGAATGTCTCAAAAGAGAACTTATTACAATAATATGGCTTAAGGCCATCTAATACGACAACAACGGAAGGCTTGGAAGATAAAGTGAGTCCATCAACTCCAACGGCATAGCTGAGCTGCACGGCAGTGACCTAACGAATCTTACTCCTCGTCTGAAAAGTCTGCAACATAATACGTTGCAGCCGAGAATGGGTCAAGACATGGAATATCTTGGCAATGTAACACAATAGAGCAATAACATAATAATGCTAACACTACATGCATGTTTGGCTGGTGGAAAGCTCTCTGATTCTGGTTTGCGGAAAGCCAATTTTTCCCTACATCAAAGGAATAAATTTTAATTTAACTATCATGGTGGTTGAAACATCATTGAGAAGGTATAACCCCAACTCAATCCCAATTAAAATAATTAACATCCCAGCAATATTAATTTAGAGTGATGAGATACATGTGAATACTCAAGTACTAGATACTCGAATTGTCCATAACCGGGACACGGCTAACCATGATTAGATTGTACACTCTGCAGAGGTTTGCGCACTTTTCCCCACAAGACTCGATCGCCTCCATGATTTCTCGCACTACATGGTGTTTGAGAAGCGGATGACCGAGACACAGTCTTTCAGAAACATTAACTCTCTACTCCGGGTAGACCATACCAAACCTACAAAACCCACTACCTGCTGATCTACCTCTTCAAGAGCTTCACGTAACTTACACAACTATGCTAGAGCCCATAATAGCTTGTGGCTGCACACGGAAGTTTCTAGCATGAATAATCTCAGTTAACCATTAATTAACAATCTCCCAGGTGCCTCAATCCACCCAGATGTGTATTAAAGTTGCCACCTTAAGTTAACCATTAATTAACAATATCACATCTGTCATGAATAACTCTCAAACGCAACCACGTCTACGAGCATGGCATAGCAATATAAGCAACACGTAGAAGTAACTCCCAAGGGTTTGATAGTAACAGGCAATAGGTTCCTACCTCATCATCTACTTCCCAACCCACAAATTAATGACATCCTAACCATGCGATGTGCGAGGGTTGAAACTAATGCCTAAAAACTGGGTATGAAAAGAGTATGATCAAAGTGTTACTTGCCTTGTTGACGATCCGGGAATCCTAGAGACTCGTAGTAACACGCTTCGTACTCCGGGAATTCTATCGCAATCAAACAAAAGCATATATAAGCAACAAGCAAAGATGCACAAACGAAACTTCAACTGAAAGAGGTTGACCGGAGAGTTCAACTTAAGAACTCCGGTTCACAAGAAGAATCAAACCAAACGGAGCAACGAAACTCAAACGGCGAAAGAAACAAGATCTGTTTACTAATCTGAACTAGGGTCAAATTTTACAGAGGCAAAAACTTGTTTGAGTTGGCTATTCGGAAAGAGGGTTTCGAGATGAAACTCCAGGCGCTTGAATCGCTGATTCCGATAAACGAGCGAAAAAGTTATACTAGTTCGAACATCGGATCGAAATCGCGATCGTAAATTCGCGGAATAAATCCGATAAAAAGAAAAAAAAAGCGACGAACGGCTAAGCGAGCGAGCGTTCGTTAGCAGAAACTAACGACGAACACGTTCGTTAGAACGAACGAACGAGCTTAACGCCGCTAAACAAATAAACCGGAAAAACCGATCTATATAAAAAAGCGAACTAGGGTTTTTCTAAAAAACCCGAAGGATTTTCTTTAAAAAACCGGGCGGCGGGTGGCTACTTCGGCGAGGTCG
Source organism: Aegilops bicornis (assembly GCA_021605145.1). Classification (NCBI taxonomy): domain Eukaryota; kingdom Viridiplantae; phylum Streptophyta; class Magnoliopsida; order Poales; family Poaceae; genus Aegilops; species Aegilops bicornis. The sequence continues at coordinate 163,791,446 of CM038670.1, read as the reverse complement.
TCCCGTGGTGGGGCGACTCGGCGGGACGGGCAGGGGCGGGGACTCGGCGGGCGCTGGGTGGCGGCGGGAGGCGACATGGCGACCACGGCGGCAGCGGCTCGGGCAAGGCGCGAGAGGCGAGGGCGGGCGGCGGCTCGGGGCTCGGCTCCGTGCTCGGTGGTCGTGGTGGCTAGAGGGGCTTATATAGGTTGGGGGCTCCGACTTGGGGAAGGGGCAAGGCGGCGGCGGCGTGGCGGTTTCGGGTCGGACAGGCGGCTCGGCTCGGGCGGGCTGCTCGGTGGGCCCTTAGCCCGATCGAGTATGGTCCTCTTTTTTAAACGTTCATGAAACTTATAAAAATTCTAGAAAAATAAATAAAAATCTAAAAATACCAAAACAAGTTTTCTCCGTCTAAATAAAATATTTAGAACAAGATGAACTTTTCTTGGCCCCTAAAAAGCAATTTTTAAAACATGCAATTTTTTTTCTAGGGCAAATAAAATTCCAAATAAATCAAACAAAAATCTAAATAATGATTTTAACATTTTTCCTCCGATATTTCAATTATTTTGGAGAAGTCATATTATCTCCTCTCATTTATTATTTCAAAATGAAATATTTTCTGAAGAGAAAATAATTAAAATAAAAAATCCTCGTCTTCACTACTTGATAAAAATCAAATATGAAAATCGAAAAATCCCCAACTCTCTCCGAGGGTCCTTGAGTTGCTTAGGGTTTCAAGGATTGCAAACAAAGGCAATAAAATATGATATGCATGGATGACCTATGTATAACATGCCAAATTGAAAATTTGGGATGTTACAAACCTACCCCCCTTAAGATGAATCTCGCCCTTGAGATTCGGGTTGGCTAGAAAATAGGTGTGGATGGTCCTTGCGAATATCATCTTCTCGCTCCCAGGTGGCTTCCTCCTCGGTATGGTGGCTCCACTGAACTTTGCAAAACTTGATAACCTTGCTGCGAGTGACTCGACTATCGAAATCGAGAATCTTTACTGGCTTCTCCTCATAAGTCAAATTACTATCCAACTGTATCGCCTCTAGGGGCAATGTATCATTTAACGGTATATCGACCATCTCAGCGTGGCACTTCTTCAGCTGTGATACGTGAAACACATCGTGAACTCCTGACAATCCTTCAGGTAACTCCAGCTTGTAGGCAACTTCTCTCATCCGTTCCAAAACACGATACGGTCCTACAAATCTTGGGGCTAACTTTCCCTTTACTCCAAAACGTTTCTCTCCCCTCAAGGGTGATACTCATGAGATAGGCTCATCTCCAATTTCATAGGTTACTTCCTTGCGTTTTGCATCTGCGTAACTCTTACATCTAGATCGAGCAATCTTTAGTACATCTCGATCAGTTTAACCTTCTCCTCTCGATTCCTTGATTAAATCTGGTCCAAACAACCGACGGTCTCCAACCTCATCCCACATCAATGGTGTTCTACATCTGCGTCCATACAGAGCTTGAACGGTGCCATCTTCAAACCGGCTCGGTAGCTGTTGTTGTCACGAGAACTTCTGCGTCTGACAAATTGTCATCCCAACTAGATCCATAATATAGCGCATGTGCTCTCAACATGTCCTCCGTAATCTGATTGACTCTCTCTGCATCCCATCCGTGCATGGGTGGAACGCGGTACTAAACTCCAATCTGGTACCCAAAGTCCGTGTAGCTGATGCCAAAACTTTGAAGTAAATTGTGTTCCTCTATCTGATACGATGCTCCTCGGAACTCCATGCAAACATACGATCCTGGTCATATATATCTTGGCCAACTTTGCACTTGTATAGGTTGTTTTCACTGGGATGAAATGGGATACTTTGGTCAAACGATCCACAACTACCCATATTGAATCATATCCTGCCTTGGTTCTGGGCAATCCGGTAATAAAGTACATGCCAAGTTCGTCCCACTTCCATTCGGGTATTGGCAAAGGCTGTAACAATCCTGCTGGCTTCTGATGCTCTGCCTTCACTCTCTGACATACATCACATACGGCTACATACTCGGCAATATCCTTCTTCATACCAGTCCACCAGAAATGTTCCTTCAAATCCAAATACATTTTGGTGTTTCCGGGGTGAATCGAGTATGGTGAGTCATGGGCCTCCTGAAGTATTAACTTCCTGATCTCCGAATTGTTGGGCACATAAATCCGGTCCTCAAACCACAAGGTATCGTGCTCATCCTCGCGAAAACCTTTGGCTTTTCCTTCGCCCATCTTCTCTCTTATCTCGGCAATCTCTTTGTCCTCCTTCTGAGCTTCTCGAATCTTGTCCAACAATGTCGACTGAACCTCCATTGTTGCAATAAAACCTCGTGGAACAATCTCCAATCGAAGTTCCATGACCTCCGCAGCTAATTCCTTTGGCAATCCCTTGCTTTCAAGGATATTAGCATAACTCTTCCGGCTCAAAGCGTGCGCTTTCTGACGTTGGCCTTTCCTGGATGATAGTGTAGCTTCATGTCGCAATCCTTTATAAGTTCCAGCCATATCCTCTGTCTGAGGTTTAACTCCTTCTGTGTGAAAATGTACTTCAAACTCTTATGATCCGTGTACACATCACAACAGCTCCCAATAAGATAATGTCTCCAGGTCTTCGACGCATGTACTACGGCTGCTAACTCCAAATCATGCATTATAGTTCATCTCATGTGGCTTCAGTTGTCGTGAGGCATACGAAACAACTTTTTCGTCCTGCATAAGAACACATCCAAGTCCCAAGCGAGAGGCGTCACAATACACTTGAAACTCCTTATGTATATCTGGCGATGTCAACCTTTGGGGCTGTAGTCAACCGCTTTCTTCAACTCCCGAAAGCTTGTCTCGCAATCCTCTGTCCATTTGAACTTAGTATCCTTCTTTAGCAATTCAGTCATTGGCTTAGCAATCTTGGAAAAATTCTCAATGAATATCTGATAATATCCTGCCACCAAGGAAATCATGGATCTCGCCAACCGAGGTGGGTGCCAACCATTCAAAGGATGGCCCGAACCTTCTTGGGATCTACCGCTATACCCTCTCACGATATAACATGCCCAAGAAATCCAACTTCCTTCAACCAAAACTCGCACTTGCTGAATTTGGCGTATAACTGGTGTTCCCTGAGTTTCTCGAGAACCAAACGCAAGTGTTCCGCGTGCTCCTCTTCATTCTTCGAGTATACCATAATATCATCAATAAACACCACAACAAACTTGGCCAAATACTCCATGAACACCTTGTTCATCATGCTCATGAAATAGGCAGGGGCGTTAGTCAGTCCAAATGACATGACCGTATACTCATATAATCCATACCGTGTGGTAAATGCTGTCTTTGGTATATCCTTCTCTCGGATCTTCAACTGATGTTATCCTGATGGTAGATCAATCTTCGAAAACACCTTAGCTCCTTGCAACTGATCAAACAGATCATTAATCATCGGTAAGGGATACTTGTTCTTTATGGCTACTTCATTCAGAGCTCGATAATCAACAACCATCCTTAGGGATTTATCCTTCTTCTCAACCAAAAGTACTGGGGCTCCCCAAGGTGATGAGCTTCTACGAATATAACCTTTCTCCAATACTCCTTGATCTGCTTCTTAATTTCCTCCAGATCATTTGCGGGCATCCGATAGGGTCTCTTGGATATTGGCCCTGTACCTGGCAATAGTTCTACCAGAAACTCGATGTCTCGATCCGATGGCATGCCTGGTAACTCCTCTGGGAAAACATCCGGATAATCCTTCACTACAGGTACTTCCTCCTGTACAACTCCCGTGAGGGCATTCACTTGGCTCCTCCTAGGCACGTGCCTAGATACATACTTAATCCTTTTTCCCTCTAGGGTGGTAAGATAAATTGACTTGCTAGCACAGTCAATACTTCCTCCATACTTTGACATCCAGTCCATACCTAATATCACATCCAATCCTTGCGACTCCAAGATAATTAGGTCAGACGGAAAAACATGCGTGCCAATGATTAGGGGTATCTGGGTGCACCATCTCGCTAGCCATGTACTCTGCTCCAAAGTAGCTCACTAGAAGAGGGGTCCTAAGGGTTTGGGTTGGTAACTTAAACTTTTCCACAAATCCCCTTGATATGTATGAATGCGATGCACCAAGATCGAAAAGAACAAGAGCGGTAAATGGTGAACCGAAAACTTACCTATTACCGCGTCCATCGCTTCTTCAACTTCCTCCACGTTAACGTGGTTCACTTGTCCTTTGTTGAATGGATTGGGCTTCTTCCCAGCGCTCCCATTTCCGTTTCCATTCTTTCCTTCAGGGCAGTCATTGGCATAGTGCCCTGTCTTCCCGCACTTAAAGCATATAACTTGGCTTAAGTCCCTCTTGGCGGGTGTAGCTGGGTTAGAGCGATTCTGATTATTGTTGACTCCATTCCCATTCACGTTCTTTGCACCATTTTGATTATGTGATCCTCCTCAAGTATGGTTATGACCTCCATGGTTATGAACAAGTCCTCCCGAGTTCGGGGTTAAGCGAGGCTTCTGGTGAGCTCCTGAGTTATACTTCCCTTGTCCATACTTCCTTTTACGGCTCTCAATCTGCTGTTGCTTTCCTTCAATCATTAGGGCTTTATCTACCAACTCGGTAGTTGTTGAAAGTTGCCACCATCAACTGCATACTCATCTCATCATTCAGCCCTTCCATAAACTTCTCACGCTTCGGCATCTGTGGCCACATCATCGGGGCATAGCGTGATAACTTGCCAAACTCATCCACGTCTTTGGGCCACAAGACGGTTCCCTCGGGCGTAAGTTGCGAAACTCACGCTTCTTTATCTTCATGGCTCCGGTTGAGACATGGGCCGTCTGAAAAGCTTGTTGGAACTGGTCCCAAGTGACATTGGCTATAGGAAAAGTAGCCGTGTAATTCTCCCACCATGCGGCTTTGGTCCATCCAATTGATGTGCGGCAAAGCGCACCTTTCGACATCCGCGCATCCCGCGGTGATTAACTCCTTCCAATACGGCGTAGCCAATCATCAACAACTATTGGCTCGGTGCTCTTTGGAAAACACCGGCGGTTGTAGCCTCGTGAAACGGGTTAAATTATCCACCGGGCGGCGGGTTGTTGTTGGCATTATTGTTGTTTTTGTTGTTGCCACAGTTACGAACTAGCAATTGCATCAAGGCATTCTGCCGGATCAACTGGGTGAGCTCCGGTGGGAAAACAAAATCGGGGTCATGTCTCAGAGGCATCTGAGGGTTTTAGATGGAAGAGATTAGAATAGAAAAAGATCTAGGGGAGAAACACTACCCATATGCATATGAGGCAAACACACACATTCATTCAATCAAGCAAGGGCATACAAAACGGTCTAGGACTATCACATAAGTGCTCAACTACTACTAATTACATGGGGGAATACTACTATTATATGGTGGTCATCCAGAAATTTTGATCAGTGGAAGACTCCATGATGTCTGCTCCAGCTTCGTCTTCGTAGTCATCATCACTTGGATCGAGTCGGTGTAAATCGATGATGATGTAGTTGTGGGACAAGTGGGATCTTCTTCCTCTTCTTCCGGTGATGGTCCTCCCATGAAGACTCCGATCTTCTTGACTAGGTCGTCATTCTTCTCCAGTATGGTCTTGATTTCTTCCTCATATCCATCGCGTGTAAACTTGAGTTCTTCCTCCAGCTCGATGATCCTAGTTTTCGCCTTCTTCAAATCCATCATGTCTGCAAGACATCCGGTTCTCTGACGTCGAATGTGCTGGTTTAGCTCCTGGATGTAAGTTGCAATGGATCTATCCTTCTTGGTGCTGATTACTTCCCATTGCTCGTCTCGGCGCCCACATATTTGATATATGGTGTCTTTAAGCTCCGGTTGTAGACTTCTCCAATGCGTCCCATGGTAATGTGAGCTGCCATACTCTTGCCAAGGCTCGGTGGGTGCTTCAAAAGAAAACTCTATGGACTTGGAAGTTGGTGAGAACGTCCTTCCCGGAACTTGTACTTGAATCATCCAGCTCTTCTTACGGTAAAGTGGCGTTATGCGTCCGGTGAAGCTTGGTATTCCAATATTCGGTACCTAGTGACTTCCTTCAAGTGGCGTCCAAAAGGTGTGTCTTCATCCGGTTGTGCAAACTTGTTCTTCATCTCCGTCATCCTAAAGAGTGGAAAAATGGAGAGGAGTCAGAAATGAGTAGAGAAGAGTGACCTATGGTTTTATCTTAGTGGTCGTGTCCTACATTCAGCGTGTGCTCTGATACCATCTTGTAGCGACCCGACCTCAGACGGTCAAGTCTCTCTGCTCAGTGTCATCCCTGTATCGGTAATGCAGACACACACAGTACTCGAAGGATTTATAACAGAGTACAATCACACACTTACTACATCGAATGTCTCCAAAGAGAACTTATTACAGTAAATATGGCTTAAGGCCATATAAATAAGATAACAACGGAAGGCTTGGAAGATAAAGTGAGTCCATCAAATCCAACGGCATAGCTGAGCTGCACGGCAATGACCTATCGAACCTTACTCCTCGTACGAAAAGTGCGCAACATAATACGTTGCAGCTGAGAACGGGCCGCACATGGAATATCTGGCAATGTAACACAATAGAGCAATAACAGAATAATGCTAACACTACATGCATGTTTGGCTGGTGGAAAGCTCTCTGATTCTATGGAAAGCCAATTTTTCCCTACATCAAAGGAATAAATTTTAATTTAACTATCATGGTGGTTGAAACATCATTGAGAAGGTATAACCCCAACTCAATCCCAATTAAAATAATTAACATCCCAACAATATTAATTTAGAGTGATGAGATACATGTGAATACTCAAGTACTAGATACTCAGAATTGTCCATAACCGGGGACACGGCTAACCATGATTAGATTGTACACTCTGCAGAGGTTTGCACTTTTCCCCACAAGACTCGATCGCCTCCGTTGATTTCTCGCACTACATGGTGTTTGAGAAGCGGATGACCGAGACAGTCTTTCGAAACATTAACTCTCTACTCCGGGTAGACCATACCAAACCTACAAAACCCACTACCTGGCCGATCTACCTCTTCAAGAGCTTCACGTAACTTACTCAACTATGCTAGAGCCCATAATAGCTTGTGGCTGCACACGGAAGTTTCTAGCATGAATAATCTCGATTCCTTTGAGCCTGGGTGGCGGTCCATAGGAAGATCACACGGATACCGGGATTTCCAAAACAAAGCAGACAACCTTTGGGTTCCCCAGGTGCCTCAATCCACCCAGATGTGTATTAAAGTTGCCACCTTAAGTTAACCATTAATAAAGAATCTCACATCTGTCATGAATAACTCTCAAACCCAACCACGTCTACGAGCATAGCATAGCAATATAAGCAACACGTAGAAGTAACTCCCAAGGGTTTGATAGTAACAGGGCAATAGGTTCCTACCTCATCATCTACTTCCCAACCCACAAATTAATGACATCCTAACCATGCAATGTGCGAGGGTTGAAACTAATGCATAAAAATTGGGTATGAAAAGAGTATGATCAAAGTGTTACTTGCCTTGCTAACGATCCGGGAATCCTAGAGACTCGTAGTAACACGCTTCACACTCCGGGAATTCTATCGCAATCAAACAACAACATACATAAGTAACAAGCAAAGATGCACAAATGAAACTTCAACTGAAAGAGGTTGGCCGGAGAGTTCAACTTAAGAACTCCGGTTCACAAGAAGAATCAAACCAAACGGAGCAACGAAACTCAAACGGCGAAAGAAACAAGATCTGTTTACTAATCTGAACTAGGGTCAAATTTTACAGAGGCAAAAACTTGTTTGAGTTGGCTATTCGGAAAGAGGGTTTTGAGATGAAACTCCAGACGCTTGAATCGCCTGATTCCGATAAACGAGCGAAAAGTTATACTAGTTCGAACATCGGATCAGAAATCACGATCAGAAAGTCGCGGAATAAATCCGATAAAAAGAAAAAAAACGACGAACGGCTAAATGAACGAACGTTCGTTAGCAGAAACTAAACGACGAACACGTTCGTTAGAACAAACGAACGAGCGAACGCTCGCTAAACAAATAAACTGGAAAAAAAACCGATCTATATAAAAAAACGAACTAGGGTTTTTCTAAAAAAACCAAAGGGGTTTTTCTTTAAAAAAACCGGGTGGCGGGTGGCTACCTCCGGCGAGGTCGTCCGTGGGGCGACTCGTGGGACGGCGAGGCGGGGGGACTCGGCGAGGGCGCTGGGTGGCGGCGGGAGGCGACGGCGACCTCGGCGGTGGCGGGCTCGGGCAAGGAGCGGCGAGGCGAGGGCGGCTCGGGGCTCGGGGCTCGGCCTGGCTCCGGTGGTGGTGGTGGCTAGAGGGGGCTTATATAGGTTGGTGGGGGGCTCCGACTTGGGGAAGGGCAAGGCGGCGGCGGCGGTGGTATCCGGGTCGGACACGGCGGACGAGGAAAGGCGGCGGCGGCTCGAGTGGTGGGCGGCCTGCTCAGGAGCCCTTGGCCCGGTCGGTATGAATCCTCCTTTAAAAAAAAGCGTTCATGAAACTTATAAAAATCCTAGAAAAATAAATAAAAATCTAAAAATACCAAAACAAGTTTTCTCCGTCTAAATAAAATATTTAGAACAAGATGAACTTTTCTTGGCCCCTAAAATGCAATTATTAAAACATGCAATTTTTTTCTAGGGCAAATAAAATTCCAAATGAATCAAATAAAAATCTAAATAATGATTTTAACATTTTTTCTCTGATATTTCAATTATTTTGGAGAAGTCGTATTATCTCCTCTCATTTATTATTTCAAAATGAAATATTTTCTGAAGAGAAAATAACTAAAATAAAAAATCCTCGTCTTCACTACTTGATAAAAATCAAATATGAAAATCGAAAAATCCCCAACTCTCTCCAAGGTTCCTTGAGTTGCTTAGGGTTTCGAGGATTGCAAACAAAGGCAATAAAATATGATATGCATGGATGACCTATGTATAACATGCCAAATTGAAAATTTGGGATGTTACAGCTTATGACAAAAAGTTTCATCCTGATAAGCTCAAACTCAAATTGAAGAAATGTGTCTTCATAGGATACCCAAAGGAGATAATGGGTACACCTTCTATCATAGATCTGAAGACAAGACATTCATTGCTAAGAATGGATCCTTTCTAGAGAAGGAGTTTCTCTTGAAAGAAGTGAGTGGGAGGAAAGTAGAACTTGATGAGGTAAATGTACCTGCTCCCTTATTTGAAAGTAGTTCATCAGAGAAATCTATTTCTGTGACTCCTACACCAATTAGTGAGGAAGCTAATGATGATGATCATGTAACTGCAGATCAAGTTACTACCAAACCTCGTAGGTCAACCAGAGTAAGATCCGCACCAGAGTGGTACGGTAATCCTGTTCTGGAGGTCATGTTACTTGAACATGACGAACCTACTAACTATGAGGAAGCGATGATGAGCCCAGATTCCACGAAATGGCTTAAGGCCATGAAATCTGAGTTGGGATCCATGTATGAGAACAAAGTGTGGACTTTGGTTGACTTGCCCGATGATCGGCAAGCCATAGAAAATAAATGGATCTTCAAGAGGAAGACGGATGCTGATAGTAGTGTTACTATCTACAAAGCTAGACTTGTTGAAAAAGGTTTTTGACAAAGATCAATGTGTTGACTACGATGAGATTTTCTCACTCGTAGTGATGCTTAAGTCTGTCCGAATCATGTTAGAAAATTGCCACATTTTATGAAATCTGGCAAATGGATGTCAAAACTACATTCCTTAATGGATTTCTTAAAAAAGAGTTGTATATGATGCAACTAGAAGGTTTTGTCGATCCTAAAGGTGCTAACAAAATGTGCAAGCTCCAATGATCCATCTATGGACTGGTGCAAGCATCTCGGAGTTGGAATATACACTTTGCTGAGTTGATCAAAGCATATAGTTTTTTACAGACTTGCGGTGAAGCCTGTATTTACAAGAAACTGAGTGGGAGCACTACATCATTTCTGATAAGTATATGTGAATGACATATTGTTGATCGGAAATAATGTAGAATTTTCTGGAAAGCATAAAGGAGTATTTGAAAGGAGTTTTTCAAAGAAAGACCTCGATGAAGCTGCTTACATATTGATCATCAAGATCTATAGAGATAGATCAAGATGCTTGATAAGTTTTTTCAATGAGTACATACCTTGACAAGATTTTGAAAATAGTTCAAAATGGAACAGTCAAAGAAAGAGTTCTTGCCTGTGTTACAAGGTGTGAAATTGAGTAAGACTCAAAGCCCGACCACAATGAGAAGATAGAAAGAGAATGAAAGTCATTCCCTATGCCTCAGCCATCGGTTCTATAAAGTATGCCATGCTGTGTACCAGATCTATTGTATACCCTACACTGAGTTTGGCAAGGGAGTACAATAGTGATCCAGGAGTAGATCACTGGACAGCGGTTAAAATTATCCTTAGTGGAATAAGGTTATGTTTCTCGATTATGGAGGTGACAAAAGGTTCGTCGTAAAGGGTTACGTTGTTGCAAGTTTTGACACTGATCCAGATGACTCTAAGTCTCAATCTGGATACATATTGAAAGTGGGAGCAATTAGCTAGAGTAGCTCCATGCAGAGCATTGTTGACATAGAAATTTGCAAAATACATAAAGATTTGAATATGGCAGACCCGTTGACTAAACTTCTCTCACAAGAAAAACATGATCACACCTTACTACTCTTTGGGTGTTAATCACATGGCGATGTGAACTAAGATTACTGACTCTAGTAAACCCTTTGAGTGTTGGTCACATGGCGATGTGAACTATGGGTGTTAATCACATGGTGATGTGAACTATTGGTGTTAAATCACATGGCGATGTGAACTAGATTATTGACTCTAGTGCAAGTGGGAGACTGAAGGAAATATGCCCTAGAGGCAATAATAAAGTTATTATTTATTTCCTTATTTCATGATAAATGTTTACTATTCATGCTAGAATTGTATTAACTCGAAACTTAGTACATGTGTGGATATATAGACAAACATAGTGTCACTAGTATGCCTCTACTTGACTAGCTCGTTGAATCAAAGATGGTTAAGTTTCCTAGCCATAGACATGAGTTGTCATTTGATTAACGGGATCAAATCATTAGAGAATGATGTGATTGACTTGACCCATTCCGTTAGCTTAGCACTTGATCGTTTAGTATATTGCTATTGCTTTCTTCATGACTTATACATGTTCCTATGACTATGAGATTATGCAACTCCCTGATACCGGAGGAACACTTTGTGTGCTACCAAATGTCAGAACGTAATTGGGTGATTATAAAGGTGCTCTACAGGTGTCTTCGATGGTACTTGTTGAGTTGGCATAGATCAAGATTAGGATTTGTCACTCCAATTGTCGGAGAGGTATCTCTGGGCCCTCTCAGTAATGCACATCAATATAAGCCTTGCAAGCAATGTGGCTAATGAGTTAGTTGCAGGATGATGCATTACGGAACGAGTAAAGAGAATTGCCGGTAACGAGATTGAACTAGGTATTGAGATACCGACGATTGAATCTCGGGCAAGTAACATACCGATGACAAAGGGTACAACATATGTTGTTATGCGGTTTGACCGGTAAAGATCTTCGTAGAATATGTAGGAACCAATATGAGCATCCAGGTTCCGCTATTGGTTATTGACTGGAGACGTGTCTCGGTCATGTCTACATAGTTCTCGAACCAGTAGGGTCTGCACGCTTAACATTCGGTGACGATCGGTATTATGAGTTTATGTGTTTTGATGTACCGAAGATAATTCGGAGTCCCGGATATGATCACGGACATGACGAGGAGTCTCGAAATGGTCGATACATAAAGATCGATATATTGGACGACTATGTTTGGACATCGAAAGGGTTCCGAGTGAGTTCGGGCATATACCGGAGTACCGGGGGGTTGCCGGAACCCCCCGGGGAGTGTAATGGGCCTTATGGGCCTTAGTGGAGATAGAGGGGCGGCCAGGGCAGGCCACGCGCCCCCTCCCCCTCTAGTCCGAATTGGACTAGGTAAGGGGGCGGCGTCCCCCTTTCCTTCTCCCTCTCTCCTCCTTCCTTCTCTCCTACTCCTACTATATGGAAGGGGGAATCCTACTCCCGGTGGGAGTAGGACTCCCCATGGGGCGCGCCATAGGAGGGTCGGCCCTCCCCCTCCTCCACTCCTTCATATACGGGGGAGGGGGGCACCCCATAGACACACAAGTTGATCATTGATCTTTTAGCCATGTGTGGTACCCCCTCCACCATAATCCACCTCGGTCATATCGTCGTAGTGCTTAGGCGAAGCCCTGCGCTGGTAACTTCATCATCCCCGTCGCCATGTCGTCGTGCTGACGGAACTCTCCCTCGGCCTCAATTGGATCAATAGTACGAGGGACGTCATCGAGCTGAACGTGTGCAGATCACGGAGGTGTCGTACTTTCGGTACTAGGATCGGTCGGATCGTGAAGACGTACGACTACATCAACCGCGTTGTCATAACGCTTCCGCTTACGGTCTATGAGGGTACGTGTACTACACTCTCCCCTCTCGTTTCTATGCATCACCATGATTCTTGCATGTACGTAGGATTTTTTTTGAAATTACCGTGTTCCCCAACAGTAAAAGTGGATAGCTTTTGTCAACGAGAAAGTCATTTGTCCCTAGGCAATCGATAACAAGTACCGACAATCATTCTTGTAATTTTATATGAGGGAGAGGCATGAGCTAACATACTTTATCTAGTTGGATCATATGCACTTATGATTGGAACTCTAGCAAGCATCCGCAACTACTAAAGATCATTAAGGTCGTGAAACCCAACCATAGCATTAAGTATCAAGTCCTCTTTATCCCATACGCAACAACCAACCTACTCGGGTTTTAACTTCTGTCACTCTCGCAACCTGCCATAAGCGAATCATGAACGTATTGCAACACCCTACAGCAGGGGCCCCTTACGTTTGCATGAGAACGGAGGGCAGCGTAGGACAACACAATAAATAAAATATACAATCATACCAACCAAGATCACGATTAACCCACAGGACAAAACGAATCTACTCAAATGTTATAGGATAGCCACATATCATTGGGAAATAATATACGGAGTTGAGCACCATGTTTAAATAGAGATTACAGCAGGGAGAAGGGAGGTTACACCGCTGCATAGAGGGGGAGAGAGTTGGTGTTGACGGTAGCAAGATTGTTGATGTAGATCGCCGTCACGATCCTTGCCCCGGTGGCACTTCGGTGCCACCGAGAGAGAGAGAGAGAGAGAGAGAGAGAGAGAGAGAGAGAGAGAGAGAGAGAGAGAGAGAGAGAGGGAGAGAGCCCCCCTTCTTCTTCTTCTTCCTTGGCCTCCCCCATAGATGGGAGGAGAGTTCCCCCTCTGGTCCATGGCCTCCATGGCGGCGGAGGGGCGGGATCCCGCCCCTCCGAGATTGGATCTCCCTCTATGTTCTCTTCTGTTTCGCGCTCCCAGATCTGGCCGAAAACCGTTTCTTATATTCCGGGAGATCCGTAACTCTGACTGCGCTGAGATTTGAACATGATTTTTTTCCGGATATAAGCTTCCTTGCGCCCAAGTAGAGCTCCAACCGACGTTCGAGGAGGGCACAACCCACCACCACGCGCCAGGGGCCTCTGGCGCGCCCTGGTGCCTTCTGGGCTGTGTGGGCCTCCGTTTGCGGTGATTCCAACTCCCAAAAATCACATATATTCCAAAATAATTCTCTGTAAAATTTTATTGCATTTGGACTTCGTTTGATATGTACTTTCTGCGATACAAAAAACATGCAGAAAACAGGAACTTGCACTGGGCACTGCATCAATAGGTTAGTCCAATAAATCATATAAAAATTTGCCAAAAATATGTGAAAGTGGTATAATATTGGCATGAAACAATCAAAAATTATAGATACGACGGAGACGTATTAGTAGATGACATTGAAATTGCCGTTGATGAGCCACAGTGCACCTCAAGGAGGTGCACATCTAACTAAGTCCACAAGGAATTCATCTTTGTTTGTATCATCTGAGGGGCCATATACTGTGGTGATCAAGAACTCGCTCGAGCAGCTAAGAACAGTAACCTGTGACATAATGGAGTATATGCCTAAATCTTGGGAGACTACCGAAACTAATTCCCTATTCCAGAAGATCGCTGCACCACCTCGTGTCCCTATTGCAGGCAGAGCTACACAATCGTGCATAGAACTACCTCCAATATCTTGCACCATGGCTTAATCCCATGTGTTGATTTTTATTTCTTCCATGCAGAGAATAGCTAACCTATGAGATGCAGCAACCTTATGAACCGCCTCTCGTTTCGCTAACGAATTTAGCCCTCTAACATTCCAGGATATGATCGAAAAAAAGAACTACTCATAGGGACACCATAGATTTCCTAGGGAGCTAAAATTACTAATGAAGATGAACACCACTACCAACCTTGGCACATCTACAACAACCAACAGGCCCCAAATTCTGTAGATGAGATGACGAGCACATAGCCCTAACTGCTAGAATCAAACCTAACTCAAGCTAGCTTAAGGCTGACCACCACTGAAGACTAAGCTTAGAGAGGACTAACATAACTAAACATAAGCCCCTGAGCAGCTCCATCAGGGCCAGAAAGCCCTGCAGCGATTGATACGTCCATTTTGCATCATGCTTTTATATTGATATTTAATGCATTATGGGCCATTATTACACACTATATCACAATACTTATGCCTATTCCCTCTTATTTTATAAGGTTTACATGAAGAGGGAGAATGCCGGTAGCTGGAACTCTGGACTTGAAAAGGAGCAAATATTAGAGACCTATTCTGCACAACTCCAAAAGTCCTGAAACTTCACGGAGCATGTTTTTAGAATATATAACAAATATTGGGCCAAGAAAGTACCAGAGGGGGGCCACCAGCCAGTCACAAGAGTGGAGGGCGCGCCCCCGACCTTGTGGACCCCCTGGCAGGACTCCGGTGCCCATCTTTGGCTATATGGTGTGTTTTGATCTGGAAAAAAAATCAGAGAGAAGCTTTCGGGATGAAACGCCGCCGTCTCGAGGCGGAACCTAGGCAGAACCAATCTAGGGCTTCGGCAGAGCTGTCCTGCCGGGGAAACATCCCTCCAGGAGGGGGAAATCATCGCCATCGTCCTCACCATCCATCCTCTCATCGTGAGGGGGTCAATTTCCATCAACATCTTCACCAGCACCATCTCCTCTCAAACCCTAGTTCATCTCTTGTATTTGATCTTTGGTCCCAAAACCTCAGATTGGTACCTGTGAGTTGCTAGTAGTGTTGATTACTCCTTGTAGTTGATGCTAGTTTGTTTATCCGGCGGAAGATTATATTTTCAGATCCTTAATGATAATTAATGCTCCTCTGATCTTGATCATAAATATGTTTTGTGAGTAGTTACATTTATTCCTGAGGACATGGGAGAAGACTTATTATAAGTAATCATGTGAATTTGGTATTCGCTCGATATTTTGATGAGATGTATGTCGTCTTTCCTCTAGTGGTGTTATGTGAACGTCGACTACATGACACTTCAACATTATTTGGGCCTAAGGGAAGGCATTGGAAAGTAATAAGTAGATGATGGGTTGCTAGAGTGACAGAAGCTTAAACCCTAGTTTATCCGTTGCTTCGTAAGGGGCTGATTTGGACCCATATGTTTTGATGCTATGGTTAGGTTTACCTTAATTCTTCTTTCGTAGTTGCGGATGCTTGCGAGAGGGGTTAATCATAAGTGGGAGGCTTGTCCAAGGAAGGGCAGCACCCAAGCACCGGTCCACCCACATATCAAATTATCAAAGTAATGAACGCGAATCATATGAGTATGAGGAAAACTAGCTTCACAACAATTCCCATGTGTCTCGGGAGCGCTTTGCTTTATATAAGAGTTCATCCAGGCTTGTCCTTTGCTACAAAAAGTATTGGTCCACCTTGCCGCACCTTAGTTACTTTTGTTACTTGTTACCCGTTACGAATTATCTTATCACAAAACTATCTGTTACCGATAATTTCAGTGCTTGCAGAGAATACCTTGATGAAAATCACTTGTCATTTCCTTCTGCTCCTCATTGGGTTCGACACTCTTACTTATCGAAAGGACTATGATAGATCCCCTATACTTGTGGGTCATCAAGACTCTTTTGGCGCCGTTGCCGGGGAGTGAAGCACCTTAGGTAAGTGGAATTCGGTAAGGAAACATTTATATAGTGTGCTGAAATTTACTGTCACTTGTTACTATGGAAAATAATCCTTTGAGGGTTTTGTTCGGGCTATCTTCACCTCAACCAGAAGAACAAAGAGTTGCTCATCAACCTAATGCACCTACTGAAATATTTATTATGAAATTCCTTCGGGTATGATAGAGAAACTGCTAGCTAATCGTTATGCAGGAGATGGAACATTACATCCTGATATGCACCTAATTTATGTGGAAGAAGCTTGTGGATCATTTAAGCTTGCAGGTATGCCCGAGGATGTTGTCAAGAAGAAAGTCTTCCCTTTATCTTTGAAGGGAAAGACATTGACATGGTATAGGCTATTGGATGATATTGGATCATGGAACTACAACCGATTGAAATTGGAATTTCATCAGAAGTTTTATCCTATGCATCCGGTTCATCGTGATCGGAATTATATATATAATTTTTGGAGTCGTGAAGGATAAAGTATCGCTCAAGCTTGGGGGAGGCTTAAGTCAATGTTATATTCATTCCCCAATCATGAGCTCTCAAGAGAAATTATTATTCAAAAATTTTATGCTCGACTTTCTCATAATGATCGATCCATGCTCGATACTTCTTGTACTGGTTCCTATATGAAGAAGGATATTGAATTCAAATGGGATTTATTGGAAAGAATTAAACACAACTCTTAAGATTGGGAACTCGACGAAGGTAAGGAGTCAGGTATAAACCTTAAGTTTGATTATGTTAAATCTTTTATGGATACCGATGCTCTTCGTGATTTTAGCAACAAATATGGACTTGACTCTGAGATAGTAGCTTCTTTTTGTGAATCTTTTGCTACTCACGTTGATCTCCCTAAGGAGAAGTGGTTTAAATATCATCCTCCCATTGAAGTTAAAGTAGTACAACCTATTGAAGTTGAAGAAGAAACTATTACTTATAATGTTGGTCCTATTGTTCCTATTGCTTATATTGAGAAACCACCTTTTCCTGTTAGAATTAAGGATCATGCTAAAACTTCAAATGTGGTTCGTAAGAGTTATACTAGAACACCTACACCCCCTTAGAAAATTAAAGTTGAACCTAGTATTGCTATGGTTAAATACCTCTTGGTCGATAATATTGATGGGCATGTTATTTATTTCTGTGATGAAGCTGCTAGAATTGCTAAACCCGATATGAAAGATAAACATAGACCTGTTGATGGCATGCCTGTTGTTTCTGTTAAAATTGGAGATCATTGTTATCATGGGTTATGTGATGTGGGTGCTAGTGTGAGTGCAATTCCTTATACCTTATATAAATAAATTATGAATGATATTGCACCTGCTGAGATAGAAGATATTGATCTTACTATTTAGCTTGCTAATAGAGATACTATATCACCAATTGGGATTGTTAGAGATGTTGAAGTCTTGTGTGGGAAGATAAAATACCCTACTGATTTTCTTGTTCTTGATTCCCCACAAGATAATTTTTGTCCCATTATATTTGGTAGACCTTTCTTGAATACTGTTAATGCTAAGATAGACTGCAAGAAAGATATTATTACTATTGGATTGGGGGATATGTCTCATGATTTTAATTTCTCTAAACTTTGTAGACAACCCCAAGATAAAGAATTGCCTAGTGATGTCTACTACACAACCTTCTTCGTGTAGACGTTGTTGGGCCTCCAAGTGCATAGGTTTGTAGGACAGTAGCAAATTTCCCTCAAGTGGATGACCTAAGGTTTATTAATCCGTGGGAGGCATAGGTTGAAGATGGTCTCTCTCAAGCAACCCTGCAACCAAATAACAAAGAGTCTCTTGTGTCCCCAACACACCCAATACAATGGTAAATTGTATAGGTGCACTAGTTCGGCGAAGAGATGGTGATACAAGTGCAATATGGATGGTAGATACAGGTTTTTGTAATCTAAAAATATAAAAACAGCAAGTTAACTAAATGTAAGCACAAACGGTATTGCAATGCATTGAAACAAGGCCTAGGGTTCATACTTTCACTAGTGCAAGTTCTCTCAACAATAATAACATAATTGGATCATATAACTATTCCTCAACATGCAACAAAGAGTCACTCCAAAGTCACTAATAGCGGAGAACAAACGAAGAGATTATTGTAGGGTACACAACCACCTCAAAGTTATTCTTTCGGATCAATCTATTCAAGAGTTCGTACTAGCATAACACCTTAAGAAACATATCAACCAAAACCCTAATGTCGCCGATACTCCAATGTCACCTCAAGTATCCATGGGTATGATTATACGATATGCATCACACAATCTCAGATTCATCTATTCAAACCAACACAAAGTACTTCAAAGAGTGCTCCAAAGTTTCTACCGGAGAGTCAAGACGAAAACGTGTGCCAACCCCTATGCATAAGTTCATAATGTTACAGAACCCGCAAGTTTATCACTGAAACATACATCAAGTAGATCACGTGAATATCACATTGTCACCACAGATAAGCACATGCAAGACATACATCAAGTGTTCTCAAATCCTTAAAGACTCAATCTGATAAGATAACTTCAGAGGGAAAACTCAATCCATTACAAGAGAGTAGAGGGGGAGAAACATCATAAGATCCAACTATAATAGAGAAGTTCGCGATACATCAAGATCGGGCCGAATCAAGAACACGAGAGAGAGAGAGAGAGAGAGAGAGAGATCAAACACATAGCTACTGGTACATACCCTCAGCCCCGAGGGTGAACTACTCCCTCCTCGTCATGGAGAACGCCGGGATGATGAAGATGGCAACCGGTGAGGGTTCCCCCCTCCGGTAGGGTGCCGGAATGGGTCTAGATTGGTTTTCGATGGCTACAGAGGCTTGTGGCGGCGGAACTCCCGATCTAGATTATGTTCTGGGGGTTTCTGTATATATAAGAGGTTTTGGCGTCGGGAACAAGTCAGGGGGGGTCTCCGGGCTGTCCACGAGGTAGGGGCGCGCCAGAGGTGGGCATGCCTCCCACCCTCGTGGGCAGCCCGAGACTCTTCGCCCAACTCTTTTACTCCATGGCCTTCTTCTGGTCCAAAAATAAGCTCCGTCAAGTTTCAAGTCAATTGGACTCCGTTTGGTTTTCCTTTTCTGCGATACTCAAAAACAAGCAAAAAAACAGAAACTTGCACTGGGCTCTAGGTTAATAGGTTAGTCCCAAAAATCATATAAAATAGCATATAAAACATCCTAGAAGGATAAATAATAGCATGAATACTTCATAAATTATAGATACATTGGAGACGTATCACCTAGTAAGGATGAAATTCTTGGTCTTGCTTCTATTGCCGTGCCTCCTAATGGTCCATTAGAACAATATTTGCTAGACCATAAAATTGATATGTTTATGAATGAAAGAAGAGAAATAGATGAAGTATTCTTTAATCAGGGACCTATTTTGAAACACAATTTTCCTATTGAAATCCTTGGGGATCCTCCTCCACCTAAGGATGATCCCGTGTTTGAGCTTAAACAATTACCTCATACTCTGAAATACGCTTATCTTGATGAAAAGAAGATATATCATGTTATTATTAGTGCTAACCTTTCAGAGCATGAAGAAAAGAAATTATTGAAAACTCTGAAGAAGCACTGTGCCACTACTGAATATACTCTTGATGATCGTAAGGGCATTAGTCCCACTCTATGTCAGCACAAAATTAAATTGGAGAAAGATGCTAAACCAGTAGTTGATCATCAACGACGGTTAAATCCTAAGACGAAAGAAGTGGTAAGAAATGAAATACTAAAGCTTCTGGAGTCAAGTATAATTTATCCTATTGCTGATAGTCAATGGGTAAGTCATGTTCATTGTGTCCCTAGGAAGGGAGGTATTACTTTGTTCCTAATGATATGAATGAATTGATTCCTCAAAGAATTGTTACAGGTTATAGAATGGTAATTGATTTCCGCAAATTAAATAAAGCTACTAGAAAGGATCAGTACTCTCTACCTTTTATTGATCAGATGCTAGAAATATTAGCCAAACATACACATTTTTGCTTTCTAGATGGTTATCATGTTTTCTCTCAAATACATGTATCAAAAGAGGATCAAGAGAAAACCACTTTTACTTGCCCTTTCGGTACCTTTGCTTGTAGACGTATGCCTTTTGGTTTATGTAATGCACCTGCTACCTTTCAAAGATGTATGACTGCAATATTCTCTGATTTCTGTGAAAAGATTGTTGAGGTTTTCATGGATGATTTCTCCGTTTACGGAACTTCTTTTGATGACTGCTTAAGCAACATTGATCGAGTTCTGCAGAGATGTGAAGAAACTAATCTTGTATTGAATTGGGAGAAGTGCCACTTTATGGTTAATGAAGGTATTGTCTTGGGGCATAAAATTTCTGAAACAGGTATTGAAGTTGATAAAGCTAAAGTAGATGCTATTGAAAAGATGTCGTGTCCTAAAGATATCAAAGGTATAAGAAGTTTCCTTGGTCATGCTGGTTTCTATAGGAGGTTTATTAAAGACTTCTCTAAAATTTCTAGGCCTCTAACTAATCTCTTGCAAAAAGATGTTCCATTTGTTTTTATGATGATTGTGTAGAAGTATTTGAAATACTTAAGAAAGCTTTGATCTCTACACCTATTGTTCAGCCACCTGATTGGAATTTACCCTTTGAAATTCTGTGTGATGCTAGTGATTATGCTGTTGGTGCTGTTCTAGGACAAAGAGTTGATAAGAAATTAAATGTTATTCGGTATACTAGTAAAACTCTAGACAGTGCCCAGAGAAATTATGCTACCACTGAAAAAGAATTTTTAGCAGTTGTATTTGCATGTGATACGTTCAGACCTTATATTGTTGATTCCAAAGTAACTGTTCACACAGATGATGCTGCTATTAAATATCTTATGGAAAAGAAAGATGCTAAACCTAGACTCATTAGATGGGTTCTCTTGCTACAAGAATTTGATTTGCATATTATTGATAGAAAAGGAGCTGAGAACTCCGTTGCAGACAACTTGTCTAGGTTAGAAAATGTTCTTGATGACCATTACCTATTGATGATAGCTTCCTGATGAACAATTAAATGTCACAAATGCTTCTTGATATATTCCATGGTATGCTGATTATGCTAATTATATTGTTGCTAAATTTATACCACCTAGTTTCACATACCAGCAAAAGAAAAAGTTTTTCTATGATTTAAGACATTACTTTTGGGATGATCCACACCTTTATAAAGAAGGAGTAGATGGTGTTATTAGACGTTGTGTACCTGAGCATGAACAGGAACAGATCCTATGCAAGTGCCACTCCGAGTCTTATGGAGGACACCACGCTGGAGACAGAATTGCGCATAAGGTATTGCATTCCGGGTTCTATTGGCCCACTCTCTTCAAGGATGCCCATAAGTTTGTCTTATCTTGTGATGAGTGCCAGAGAATTGGCAATATTAGTAGGCGTTAGGAAATGCCAATGAACTATTCACTTGTTATTGAACCATTTGATGTTTGGGGCTTTGATTATATCGGACCTTTTCCTTCCTCTAATGGGTATACACATATTTTAGTTGCTGTTGATTGATACGTCTCCAATGTATCTATAATTTTTTTATTGTTGCATGCTATTATATTATCTATTTTGGATATTTATGGGCTTTATTAAACACTTTTATATGATTTTTGGGACTAACCTATTAACCTAGAGCCCAGTGCCAGTTTCTGTTTTTCCCTTGTTTCAGTGTTTCGCAGAAAAGGAATATCAAACGGAGTCCAAACGGAATGAAACCTTTGGGAGAGTTATTTTTGGAACGGAAGCAATCCAGGAGACTTGGAGTGCACGTCAGGGAATCAACGAGGAGAGCACGAGGCAGGGGGCGCGCCTACCCCCCTGGGCACGCCCTCCACCCTCATGGGCCCCTCGTGGCTCCCCTGACTAACTTCTTTCGCCTATATATATCCATATAGCCTATAGCCATCGGGGAACAGAATAGATCGGGAGTTCCGTCGTCGCAAGCCTCTGTAGCCACCAAAAACCAATTGGGACCCTGTTTCGGCACCCTGCCGGAGGGGGGAATCCTCACCGGTGGCTATCTTCATCATCCCGGCGCTCTCCATGACGAGGAGGGAGTAGTTCACCCTCGGGGCTGAGGGTATGTACCAGTAGATACGTGTTTGGTCTCTCTCTCTCTCTCTCTCTCTCTCTCGTGTTCTTGAGGTGGTACGATCTTGATGTATCGTGAGCTTTGCTATTATAGTTGGATCTTATGATGTTCTACCCCTCTACTCTCTTGTAATGGATTGAGTTTTCCCCTTGGAGTTATCTTATCGGATTGAGTCTTTAAGGATTTGAGAACACTTGATGTATGTCTTGCCGTGCTTATCTATGGTGACAATGGGATATCACGTGATTCACTTGATGTATGTTTTGGTGATCAACTTGTGGGTTCCTCCCATGAACCTATTCATAGGGGTTGGCACACGTTTTCGTCTTGACTCTCCGGTAGAAACTTTGGGGCACTCTTTGAAGTACTTTGTGTAGTTTTGAATAGATGAATTTTAGATTGTGTGATGCATATCGTATAATCATACCCACGGATACTTGAGGTGACATTGGAGTATCTAGGTGACATTAGGGTTTTGGTTGATTTGTGTCTTAAGGTGTTGTTCTAGTACGAACTCTATGATAGATTGATCCGAAAGAATAACATTGAGGTGGTTTTGTACCCTACAATAATCTCTTCGTTCGTTCTCCTCTATTAGTGACTTTGGAGTGACTCTTTTTTGCATGTTGAGGGATAGTTATATGATCCAATTATGTTATTATTGTTGAGAGAACTTGCACTAGTGAAAGTATGAACCCTAGGCCTTGTTTCAACGCATTGCAATATCATTTGTGCTCACTTTTATCATTAGTTACCTTGCTGTCTTTATATTTTCAGATTACAAAAACCTATATCTACCATCCATATTGCACTTGTATCACCATCTCTTCGCCGAATTAGTGCACCTATACAATTTACCATTGTATTTCGTGTGTTGCAGACACAAGAGACTTTTTGTTATTTGGTTGCAGGGTTGCTTGAGAGAGACCATCTTCATCCTACGCCTCCCACGGATTAATAAACCTTAGGTCATCCACTTGAGGGAAATTTGCTACTGTCCTACAAACCTCTGCACTTGGAGGCCCAACAACGTCTACAAGGAGAAGGTTGCGTAGTAGACATCATTGATTACGTTACTAACTAGGTAGAAGCTATTCCAACTAGTAGTGCTGATCATAACACTTCTATTAAGATGCTTAAAGAAGTTATTTTTTCGAGGTTTGGAGTCCCTAGATATTTAATGACTGATGGTGGTTCACATTTTATTCATGGTGCTTTCCGTAAAATGCTTGCTAAGTATGATGTCAATCATAGCATTGCATCTCCTTATCACCCTTAGTCTACTGGTCAAGTAGAACTGAGCAATAGATAGATTAAATTAATTTTGCAAAAGACCGTTAATAGATCTAGAAAGAATTGGTCTAAGAAACTTGATGATGCTTTGTGGGCTTATAGAAATTCTTATAAGAACCCTATGGGTATGTCTTCGTATAAAATGGTTTATGGAAAAGCATGTCACTTACCTCTTGAACTAGAAAATAAGGCATATTGGGCTATTAAAGAGCTGAATTATGATTTCAAACTTGCCGGTGAGAAGAGGTTATTTGACATTAGCTCACTTGATGAATGGAGAACCCAAGCCTATGAGAATGCCAAGTTGTTTAAAGAAAAAGTTAAAATATGGCATGATAAAAGGATACAAAAGCATGAGTTTAATGTAGGTTATCATGTTTTGCTATACAACTCTCGTTTAAGATTTTTTGCACGAAAGCTTCTCTCTAAATGGGAAGGCCCTTACATCATCGAGGAGGTCTATCGTTCCGGTGCCATAAAAATAAAAAATGTCGAGGCAAAAATCTGAAGGTGGTAAACGGTCAAAGACTCAAACATTATATCTCAGGTACTCCCATAAATGTTGAGACCAATATAATTGATACCGTAACCCCAGAGGAGTACATAAAGGGACACTTTCCAGAACGTTTCAGACTCCGAAAAGGAATAGATATGTGGTACGGTAAGTGAACCAACTCCAAGACGTTTCCAATGGTAAATTTTCTCCGTTTTGGAATATTTAAAAAATTAGGAAAATTAAAAGTAGTCCGAAGGAGACACGAGGCCACCACAAGGGTGGAGGGTGCGCCCTACCCCCCTAGGCGCGCCCCCCGCCCTTGTGGCCACCTTGTGTGCCCTCTGGGCTCCATTTTCTTGCACGACACTTCTTATGGCCAGTAAAAATTATTATATAATCTCCCGAAGGTTTTGACCACCGTACCACGACAATATCTCTTGTTTTTGTTTTGAGCTGTTTTTCCTGACAGGTCTAGATCACCATGACGTTTCCAAGTGCCCCCAAGGACAAGTTTTTCTAGAAGGTCATCAACCCCTACCTTGCAGAGGTGTTGCGACACCCTCAAGCCATTGAGAGGCGTGAGGGGGTGCTGCACATCCACGATGTTGAGGGGCCGAAGAAGACCAGAAGCGTGGAGACAAGACTCGAAGCAATGGAGCAGCAAGCTTTCAAGTGTCAAGGGATGGTGGAGCGTGGACTCAATGCCAATCACATGATGATCGCGAAGTTCACCAACAATCACAAGCTAGATGCCAAGAACATTGGGGAGGCCATGTTCAAGCTTCACGAGAAAATCGAGCACCTCCAAGCCCAAATCTATGACCTGCAAAACCAAAACTATGAGTATGAATACAAATTTAAGAGGATCAGTTTGGCTGCAGATTTGAGGATCCCGGAGACTCGTTCATCTTTCTATGATGGTGAGCCTATGCCTTGGAAGATGGATGACAAGCCTACTTCATCAACAACTCCATCATCACCACCTCCGAAGAAAGAGACATAAATACATGGGTATGGGCACTCCCCTTGGCAGCTGCCAAGCTTGGGGGAGGTGCCCCGGTATCGTATCACCATCACATCTTTATCTTTATCCCTTTTCTTAGTTTGAGCCTTTTGGTTATATCTTTATCTAGTACTCCCTCCGTTCTGATTTACTCGACAAGTAAATCAGAATGGAGGGAGTAGAATAAAGTTTTAGTATGATCCAGCTTTGAGTTTTCCTTTATGTTTCCTCTATGTAATCAAGTCCTTGAGATATATAATAAATAGTAGTTTTTGAGTTAAGGGCTTTGCTTTGTTGCTATGATCTTGAGGGAATTAAATGAAAGAAAGAATAAAAGGAAATAAAAAGATCATATATTGATCTTATGGAGAGTAATGACTTCAGATATAAAGAGTATGATGAATAAAAGTTGTTGAGAGTTGAAAAACATAGTTTAGGTCATTGTTGCAATTAATAGGAAGTAATAAAGAAAGAGAGGCTTCACATATAAATATACTGTCTTGGACATCTTTTGTAATTGTGAGCACTCATTAAAATATGACATGCTAAAAAGTTGATGTTGGACAAGGAAGACAACATAATAGGTTATGTTTTCTTATATCCGAATAGAAGTTGTATTGTCATGGATCATCCAACATGTTGAGCTTGCCTTTCCCTCTCATGCTAGCCAAACTCTTTGCACTAAGTAGAGATACTACCTGTGCCTCCAAACATCCCTAAACTCAGTTTTTTCATGAGAGTCCACCATACCTACCTATGGATTGAGTAAGAGACTTCAAGTACGTTGTCATGGGTGCAAGCAACAAAAATTGCTCTTTAAATATGTATGATTTATTAGCGCAAAGAAAATAAGCTTTATACGAACTTGTGATATGAAAGAAATAAAAGTGACGGACTGCATAATAAAGGTCCTTATCACAAGCAGCAATATAAAGTGACGTCTTATTGCACTAAGATTTTATACATCCAACCATAAAAGCGCATGACAACCTCTACTTCCCTCTGCGAAGGGCCTATCTTTTACTTTTATCTTCTACCCTTATACAAGAGTCATGGTGATCATCACCTTTCCTTTTCTTTTTCCTTTGGCAAGCACTATATGTTGGAGAGATCCGGATATATATATATATATATATATATATATATATATATATATATATATATATATATATATATATATATATATATCCACCGGATGTAGTTTTTGTAAAGTATTATTGTTGACATTACCCTTGAGGTAAAAGGTTGGGAGGCGAAACTATAAGCCCCTACCTTTCTCTGTGTCTGATTGAAACTTTGAACCCATAAGTATCGCATGAGTGTTAGCAATTGTGAAAGATTATATGATAGTTGAGTATGTGAACTTGCTAAAAAGCTCTTATATTGACTCTTTCCGATGTTATGATAAATTGCAATTGCTCCAATGACTGAGATCATATAAAGTTTCTGATTCATACTTTACCTTGTGAATTAATTGTTACTTTAGCATAAGAAATTATATGGCATAATATGTTGCTGTTCTAAAGATGATCATGATGCCCTCATGTCCGTATTTTATTTTATCGACACCTCTATCTCTAAACACGTGGACATATTTATCGATATCGGCTTCCGCTTGAGGACAAGCGAGGTCTGAGCTTGGGGGAGTTGATACGTCCATTTTGCATCATTATTTTATATTGATATGTAATGCATTATGGGTTGTTATTACACATTATATCACAATACTTATGCCTATTCTCTCTTATTTTATAAGGTTTACATGAAGAGGGAGAATGCTTAGAGGCTGGAATTACGGATCGGAAAAGGCGCAAATATTAGAGACCTATTCTGCACAACTTCAAAAGTCCTGAAACTTCACGGAGCATGTTTTTGGAATATATGACAAATATTGGGCGAAGAAAGTACCAGAGGGGGGCCACTAGCCAGCCACAAGGGTGGAGGGTGCGCTCCCCGACCTTGTGGGCCCCCTGGCAGGCCTCTGGTGCCCATCTTTAGCTATATGGTGTGTTTTTACCTCGAAAAAAATCAAAGAGAAGCTTCCGGGATGAAGTGCCGCCGTCTCGAGGCGGAACCTGGGCAGAACCAATCTAGGGCTCCGGCGGAGCTATTCTGCAAGGGAAACATCCCTCCGGGAGGGGGAAATCGTCGCCATCGTCATCACCATCGATCCTCTCATCGAGAGGGGGTCAATCTCCATCAACATCTTCACCAGCACCATCTCCTCTCAAACCCTAGTTCATCTCTTGTATTCGATCCTGGTCCCAAAACCTCAGATTGGTACCTATGGGTTGCTAGTAGTGTTGATTACCCCTTGTAGTTGATGCTAGTTGGCTTATCCGGTGGAAGATTATATTTTCAGATCCTTAATGATAATTAATACTCCTCTGATCTTGATCATAAATATGTTTTGTGAGTAGTTATGTTTGTTCCTGAGGACATGGGAGAAGTCTTGTTATAAGTAATCATGTGAATTTGGTATTCATTCGATATTTGATGAGATGTGTGGTCTTTCCTCTAGTGGTGTTATGTGAACGTCGACTACATGACACTTCACCATTATTTGGGCCTAGGGGAAGGCACTGGGAAATAATAAGTATATGATGGGTGATATGTCTCCAACGTATCTACTTTTCCTAACGCTTTTCCTCTTGTTTTGGACTCCAATTTGCATCATTTGAATGAAACTAACCCCGGACTGACGCTGTTTTCAGCAGAACTACCATGGTGTTGTTTTTGTGCAGAAATAAAAGTTCTCAGAATGGAACGAAACTCTGCGAGGATTTTTTATACAATAAATAAGAATTTCTGGAGCCAAGATCCACCCGAGGGGGGCACCTGGGTGGGCACAACCCACAAGGGCGCGCCCCCTCCTGGCGCGCCCAGGTGGGTTGTCCCCACCTGGTGACCCTGCAGACCCTGAAATCGACGCTATAAAATCCTATTTTTCCAGAAAAAATAAGGGAGAAAGAATTATCACGATCCATGAGACGAAGCCGCCGTCACCTCTTGTTCTTCATCGGGAGGCCAGATCTGGAGTCCGCTTGGGGCTCCGGAGAGAGGGGTCTTCGTCCTTCGTCATCACCAACCCTTGTCTATCGCCAATTCCATGATGCCCCCCACCGAGAGTGAGTAATTCCTTCGTAGGCTCGCTAGTCGGTGAGGAGTTGGATGAGATTCATCATGTAATCTTGTTAGTTTTGTTAGTTCTTGATCCCTATTATCCACTATGTTCTAAGATTGATGTTGCTATGACTTTGCCATACTTAATGCTTGTCACTTTGGGCCCGGGTGCCATGAGTTCAGATCTGAACCGTTTATGTTATCACAATTATATCCATGTTCTAGACCCGATCTTGCAAGTTATAGTCACCTACTACGTGTTATGATCCGGCAATCCCGGAGTGATAATAGTCAGGACCACTCCCGGTGATGACCGTAGTTTGAGGAGTTCATGTATTCACCGTGTGTTAATGCTTTGTTCGGTTCTCTATTAAAAGGAGGCCTTAATATACCTTAGTTTCCAATAGGACCCCGCTGCCACGGGACGCTAGGACAAAAGATGTCATGCAAGTTCTTTCCATAAGCACATATGACTATTTACGGAATACATGCCTACATTATATTGATGAACTGGAGCTATTGTTGTATCGGCCTAGGTTATAACTGTCTCATGATGAATATCAGCCAACAAGTCACCGATCGAATGCCTACGAATTTATCTTATATTGTTCTTGCTAAGTTACTACTTCTGCTGTTACTGTTGCACTTGCTACAAAACTACTGCTATCACTGTTACTGTTACTATTGCTGCTGCTACTATTATCAAAACTATCATACTACTTTGCTACTGATCACTTTGCCGCAGATAATTAATATTCAGGTGTGGTTGAATTGACAACTCAGCTGTTAATACCTTCAAATATTATTTGGCTCCCCTTGTGTCGAATCTATAAATTTGGGTTGAATACTCTACCCACAAAAACTATTGCGATCACCTATACTTGTGGGTTATCAATGGGTTGCTAGAGTGATAGAAGTTTAAACCCTAGTTTATGCGTTGCTTCGTAAGGGGCTGATTTGGATCCATATGTTTTATGCTATGGTTAGGTTTACCTTAATTCTTCTTTAGTAGTTGCGGATGCTTGCGAGAGGGGTTAATCATAAGTGGGAGGCTTGTCCAAGGAAGGACAGCACCCAAGCACCGGTCCACCCACATATCAAATTATCAAAGTAACGTACGTGAATCATATGAGCATGATGAAAACTAGCTTGACAACAATTCCCATGTGTCCTCGGGAGCGCTTCGCTTTGTATAAGAGTTCGTCCAGGCTTGTCCTTTGGAACAAAAAGGATTGGGCCACCTTGCTGCACCTTAGTTATTTTTGTTACTTGTTACCCGTTATGAATTATCTTATCATAAAACTATCTGTTATCGATAATTTCAGTGCTTGTAGAGAATACTTTGCTGAAAATCACTTGTCAGCTCCTCGTTGGATTCGACATTCTTACTTATCAAAAGGACTACGATAGATCCCCTATACTTGTGGGCCATCAGCGATGTGGAGAGCATCTGGATCCAGGTGGGTGAGCTTAGCGAGGCCGACGATATCTTCTTCAGTGAGCGGCTCCTCAAACTTCTTGATCATGGCGTCAACAACTCTGGGTGTCATCTTGCCTTGGGCCCTAAGAGCCCGAGCTCCCGCACGATCCTGAGTGTCGTCGGTTCGCCATCGGAATAGGAGCTTGCCTGGGGCGCGCTCTGACGAACAGGGACCGAGGCCGCCCTTGTCTTCATGGGCGCAGATGGACCGGGGCGGGGGTGGGGGATCAGTGATCAACAGCGCCGAGTGGCCAAGTGTTTCTCATGCTCGGTAACTGATCCGAGCTGGACAGCAACCAAGGTGGCTAGTCGGGGCAGCATCATGGAGCTGAACAACGACGGAGGAAGCTGGGGCAGCAGCTTGGCAGACAAGGGTTGAGTGAGCTTCATTCACCAGGGGAGTCGCGCGCGAGGGGCGTGCTGCCTTCTGGCTTGTCATTGAAGGCCAGCGGCTCCTTGAGAGAAGCCACGATGTTGATGTCGATCTCTAGGGCCTTGTCGGTGTGACGCACCAGTGAGGCAGCTGCAGCTCATGGGCACCGTCGAAGAGCTGGCAACAGGGTCCCGTGAGGCTTGGCATTGGGCGTCGTCTGGATCTTTAACAGTGGTTGTTGCCTTGCTAGCAGCGCGCAGAGCACGAGAGGGGGCTGCGTGCATGCCTATGTTAACTGGGTTGTGCTGGCAGCTAGCGGGGGTGCAGCTGCGGTGCCGCTGCTGTGGCTTGATCGCCTGGACCATGTTAGTCGTACGCGGACTATTGGTCTATGGGACATCTACACCCTATATGAAAAAAAGCAAGTAACTCAACAAAAAGTCAAAAAAATTTGAAAATATTTTTGAAATAGACTTGACCTTTCATTGTACTTGTGAGAAAAATTTCACAGAAAGAAAATCCTCCTTTGACTTCTTTTCAAAAAAAGACAAACTTTTGACCAAAATAATGTGAATGGTATATATTGACTTCTGTCAAGCTCGACATCGACAGGTACTTGAAGCTGGATCGTTCCAAAAGCGAAATGGCATATGCATGTCGGCGCGGCAAAAGTTAGTAAACGTGCGCTGGCGACGATCGGCGGCGAGTGACTAGAACAAAGCTCAAGGAAAAAAGGCTTGGTATTGTTTAACGAAAGGTAAACGTTTGGGGCCGGGCCATCGGCTGAACGATTCGGCCGGTCTCCCTCTTCCTCGCACAGCGCACTTCTAGGAGGGCACCAGCACCGGCAGGCACCACGTGTCGGCCCGGTCGACCACGGCTCGCCGACCGCCGCCGTCGAGAAAAAGCGCCTTTGTCGTCTGCAGGCGGCCGTCCCTCGCCGGATGTCGTTCGCGTGCGGCCGCCTCGCCGATCTCGTTCGCGGCCGCCCCTCGCGGACCTCGTCCGCTGTGGCCGCCCTCACGGACTACTACCCTCCGCCTCTTCGAGAATCCGCCTATGCCTCTTCCTCGAATCCGCCCGGCCGCCCCTCGCCCGGACCTTGCAGCGCTCGAGCCTCCCCAGCCATGGCAGACTACACCCCA
Source organism: Aegilops bicornis (assembly GCA_021605145.1). Taxonomy (NCBI): domain Eukaryota; kingdom Viridiplantae; phylum Streptophyta; class Magnoliopsida; order Poales; family Poaceae; genus Aegilops; species Aegilops bicornis. The sequence continues at coordinate 163,760,203 of CM038670.1, read as the reverse complement.
CGGTGATTTTTTGTTAGAACCGGTTGTAGCAAATTCAATCACCGGTGGTAGCAAAAATTTACTACTGTTGCAGCAAAACGGCGTCATCGTCATCGCGAGCAAACACTTGACATCGCGCTTTTTTGTTACATGCTACAACCTGTATCACATTTTGCTACAACCGGCGCCGAGTTTTGCTACATCGGATATACAGAAAGTTGCAAGCGTTCAGTGCCATCGAGGAAAGCTACAACCGTCTACAGAAAATGCTACAACCTTCGATGAGAAAAGCTTCAACCAAATGAGAGATGAATTTTTCACCCATGCGCTGCTCAAAACGAAAAAAGTTTCGATCGTTTACAGAAAAGCTTCCACCGTAGAGGGGAAAAGCTACAACCGTGTCAATTTTTTGCTACTACAGTCTGTGTGTTTTTGCTACATCCATTCATGCGGCCATGGTACTTTTTTGCAACTGAGGTGTGACCGGCGACGACGAGGACGAACATTTTTTGTTGCAACAACCTCGTTTTTTGCTACCATTGGCAATGTGTTTCGCTACATCCGATTAACATGTTTGCTACAATGGCGACGCCTATGGATTTTTTTTGCTGCAACCGTTGTCTTCATTTGCTACGACTGACACGGGAAAATGCTACCACGGGGCATCTCTGTTTTTTTGCTGGAACCAATCATCGGTGAGGCGGAGCTGCATCCATGGCACTCCGACGAGCAGCGGGGGCAGCGAGCGGTCGGGGCGAGCTGAGTCACGGAGCGCGGGGCGGCCCCGACGGGCGGCCGGGGCGGCGAGCGGACTTGGACGAGTTGAGTCGCGGAGCTGCATCCATGCGCCGACGCCTAGCATCGCCCTTAACGAAAACTCAGGGCCTTGGCACCGAGTAGTTTTTTTTTTCGAGAAAGTGGCACTGAATAGCTGGCTGGTGATCGACGAAAATCATTGAAGTCGTACCGCGTGTGTGGTGTCCGTGTTACTCCCTCTATTCACTTTTATAAGACCTTGAAAACATTTCAGACAATGTACAAAACAGCCCATTTTAAGTTGTCTGAAATGATTTACAAAAGTGAACGGAGGGAGTACTATAATTGTCTAAGAACACATTTTTGTGTACGTTGTTGTTGCTCTAATCATCAGGTCTGGGAGCTCTTTATGTACTTCTGTAATCTCCTGTGAGTATTAAAATGTTCTTTCGCGTTCGCTTAATGGAATTAGAAGCTCCAGGTGAAGAAGAAGAAAACTCACGGACCCGATTTCTGCACGCAAGCATCACTATCTTGTTACCCAAGGACCATGCTGGACAAGAAATGGATTCTTGGCGAGGAAGACAAGTCAATTGGGACAAATCAAGTATACTAGACCATGTTTGTGTTAATAGGCATTCACGTGTCGTATGCCACATGCTGCCACCAGAACCGTAGGAGGACCTGCAGTTTCTCCAGAAACCGGCTCAAAACGAAAATAAAAAAAGTCTCTAGAAGCAAAGCCCCCGTGCTGATATGCTGTCGGTCGATTTCGACCTGCAGGACCATGCCAAACCACACGTTTCACACGAGTTGGGGGCCAACTATCCACTAGCTTTTGCGCGTCGGGCCTGAACCTGCATGCTGTATGAATCACAGCTGACGCCACTCACCCCGCGACGAGACGCCAGCGAGCGGCCAGCAACCCGGCGACCCGAATCCATGGTCAACCCGCAGGCTATAAATCCTCGTCACCGACCCGAGTCTTCACAACAGAAACACACACCCCTCCCAGCTCCCAGTCTCAACTCTCAAGTCTCAACCAACTCAAACAGGAGAGGCATCTCCCAGGTCGCTGATATCTTCTCCGTCACCCTCCCGACATGGGTCTCCTCTGGATGGCGGCGGCGACCGTGGCGGCGGTGCTGGCGTCGTGGGCGTTCAACGCGCTGGTGTACCTCGTGTGGAGGCCGCGCGCCATCACCCGGCAGCTCCGTGCGCAGGGCGTCGGCGGACCGGCCTACAGGTTGTCCGCCGGCAACCTCGCCGAAATCAAGCAGCTCCGCGCCGAAAGCGCCGGCGCCGCGCTGGACATCGGCAACCACGACTTCGTCCCCATTGTGCAGCCGCACTTCCGCAAATGGATCCCCATCCACGGTAGAAAGCCGAGCCTGTAGATTCCTCTCCTCTAGCAGATCTAGCTCGTGTTCTTACGCCGTTTCCTGCTTGCAGGTCGGACGTTCCTCTACTGGTTCGGAGCCAGGCCGACCCTGTGCGTCGCCGACGTGAACATGGTGAAGCAGGTGCTCTCCGACCGCGGCGGGATGTACCCCAAGAACATCGGCAATCCGCACATCGCCCGGCTGCTCGGCAAGGGGCTAGTGCTCACCGACGGCGACGACTGGAAGCGCCATCGGAAGGTCGTCCACCCTGCCTTCAACATGGACAAGCTCAAGGTGCGTGACGTGTGTGTTTTGTTTTCTACTGTACTATTCATTGCGCTGACAGTTATCCAGTAAATGCACCGTGCCATAAAAAGGAAACTAGTAACGTAGATTATTGTCTTTCCTAAGCAAAAAATACGCGTTATTCAGGAAATCAAGGGAATTATATTAATTTACCTTTCAAAAACAAAAAGTAATACGCTGTAATCGGTGTCTTTCCAAAAACAAAAACAATATTGCCGATTTTATAATCGTACCACTTAGAAGGTAAGAGATCGTATGTCCCTTGGATCAAAGAACATATAGACAGCTAAAATTGTTTGGGACAACGCTAAAATTTCTCTTATTTCTATGCCGGCCAGATGATGACGGTGACCATGTCCGACTGCGCTGGGTCAATGATGTCCGAGTGGAAGGCAAAGATGGAGAAGGGTGGCGACATAGAGATTGAGCTGAGCAGCCAATTTGAGGAGCTAACCGCTGATGTGATCTCTCACACGGCATTCGGGAGCAGCTACGAACAGGGAAAAAAGGTCTTCTTGGCACAGAGGGAGCTCCAGTTTCTTGCCTACTCCACTGTATTTAACGTACAAATCTCAGCATTCAGGTAAATACAAGTTCTTTTTCCTGTACCATTTCAGTTCAAATCAAGACACACCATACATTTTCACATGGCAAAAATAAATAATACGCCATGTATGTTTGTGAAATTAATCAGGTACCTTCCAACTGAAAAGAACCTTAAGATATGGAAGCTTGACAAGGAGGTGAGGAGCATGCTCATGAACATCATCAAAACCCGCCTTGAGAACAAAGACACCATGGGTTACGGCAACGACCTGCTCGGGCTCATGTTGGAGGCGTGCGCACCAGAGCATGGGCAAAATCCTATTTTGAGCATGGATGAGATCATAGATGAGTGCAAGACCTTCTTCTTCGCAGGCCATGACACCAGCTCACACCTGCTCACATGGACCATGTTCTTGTTGAGCACACACCCAGAGTGGCAGGAGAAGCTCAGAGAGGAGGTGCTGAGGGAGTGTGGCAATGGGGCTCCCACCGGAGACATGCTCAACAAACTGCAGTTGGTCAACATGTTCTTGCTGGAAACTCTTAGGTTGTATGGCCCAGTAGCTGTCATTCAGAGAAAGGCAGGTTCAGATCTCGAGGTCGGTGGCATCAAAGTGCCCGAAGGCACAGTGCTCACAATCCCCATCGCAACGATACATCGTGACAAGGAGGTCTGGGGGGAGGATGCCAATGAATTGAAGCCTATGAGATTCGAGAATGGAGTGACACGAGCTGGAAAGCACCCCAATGCCTTGTTGTCTTTCTCCAGTGGGCCTAGGTCTTGCATAGGGCAAAACTTTGCTATGATTGAGGCCAAAGCCGTGATCGCCATGATTCTTCAAAGGTTCTCATTTTCCCTATCCCCTAAGTACGTCCATGCCCCGATGGACGTGATCACAGTGCGACCCAAGTTTGGGCTTCCAATGGTCCTTAAGAGCCTAGAGATGTAGTGTTGTGTTGAGTACAACACAAGTTTTTCTATTGGTCTCATCGCGAATGTAATTTTTTTTTGAAAAGCTACTATGCTGGACTTTACTGAGAACTAGATGATCATTCACAAGTTTTTTTTTATAAAGTGGCTTTCTTTCTTATAAATTGTGGTCAAAGTTTAGAGGGTATGCCTAAGATGCATTTCGGTGTTCTACCTATGTGAGTTCTCTCCAGCGTATCCTCAAGATACTATCACAACATGGGTAGACAAGGAATTAGGTGAGATGGACTTCGTATTTCCCACCAGAAGTTAAGCTCATGTTTATTTCTAGGACGAAGCCTAAGCATATAGGTTGTAAAACCATTGACTCACTGTACTTATGATTGAATTCCCAAGGAGCAATCCGCAAATAATTGCAAATTTTTATTGTAAACTCAATCATAGGTTTAACATCTAAGGTTGCCATACCACCGTATGATATAACTCAATAGTCATGGGATTTGGTTCTATCACTCATGTATCCCCTCCATAATTTATCATAAAACATTGCAATCTCTATTTGTTCCCCCAATATACGCATACACTTGTACAAAAGACAAAAACTATAGCATAGAAATTAGCATACATATGTGCAACCAATCTTCATACTATTTTAACAATGTTGTAGAACAAATAATTAACTACTCAAACATAGATGTAAAGACGTAAAAAATATGGGGAAACATTTCATATAACAAGACATCATGTTTTCCAAAGGATTGCATATGTTTTGTGATGGAGATGCCACAAATAGATGAGGAAGATGCGAAGAAAGCAATGGGGATGATGGTGCTGATGTTGGTGCTCCTGAAAGTGTTTCGGCACCGCCGGGGAAAGGAGAGGTGTTTCCTCTTTGGTTTTTGTTGGCTATGATGGTGGAGAACGAGAGTCTCTCCGGAGATTGGAGCTATCTTTTGAGAGAGACTATTTTGGATGCTGAAATATGACACATCAAACACTATTTCATTATTGCCGGAGGTGTATGCTTCTGCAAAAATCTGAAAAGTATATACATTTTTTTTAAATGTCCGCGTGCACCTACCTTCCAAAAAGTAGACAAAAATCGTGAGGGGCCCGTGCGGCTAGGCCACGTTGCTCGTAGGTCGTGTGGGACTCACATGACTCCCCTGACTGCACCATTTTTTGTGCCATCGTTATCCAGGAAGTTTTGCATCTGTTGCTTTTTTTCCGCAATTTTATCACTTCGGGAAGGTTCATGTAATCACCAACATTAAACATATAGATCTTCCCCTTTTTGATGGTTCGAGGATATGCTTCCGGAGTGAATAGCTCCTGGCCTGTCATCTTGTTGGACCATCCAACATTGATGTGCCAATGGCGGTATCTTATTGTTATGCCCTTTATCAATTGACATATCTCTTATAGGTTTCGTGATATGAGTTTGTAGATGCTGTTGTAAGGCATGTCCTATGGAGAGGGTCTTGGATTTTTTTTTCTTTATCTTTTGTAAGACCTTTGTTTCGACATTAATTAATGTTATGTTACAACTGACTCAAAAGATTGGAGTCATTCTTCACTTTTAATAAAGAAAATCTTCTAAGACTCCCTCCGTAAAGAAATATAAGAGTGTTTAGTTCAATAAATAATGATCTAAATGCTCTCATATTTCTCTACGGAGGGAGTATTTATCTACAAGTTCGTCAAGTTGAGCAAAATTTTAAAATATACAATGATTTAGTTTTTGTCCAGACTCTGACTGGTGCAAGTTGGAGAACCTATAGCATGATCCCTACGGCGACATTATCTTTTTGTGTCTGGCTCAGACGATGTTTCTTGATATTATGAGTGGTGATAGTCTAAACCCTACCCTCTAGCGGTAGTTTTATTTATGTATACTTCATGTACTTGGTTTTCATCTGGTTTTCCTCAATTAATCGGACAACTATCTTCTTCTATGAGATGACATAGCTTCTGTCCTTGCCTCGGGAAGCATTTTGTAGGAAAGGGATTGCTATTTCTAAACTGAAATGGTTATTATCATGGTGATTAAATTGAATAAAATGGTGATTAAATTGAATAAAATGCTTATTGGATAAAGTGTCAATGATGCGCCCAACTTTTAAAATAGTTGCTCTTTTGCCTTTTGCAATCGGATCCGAATTTTTGAACTGAAGAATCACTTATTTCATCTCTATGCATGGGCCATGTTAGTCCTGCTACACACGTGCACGGCGGCTATATGTTGACTTCTATCCTCTGCTTCGATGAACTAGACTCCAGCAGCTACTCCAAGCTGCATCTTTTCAAAAGCAAAATGGCATATGCATGTCGGCGTGGCAAAAGTTAGTAAGCGTACACCGGCGACGATAGGCGGCAAGAGACTACAACAAAACACATGGAAAACAGGCAATTACCAAAGAAAGTGATGAGGAAAACGGGCAGAACGTGCGCTAAATAACTGGAACTAGTTGCTGATGAACCCGGCTTGGTATCTTAAATAACCGTTGGCTGGTGATCCATGGAGTGGAAATCGTTGAAGTCGTAGCTAGCGCGTGTGTGTCTGATGTTTGTTGTTTAAATTAAGGGACATTTTGTTTTGGGTTGCTTTAATCATCAGCTCTCGGATGCTACTAATTTATTCGCTCGTGTAGTACCACTTCAGTTATACCTAGTGTTGACGTATAATATGCTGCCTAGTTTCTTCCATCAGATCGGTTTGATGGATAAACTGGTTAGGTGCATAAACTTACAACCAAGTGGTTCAGGGTTCAAAACCCAGTAAACGCAATACATAATTGCGGCCTGCCCCGCTACCGCTGCCCACCTCATATAGCTCCAAAGGAGCATAGACGTGAGGGGGAGTGTTGGAGTATAATGTCCGGCCCTCTCTTTCAGATCGGTCTTTTGGTTGCATTGGTTAGAGCATGCACATCTACACCTAACAACCTCGACTACCATCTCTGTAAACAAATATAAGACGTTTTAAATTATTAAAATAGTGAGCTAAAACATGTGACATTTGTTGAGAGAGAGAGTACTACTCATAGACCATGTTTGACAAGAAATGAAATCATGCCCCGGACGCCGCCGCGCTAATTTCTATCTGCAAAATCACTGTCTTGATCCGCAAGGTCCATGTTTGACAAGAAATGCAGATACTTGGCGAGGAAGCAAAGTCAAGTGGACTGGGAGAAAATCAAGTGCTCTGGGTGACCGTGTATGTGTTGACAGCCTCTGTTCTTTGCTAACGTCATACTAGATCGCTATATATGTACTCATGCGGCGTTCTTACAAATAACATAGCGGCCCAGGTAAATACGCGGCTGTTTCTTCAAATGTGTAAATATTTCTAAATAGAGTACTGATATCATTTTAAATCACACAACTGAGGATTTTGTACTTTCATAGTAGAACTTTGTACTACACACGTGCGGTCTCGAGCTCCTTACAGCATCTACAGCCGCGATGGCCAAATCTGACCCCTCGTCAGCGGGCACTGACCAGGCACGCCTCATAGTTGACACTTTGCATCCGCATATCTCATATACAACTCCTTATATCCATACTACACATGCAAACGTTGATCTACTCTACGTGATCAAACGATGGACAACAAAAATCAACTGCAAAGGAAACAAGATCGGCTGCAAACGGACATTACCAAACTTCGCTGCATCCAAAAGATCATATATCGTCAACGGACAAGTTCTTAAACTTCTACAACTAAAAATGATATAAACATTGAGGGGGGGGAATCACCACTTCCTCGCCGGGCCTTTGCCCTTTCGGTCGCTGGCGCATCTGTACGTGTACGCGGCTGGTGGATGGTCTTGGCCGTCCGACGAGGAGGTGCAGATGTCGCCGTCGTCGAAGTCGAAGTCCGAGAGGATGATGAGCCTCTTCATTCGACGGACCGCCCCGTCCTGCTCCCGCTTCAACCTGGCGACCCGAGCCTTCTCCGCCACTTCCTCCTTCGCCTCGTGCTCCGACTGCTCAATAGCAAGCCGGAGTGCCTTGGCGATATTCTGTCGGAGGCGACGAGCGTCTGTATCCATCGTCATGAGGGAGTGGCGGTAGACCCATGCGAGGAGACACACGTCCTCGTCGGGGTCCGCCTCCATCCTGCGGCGGCGGCGCGCGAACTACTCCGGCCCGTCCATCTCTCGTGCATGCTGCCTCTCGCGGCGTGCGGCGCGCCTCCGACTCTGTAGTTCATGTGCGGGCTGGCTGCGTGGGCACAAGCACCCAATGGTGGCCGTGGAGGAGCGGCCGGCTGGGGAAGGAGACAGCACGGGGTCGACGCGGACTGTGTTGTCCTTGCGTCGCTGTGCGTGGGCCAGGAGGGTCCAGCTCCGGCATCCGCGCTGCACCGGCGCGGGAGCTGCAGCGACGCTCCAGATCCAGAGTTGCCACCGGTCTCCACCTTGGACCACTCCAGCGCAATACGGAGGGCCATCTCCTCCTTGTAGTTGAGCTCCGAGTCGGAGTCGCTGTTGGAGCTGCTCATCATCGTGTATGGGGTTGGAATTGGAGAGGGAGAGGAGTGGACGGAGAGAGAGAGAGAGAGGGAGAGAGAGGGGGAGGGAGGGAGAGAGAGAGAGATCTAGGGTTTGAGCACGCCGCCCGGATTAGAGTTTTTTGTGGGGTCGGTGGTGGGCCGGGCCTGTCAGGCGGACGCGCCCTCGCCGCCCCATATCCACCCTATATTTAAGCTGGATATGAGGGGTGCCGGTCAGCCCGGGCATTTGTCCGCGGTTTGAGAGGTCCGGTTGGGTCGATATTTTTTGACCGGTTAGTGACCGGACGGCCTATCCGTATGTTTGAGATGGGTATGAGAGGCCCGGCTGTAGACACTCTTACGACGAAACTGGCCTAGTACTGTTTATGAGAAATCGGGGCCCTAGCACTTTGCAGCTGGCTAGTGATTGAAGCGTCAGACAAATCACTGAAGTATTACCGCGTGTGGTCGCGGTGTTTTTGTTGAAAAGGAGGGTCACTCCTGCCTCTGCATCTGAAGTTATGGTATAAATATACCATACAAATTCGTTATGTATGGATGATGGACGAGATTCCATGGATATAGAGCCAGTTCCAATAGACTTATGGAATGTTCCCATTCGTGTGCATCCAGCAGGAATTGAACCTGTAAATTTAACAATTATGAGTTGGGTGCTTTAACCAATCAACCATGGATGCTTAACAGGGATCATCATACATCGTAAATAAACAATTTTCATATAGAAAGACAGATCATGGAAAAATGAAATCAAAAATATTCCGAGATGGTAAATATTCGGAGATGACTGTGAAAACTCTTCTCTGGATCCTCGAATTGAAAGATGACTGAGAGGGATCAAGAATCCTAATTCTCACTATTTGGAATGGATCCAATTCTATTGAGTCTGACTCATAGTGATCATGTCTCTTTAGCAAATAATGGCCTTGGTTATCGAAGGATTGAACAATCGGGATCCATTTACTTATGATACCTAGTTGGTATTGATAACAAGGATCTAATGAATTATGAGTTTAATAGATCCTCTTTAGCAGAAAGACGTATACTCCTTGCTCATTATCAGACAATCACTTATTCTCAAACCTCGTGTGGGACTAATCGTTTTCATGTACCATCTCATGGAAAACCCTTTTCGTTCCGCTTATCCCTATCGGGTATTATTAAAGTGATAGGATTTGTAGGAAGCGAAAGACTCAAAAACGATCTGAGGTTCAGTATGAACTACCAAGAAGAGCGAAAATAACATGATGAAGTGATAAAAAAAGTTTCCTCAACCGGCAAAAATAGGTCAAGATGACTAAACACCTATCCTATTATTAGACCGCCATCCAAATCTATTGTAAGTATCCCGTGCTACCATCTCTTAATGGTTACACCAAATAGCTATATGCTCATTGGCTTCCGTATGACTGAGTAACGACCACGTACGGATCTAAACAGTGGCTCTATATATAACCTGCAAAAAAATTATAAGAGTTTGTCTGTTAAAAATCATGTCATTCTTGCAATTTTATATAGCCAAAGTAATGCACATAGTCCTATTTGAATATATCCTGCAGTACTTGGTTCAACTCCATCCAGCCATGTCCCAAATACATGTTAATACTAGGTGGAGGGCCAATATTTGTTGGGGAATGTAGTATCTCAAAAATTTCCTACAATCACGCAATAGGACAAGCATAGCAACGAGCGAGGAGAGTATGTCCATGTACCCTCGTAGACCGAAAGTGGAAGCGTTTAGTAACGCGGTTGATGTAGTCGAATGTCTTCACGATCCAAGCACCGAACGTACGGCACCTCCGTGTTCAGCACATGTTCAGCTCGATGACGTCCCTCGAGCTCTTGATCCAGTTGAGGCCGAGGGAGAGTTCCGTCAGCACGACAGCGTGGCGACGGTGATGATGAAGTTACCGGCGCAGGGCTTCGCCTAAGCACTACGATGACATGACCGCGGTGTGTAACTGTGGAGGGGGGCACCACACACGGCTAGGAACAATTGATGTGTCTTCTAGGGGTGCCCTCCCCACATATATAAAGGAGGGAGAGGGAGGGAGGCAGCCTAGGGCGCGCCCAAGTAGGAGGAATCCTACTTGGGCCCCTAGTCCACCCGGGCCCCTTACCATATTTGGACAAGGGGAAAGGAAGGGGAGGGAAAGGAAGGAGTCCTACTTCATACTTTCCTTTTCCTCCTCTCCTTTCCCTTTCTCCCCACGTGGCTGGCCCTATAGGGGGCGCACCAGCCCCTTGTGGGCTGGTGTGTTCCCTTACTTGGCCCATTAAGCCCATAACTTTGTCGGGGGTTGCCCGGAACCACTTCCGGTGACCCGGTATCACCCGGAACACTTCCGGTGTCCAAATACCATCGTCCTATATATGAATCTTTACCTATCGACCATTTCGAGACTCCTCGTCATGTCCGTTAATTATCTCATATGGGACTCCGAACAAACTTCGGTGATCAAATTACATAACTCATAATACAAATCGTCATCGAACGTTAAGCGTGCGGACCATACGGGTTCGAGAACTATGTAGACATGACCGAGACACATCTCTGGTCAATAGCCAATAGCGGAACCTGGATGCTCATATTGGCTCCTACATATTCTACGAATATCTTTATCAGTCAAACCGCATAACAACATATGTTGTTCCCTTTGTCATCGATATGTTACTTGCCCGAGATTCGATCGTCGGTATCATCATACCTAGTTCAATCTCGTTACCGGCAAGTCTCTTTACTCGTTCCATAATGCATCATCCCGCAGCTAACTCATTAGTCACATTGCTTGCAAGGCTTATAGTGATGTGCATTACCGAGAGGGCCCAGGGATACTCTTCGATTCACGGAGTGAGAAATCCTAATCTTGATCTATGCCAACCCAACAAACACCTTCAGAGACACCTGTAGAGCATCTTTATAATCACCCAGTTACGTTGTGACGTTTGATAGCACACAAGGTGTTCCTCCGGTATTCGGGAGTTGCATAATCTCATAGTCAGAGGAACATCTATAAGTCATGAAGAAAGCAATAGCAATAAAACTAAACGATCATTTATGCTAAGCTAACGGATGGGTCTTGTCCATCACATCATTCTCCTAATGATGTGACCCCGTTCATCAAATGACAACACATGTCTATGATCAGGAAATTTAACCATCTTTGATTAACGAGCTAGTCTAGTAAGGCATACTAGGGACACTATGTTCTGTCTATGTATTCACACATGTATCAAATTTCCGGTTACAATTCTAGCACGAATAATAAACATCTATCATGATATAAGGAAATAAAATAATAAATTTATTATTGCCTCTAGGGCATATTTCCTTCAATCTCCCACTTTGCACTAGAGTCAATAATCTAGTTCCCATCGCCATGTGATTTAACACCAATAGTTCACATCACCATGTGATTAACACCCATATTTTACATCGCCATGTGACCAACACTCAAAGGGTTTACTAGAGTCAATAATCTACTTCACATTGCTATGTGATTAACACCCAAGAGCACTAAGGTGTGATCATGTTTTGCTTGTGAGATAAATTTAGTCAACGGATCTGCCACATTCAGAGCCGTATGTATTTTGCAAATTTCTATGTTTACAATGCTCTGCACGAAGCTACTCTAGCTAATTGCTCCCACTTTCAATATGTATCTAGATCGAGACTCAGAGTCATCCAGATCGGTGTCAAAGCTTGCATCGACGTAGCTCTTTACGACGAACTCTTTATCACCTCCATAACCGAGAAACATATCCTTATTCCACTAAGGATAATTTTGACCACTGTCCAGTGATCCACTCCTAGATCACTATTGTACCCTCTTGCCAAACTTATGGCGAGGTACACAATAGGTCTGGTACACAGCAAAGCATACTTTATAGAACCTATGGCTGAGGCATAGGGAATGACTTTCATTATCTTTCTATTTTCTGTCGTGGTCGGGTTTTGAGTCTTACTCAACTTCACACCTTGCAAAACAGGCAAGAACTCTTTCTTTGACTGTTCCATTTTGAACTACTTCAAAATCTTGTCAAGGTATGTATTCATTGAAAAATCTTATCAAGCGTCTTGATCTATCTCTATAGATCTTGATGCTCAATATGTAAGCAGCTTCATTGAGGCCTTTCTTTGAAAAACTCCTTTCAAACACTCCTTTATGCTTTCCAGAAAATTCTACATCATTTCTGATCAACAATATGTCATTCACATATACTTATCAGAAAGGCTACAGAGCTCCCACTCACTTTCTTGTAAATACAGGCTTCTCCACAAGTCTGTATAAAACCATATGCTTTGATCACACTATCAAAGCATATATTCCAACTCCATGAGGCTTGCACCAGTCCATAAATGGATCGCTGGATCTTGCACACTTTGTTAGCACCTTTAGGATCGACAAAACCTTCTGGTTGCACCATATACAACTCTTCTTTGAGATATCCACGAAGGAATGTAGTTTTGACATCCATTTGCCAAATTTCATAAAATGCGGCAATTGCTAACATGATTCGGACAGACTCTAAGCATCGATACGAGTGAGAAAATCTCATCGTAGTCAACACCTTGAACTTGTGGAAAACCTTTTGCGACAATTCAAGCTTTGTAGATAGTAACACTACTATCAGCGTCCCTCTTCCTCTTGAAGATCCATTTATTCTCAATGGCTCACCGATCATTGGGCAAGTCACTCAAAGTCCATACTTTGTTCTCATACATGGATCCCATCTCAGATTTCATGGCCTCAAACCATTTCGCGGAATCTGGGCTCATCATCGCTTCCTCATAGTTCGTAGGTTCGTCATGGTCTAGTAACATGACTCCCAGAATAGGATTACCATACCACTGTAGTGCAGAACATATTCTATTTGACCTACGAGGTTTGGTAGTAACTTGATCTGAAGTTTCATGATCATGATCATTAACTTCCTCACTAATTGGTGTAGGCATCACTGGAACTGATTTCTGTGATGAACTACTTTCCAATTTGGGAGAAGGTACAATTACCTCATCAAGTTCTACTTTCCTCCCACTCACTTCTTTCGAGAGAAACTCCTTCTCTAGAAAGGATCCATTCTTAGCAATGAATATCTTGCCTTCGGATCTGTGATAGAAGGTGTACCCAGCAGTTTCCTTTGGGTATCCTATGAAGACTTATTTCTCTGATTTGGGTTCGAGCTTATCAGGTTGACGCTTTTTCACATAAGCATCGCAGCCCCAAACTTTAAGAAACGACAGCTTAGGTTTCTTTGCCAAACGGTGCCATTCAACGGATTTAAATGGTGCCCTATTTAACGTGAATGCAGCTGTCTCTAATGTATAACCCCAACGATAGTGGTAAATCGGTAAGAGACATCATAGATCGCACCATATCTAATAAAGTATGGTTATGACGTTTGGACACACCATTACGCTGTGGTGTTCCAGGTGGCATCAGTTTGTGAAACTATTCCACATTGTTTTTATTGAAGAACAAACTCGTAACTCAAATATTCGTCTCCGTGATCAGATCGTAGAAACTTTATTTTCTTGTTACGATGATACTTCACTCTGAAATTCTTTGAAATTTTCAAATGTTTCAGACTTATGTTTGATCAAGTAGATATACCCATATCTGCTCAAATCATCTGTGAAGGTCAGAAAATAACGATACCCGCCGCGAGCCTTAACACTCATCGGACCGCATACATCAGTATGTATTATTTCCAATAAGTCAGTTGCTCGCTCCATTGTTCGACAAAACGGAGTCTTAGTCATCTTTCCCATGAGGCATGGTTCGCAAGCATCGAGTGATTCATAATCAAGTGATTCCAAAAGCCCATCAACATGGAGTTTCTTCATGCGCCTTACACCAATATGACCTAAATGGCAGTCCCTGATGACCCACAAGTATAGGGGATCTACCGTAGTCCTTTCAATAAGTAAGAGTGTCGAACCCAACGAGGAGCAAAAGGAAATGATAAGCGGTTTTCACCAAGGTATTCTCTCGCAAATAAATAAGTGGTAACAGATAGTTTTGTGATAAGATAATTTGTAACGAGCAACAAGTAACAAAAGTAAATAAAGTGCAGCAAGGTGGCCCAATCCCTTTTGTAGCAAAGGACAAGCCTGGACAAACTCTTATATAAGGAAAAGCGCTCCCGAGGACACATGGGAATATCGTCAAGCTAGTTTTCATCACGTTCATATGATTCGCATTCAGTACTTTGATAATTTGATATGTGGGTGGACCGGTGCTTGGGTGCTGCTCTTACTTGAACAAGCATCCCACTTATGATTAACCTCTATTGCAAGCATCCGCAACTACAAAAAAAGTATGAAGGTAAACCTAACCATAGCATGAAACATGTGGATCCAAATCAGCCCCTTACGAAGCAACGCATAAACTAGGGTTTAAGCTTCTGTCACTCTAGCAACCCATCATCTACTTATTACTTCCCAATGCCTTCCTCTAGGCCCAAATAATGGTGAAGTGTCATGTAGTTGACGTTCACATAACACCACTAGAGGCTAGACAACATACATCTCATCAAAATATCAAACGAATACCAAATTCACATGACTACTAATAGCAAGACTTCTCCCATGTCCTCAGGAACAAACGTAACTACTCACAAAGCATATTCATGTTCATAATCAGAGGGGTATTAATATGCATAAAGTATCTGAACATATGATCGTCCACCAAATAAACCAACTAGCATCCACTACAAGGAGTAATGAACACTACTAGTAACCTATTAGTACCAATCCCGGACTTGGAGACAAGAATTGGATACAAGAGATGAACTAGGGTTTTGAGAGGAGATGGTGCTGGTGAAGATGTTGATGGATATTGCCCTCTCCCGATGAGAGGAGCGTTGGTGATGACGATGGCGATGATTTCCCCTCCCGGAGGGAAGTGTCCCCGGCAGAACAACTATGTCGGAGCCCTACATTGGTTCCGCCTCGTGGCGGCGGAGTTTTGTCCCGAAAGGTTGCTTATGATTTATTTTCCTCGACGAAAGACCTCATATAGCAGAAGATGGCCATCGGAAAGCCAACAGGGGGCCCACAAGGTAGGGGCGCTACTGGGGTAGGGCGCCCCACCCTCGTGGGATGTGGGCCCCCCCGTGAACTTCTTTTCGCTGGATATTTTTTATTATTTCCCAAAATGACTTTCGTGGAGTTTCGGGACTTTTGAGTTGTGCAGAATAGGTCTCTAATATTTGCTCCTTTTCCAAATTTCGTAATTCCAAATTGCCAAGCATTCTCCCTCCTTATGTAAACCTTGTAAAATAAGAGAGAATAGGCATAAGTATTGTGACATAACGTGTAATAACAGCCCATAATGAAATAAATATTGATATAAAAGCATGATGCAAAATGGACGTATCAACTCCCCCAAGCTTAGACCTGGCTTGTCCTCAAGCGAAAGCCGATAACGATAAATATGTCCCCATGTATAGAGGTAGAGGTGTCGTTAAAAATAAAATACGGACATGATGGCATCATGATTATTCTCATAACAGCAACATATATAGATATTGTCATATGATTTCTTATGTTCAAGTAATAATCTATTCACAATGCAAAAGTACGAATCATAAACTTTATTGAGAACCAACAACTATAATCTCAGTCATTGAAGCAATTGCAATTTATCATAACATCAGAAAGAGTCTATGTCAGAGCTTAACAGCAAGTCCACATACTCAACTATCATTTAGTCTTTCATAATTGCTAACACTCATGCGATACTTGTGGTTACGGAGTTTTAATCGGACACAGAGAAAGATAGGGGCTTATAGTTTCGCCTCCCAACCTTTTACCTCAAGGGTAATGTCAACAATAATAACTCATGCTCCCTACACCCAATTAGATATATCCATCATGATCTTTCCAACATACTGTGCTTGCCAAAGGATAAAATGAGAAAGGAAAGGTGAAGACCACCATGACTCTTGCATAAGGTAGAAGATGATAATAAAAGATAGGCCCTTCGCAGAGGGAAGCAGAGGTTGCCATGCGCTTTTATGGTTGGATGCACAAAATCTTAATGCGAAAGAACGTCACTTTATATTGCCCCTTCTGATATGAACCTTTATTATGCAGTCCTTCGCTTTTATTACTTCCACATCACAAGATTGTATAAAGCTTATTTCTCCCACACCAATCAATCATACATATTTAGAGCAATTTTTATTGCTTTGCACCGATGACAACTTACTTGAAGGATCTTACTCAATCCATAGGTAGGTATAGTGGACTCTCATGGCAAAACTGGTTTAAGGGTTTTTGGAGGCACAAGTAGTATCTCTACTTGGTGCTGAGAATTTGGCTAGCATGAGGGGGAAAGGCAAGCTCAACATGTTGGATGATCCATGACAACATACTTTATCTCAGGTATAAGAAAACACAACTCATTACGTTGTCTTCCTTGTCCAACATCAACTCTTTAGCATGTCATATTTTAATGAGTGCTCCCAATCATAAGAGATGTCAATAATAGTATATTTATATGTGAAACCCCTCTTTCCTTATTACTTCCTATAATTGCAACGATGACCAAAGCTATGTCTGCCAACTCCCAACAACTTTTAATCATCATACTCTTTCTATGTGAAGTCATTACTCTCAATAAGATCAATATGAACTCTTTATTTCTTTTTATTCTTTTCTCTTTTATTTTATTCACTCAAGATCATGGCAAAACGATCAAGCCCTTGACTCAACACTAATCTTTATTATATAGCTCACGGACTCAATTACATAGAGAGATCATAAAGCAAAACTCAAAACTAGATCATGCCATGAACTTTATTCTACTAGATCAAGATACTACTAATAAGATCGAAGTAAGAAAACAGTAAAGATAGGAGTGTGATGGTGATACGATACCGGGGCACCTCCCGAAAGCCTGGCAGTTGCCAAGGGGAGTGCCCATACCCATGTGATTATGCCTCCTTCTTTGTCGATGGTGTAATATTCTTGGCGATGATGCCCCTTAGGATACGATTCTCCTCCTCAAGCTTATTGACTTGGTGCTTGAGATCCATTATTTCCTTACGAAGCTTTCCTGTGACGGCTAAAGCTCCTTGCACCCAAGGGTGTTGCATAGCTGCGGGAGAACAAGTGACACTCCTCTTCATATTTTCATAAGAAAGAAATCTAACATTGCAAGGGATAACTGAGTTTGGAATAGCTGAGCTCTGTATTTCCCCCATCAAGAACCCAGCTTGGAAGCGAGAAGTGACTTCTTGATCCTCCATGGCATCTACCCTCATCAAATCAGCCTCCATCTCTTCCTCCGTTGCTGGCCCAAAGTGGTCAGCGTCGCTATTTGCCCTTGGTTCCGATGCCGGATGAGACACCTGGCTCTCCCCGACTGACTCCTGAGAAGACATCTTGCTCTAATCTGCAACAACAACAGCTCGAAACAAAAACACAGGATATTTGCGTGATAAGGGAGTCAAAACCTTCGGGAGGTTATATAATGAATTTTTACCGACCAAAATACGTAACGTGCAAGAAAACGGAGTCCGGAAGACACACGAGGTGCCCATGAGATAGGGGGGCGCGCCCAGGGGGTAGGGCGCGCCCTCCACCCTCCTGGGGCCCTCGTGTCCTTCCCGGACTGCTACTTATTTTTCTATTTTTCTAAATATTCCAAAACGGAGAAATATTGCCTTAAAAACTGTTTTGGAGTCGGTTTACTTACCGTACAACATACCTATTCCTTTTCGGAGTCTGAAACGTTCCGAAAAGTGTCCCTTATGTATTCCTCCGGGGTTACGGTTTCAATAACATTGGTTTCAACATTTATGGGATTACCTGAGATATATGTTTGATTCTTTGACCGTTGACCACCTTCGGATTTGTGCCTTCGAAGTTGTTGATTTTTATGGCACCAGAACGATAGAGCTCCTCGATATCGTAGGGGCCTTCCCATTTAGAGAGAAGTTTTCCTGCAAAAAATCTTAAACAAAAGTTGCATAGCAAGACATAATCACCTACATTAAACTCACGCTTTTGTATCCTTTTGCCATGCCATCTTTTAACTTTTTCTTTAAACAACTTGGCATTTTCATAAGCTTGGGTTCTCCATTCATCAAGTGAGCTAATATCAAATAACCTCTTTTCACCGGCAAGTTTGAGATCATAGTTGAGCTCTTTAATAGACCAATATGCCTTATGTTCTAGTTCAAGAGGTAAGTGACATGCTTTTCTGTAAACCATTTTATACGGAGACATACCCATAGGATTCTTATATGCAGTTCTATAAGCCCATAATGCATCATCAAGTTTTTTGGACCAATTCTTTCTAGACCTATTGACAGTCTTTTGCAAAACTAATTTGAGCTCTCTATTACTCAATTCTACTTTACCACTAGACTGTGGGTGATAAGGAGATGCAATCTTATGATTAACATCATATTTAGCAAGCATTTTACGAAAAGCACCATGAATAAAATGTGAACCACCATCAGTCATTAAATATCTAGGGACTCCAAACCTCTGAAAAATAACTTCCTTAAGCATTTTAATAGAAGTGTTATGATCAGCACTACTAGTTGGAATAGCTTCTACCCACTTCGTAAAGTAATCAACACAACTAAAATATGTGTATATCCATTAGAGGCAGGAAAAGGTCCCATATAATCAAAGCCCCAAACATCAAATGGTTCAATAACGAGTGAATAATTCATAGGCATTTCTTGACGTCTACTAATATTACCAATTCTTTGACATTCATCACAAGATAAGACAAACTTACGGGAATCCTTGAAGAGAGTGAGCCAATAAAACCCGAATTGCAATACCTTATGTGCAGTTCTATCTCCAGCGTGGTGTCCTCCATAAGCTTCGGAATGACACTTGCGTAGGATCTGTTCCTGTTCATGCTCAGGTACACAACGTCTAATAACACCATCTACTCCTTTATAAAGATGTGGGTCATCCCAAAAGTAATGTCTCAAATCATAGAAAAACTTTTTCTTTTGTTGGTATGTGAAACTAGGTGGTATAAATTTAGCAACGATGTAATTAGCATAATCAGCATACCAAGGGGTACTACGAGAAGTACTTATGACATTTAATTGCTCACTAGGAAAGCTATCATCAATAGGTAGTGGGTCATCAAGAACATTTTCTAACCTAGACAAGTTGTCTGCAACGGGTTCTCGACTCCTTTTCTATCAACAATATGCAAATCAAATTCTTGTGGCAAGAGAACCCATCTAATAAGTCTAGGTTTAGCATCTTTCTTTTCCATAAGGTATTTAATAGCAGCATGATCTGTGTGAATGGTTACTTTAGAATCAACAATATAAGGTCTGAACTTATCACAAGCAAATACAACTGCTAAGAGTTCCTTTTGAGTAGCAGCATAATTTCTTTGAGCATTGTCTAAAGTCTTACTAGCACAATGGATAATATTTAATTTCTCATCAACTCTTTGCCCTAGAATAACACCTACAGCATAATCACTAGCATCACACATAATTTCAAAGGGTAAATTCCAATCAGGTGGCTAAACAATAGGTGCAGAGATCAATGCCTTCTTAAGTATTTCAAATGCTTCTACACAATCATCATCAAAGACAAATGGTATATCTTTTTGTAATAAATTAGTCAGAGGCCGAGAAAATTTTGAGAAGTCCTTAATGAACCTCCTATAAAATCCAGCGTGACTAAGGAAACTTCTTATACCTTTGATGTCCTTGGGGCATGGCATCTTTTCAATAGCATCAACCTTAGCTTTGTCAACTTCAATACCTCTTTCAGAAACTTTATGCCCCAAGACAATACCTTCATTAACCATAAAGTGGCACTTTTCCTAATTCAAGACAAGATTAGTTTCTTCACATCTCTGCAAAACTCGATCAAGATTTCTCAAGCAATCATCAAAAGAGGATCCATAGATGGAAAAGTCGTCCATGAAAACATCACAAATCTTTTCACAAAAGTCAGAGAATAT
Organism: Aegilops bicornis; assembly: GCA_021605145.1. Lineage (NCBI taxonomy): Eukaryota > Viridiplantae > Streptophyta > Magnoliopsida > Poales > Poaceae > Aegilops > Aegilops bicornis. The sequence continues at coordinate 163,739,821 of CM038670.1, read as the reverse complement.
AGCCATCATGCATCTTTGGAAGGTAGCAGGTGCATTACATAAAACAAAAGGCATACGTCTATAAGAAAAAGTACCAAAAGGGCATGTAAAAGTAGTCTTTGATTGATCTTTAGCTGACACGGGTATTTGAGAGAAACCAGAATAACCATCTAGAAAGCAATAATGTGTATGTTTGCATAATCTTTCTAACATTTGATCGATAAAAGGTAAGGGGTAATGATCTTTCTTAGTAGCCTTATTTAATTTGCAGAAATCAATTACCATCCTATAACCTATAATAATTCTTTGCGAAATCAATTCATCTTTATCATTAGGAACAACAGTAATACCTCCCTTCTTAGGGACACAATGGATAGGACTTACCCACTGACTATCAGCAACGGGATAAATTATACCGCCTCCGTAAGCTTTAGTATTTCTTTTCTTACTACTTCTTTCATTTTAGGATTAAGCCTTCGTTGATGATCACGAACTGGTTTGGCATCTTCTTCCAGATTTATTTTGTGTTGACATAGAGTGGGGATAATGCCCTTAAGATCATCAGGAGTATATCCAATAGCAGCACGGTGCTGCTTCAGAGTTTTCAAATAATCTCTCTTCTTCATGCTCGGAAAGGTTAGCACTAATAATAACAGGATATATTTTCTTTTCATCAAGATAAGCATAACAGGATATATTTTCTTTTCATCAAGATAAGCATATCTAACACGGGATCACCATTGGGTGGAGGATGATCCCCTAAGATTTCAACAGGCAAATTGTGTTTCAGAATAGGTTCCTGATTAAAGAATACTTCATCTATTTCCCTTCTTTCATTCATAAACATATCATTTTCATGGTCTAGCAAATATTGTTCTAACGGATCACTAGGAGGTACGACAATAGAAGCAAGACCAATAATTTCGTCCTTACTAGGCAATTCTTCTTCACAGTGTTGTCCACTAAATTTAGAGAAATTAAACTCGTGAATCATATCATTCAAGCCAATAGTAACAACATTCTTTTCGCAGTCTATCTTAGCATTAACAGTATTCAAGAAGGGTCTACCAAATATAATGGACAAAAGCTATCTTGTGGAGAACCAAGAACAAGAAAATTAGCTGGATATTTAGTTTTCCCACACAAGACTTCAACACATCTATCAATTCCCATTGCTGATATAGTATCTCTATTAGCAAGCTTAATTGTGAAATCAATACCTTCTAACTCAGCAGGTGCAATTTCTTGCTTAATTTCTTCGTATAAAGTATGAGGTATAACACTAGCACTAGCACCCATATCACATAAGCCATGATAACAATGATCTCCTATTTTAACAGAAATAACAGGCACGCCTACCACAGGTCTATGTTTATCTTTAGCACAAGGTTTAGCAATTCTAGCAGTTTCACCGCAGAATTGAATAACATGCCCGTCAATGTTATCAGCCAAGATATCTTTAACAATAGAAATATTAGGTTCAACTTTAACTTGCTCAGGAGGTGTATAAGTTCTAATATTGCTTTTACGAACCACAGTTGAAGCTTTAGCATGATCCTTTATCCTAATAGGGAAAGGTTGTTTCTCAACATAAGAAGTAGGAACAATAGGATCATTATAAGTGACAGTCTTTTCTTCAACTTTAGTAGGTGCAGCTACTTTTACTTGGCGAGATCAACATAAGTAGCAAAAGATTCAGAGAAAGAAGCTACTATCTCAGAGTCAAGTCCATATTTAGTGCTAAATTTACGGAAAACATCGGTATCCATAAAAGACTTAACACAATCAAACTTAGGTGTCATATCTGACTCCTTACCTTCATCGAGATCCCAATCTTCAGAGTTGCGTTTAATTCTATCCAATAAATTCCATTTGAATTAAATAGTCTTCATCATAAAAGAGCCAGCACAAGAAGTATCGAGCATGGATTGATTATTATAAGAAAGCCGAGCATAAATTTTTTGAAGAATCATTTCTCTTGAGAGCTCATGATTGGGGCATGAATATAACATTGATTTAAGCCTCCCCCAGGCTTGAGCGATGCTTTCTCCTTCGTGAGGCCAGAAATTATATATATAATTGCAATCACGATGAACAAGATGCATAGGATAATACTTTTGATGAAATTCCAACTTCATTTGTTTATAGTTCCATGACCTCGTATCATCACATAGCCTATACCATGTCGATGCGTCTCCCTTCAAAGATAAAGGGAAGACCTTCCTCTTAACAACATCATCGGGTATACCTGCAAGCTTAAATAATCCACAAACTTCATCCACATAGAGTAGATGTTCATCAGGATGCTTTGTTCCATCTCCTGTAAAAGTATTAGCTAGCAGTTTTTCTAACATTCCCGAAGGAACTTCAAAGGGAATAATTTCATTTTCAGTAGGTTCAATAGGTTGAGGAGCAACTCTTGTTTCTCTTGGTCGGGGTGAAGATACCCCGAACAAGCTCCTCAGAGGATTACTTTCCATAGTAACAAGTGACAGTAAATTTCAGCACACTATATAAATTTTTCCTTACCAAATCCCACCTACCAAAGGCGCTTCACTCCCCGGCAACGGCGCCAGAAAAGAGTCTTGATGACCCACAAGTATAGGGGATCTACCGTAGTACTTTCGATAAGTAAGAGTGTCGAACCCAACGAGGAGCAGAAGGAAATGATAAGCGGTTTTCAGCAAGGTATTCTCTGCAAGTACTGAAATAAGTGGTAACAGATAGTTTTGTGATAAGATAATTTGTAACGAGCAACAAGTAACAAAAGTAAATAAAGTGTAGCAAGGTGGCCCAATCCCTTTTGTAGCAAAGGACAAGCCTGGACAAACTCTTATATAAGGAAAAGCGCTCCCAGGACACATGGGAATATCGTCAAGCTAGTTTTCATCACGTTCATATGATTCGTGTTCGGTACTTTGATAATTTGATATGTGGGTGGACCGGTGCTTGGGTGCTGCTCTTACTTGAACAAGCATCCCACTTATGATTAACCTCTATTGCAAGCATCATAACTACAACAAAAGTATTAAGGTAAACCTAACCATAGCATGAAACATGTGGATCCAAATCAGCCCTTACGAAGCAACACATAAACTAGGGTTTAAGCTTCATCACTCTAGCAACCCATCATCTAATTATTACTTCCCAATGCCTTCCTCTAGGCCCAAATAATGGTGAAGTGTCATGTAGTCGACGTTCACATAACACCACTAGAGGCTAGACAACATACATCTCATCAAAATATCGAACGAATACCAAATTCACATGACTACTAATAGCAAGACTTCTCCCATGTCCTCGTGAACAAACGTAACTACTCACAAAGCATATTCATGTTCATAATCAGAGGGGTATTAATATGCATAAAGGATCTGAACATATGATCTTCCACCAAATAAACCAACTAGCATCAACTACAGAGAGTAATCAACACTACTTGTAACCTACTAGTACCAATCCCGGACTTGGAGACAAGAATTGGATACAAGAGATGAACTAGGGTTTTGAGAGGAGATGGTGCTGGTGAAGATGTTGATGGAGATTGCCCTCTCCCGATGAGAGGAGCGTTGGTGATGACGATGGCGATGGTTTCCCCTCCCGGAGGGAAGTTTCCCCGGCAGCTCTGCCGGAGCCCTAGATTGGTTCCGCCAAGGTTCCGCCTCGTGGCGGCGGAGTTTCGTCCCGAAAGGTTGCTTATGATTTTTTTCCTCGACGAAAGACCTCATATAGCATAAGATGGCCATCGGAGAGCCAACAGGGGGCCCACGAGGTAGGGTGCGCGCCCTGGGGGGTAGGGCAGCTGGATATTTTTTATTATTTCCCAAAATGACTTTCATGGAGTTTCAGGGCTTTTGGAGTTGTGCAGAATAGGTCTCTAATATTTGCTCCTTTTCTAGCCCAGAATTCCAGCTGCCGGCATTCTCCCTCCTTATTTAAACCTTGTAAAATAAGAGAGAATAGGCATAAGTATTGTGACATAACGTGTAATAACAGCCCATAATGCAAGAAATAATGATATAAAAGCATGATGCAAAATGGACGTATCAGTCCCACAAATAAGTTTCACTATCATTATTAATTTTGCATCTTTTGGCTTCAATATTATGAATATGTGTAGCACTACGTTCTAGATTCAATAAACCATTTATATTGAGTGTATGAGCATAGAAGGTTTTATTCATGTAAATAGAACAACAATTATTCTTTGACTTAAATGAAGAACTGTCTTGCAATAAACATGATCCAATCATATTATGCTCAACGCAAACACGAAATAACATTTATTTTAGGTTCAACACTAATCCCGAAGGTAAAGGGAATGTGCGATGGTGATCTTATCAACCGTGGAATCACTTCCAACACACATCGACACCTTGCCCTCAACTAGTCTTTGTTCATTTTGCAACTCCTGTTTCGAGTTACTAATCATAGAAACTGAACCAGTATCAAATACCCAGGGGCTACTATGAACACTAGTAAAGTACACATCAATAACATGTATATCACATATACCTTTGTTCACTTTGCCATCCTTCTTATCCACCAAGTATCTAAGGCAGTTCCACTTCCAGTGACCATTTCCTTTGAAGTAGAAGCACTCAGTTTCAGTCTTGAGTCTAGCTTTGGGCTTCTTCATGGGAGTGGCAACTTGCTTGCCATTCTTCTTGAAGTTCCCTTTCTTTCCCTTGCCCTTTTACTTGAAACTAGTGGTCTTGTGAACCATCAACACTTGATGCTTTTCTTGATTTGTACCATCGCTGATTTCAGCATCACGAAGAGCTAGGGAATTGTTTTCGTCATCCCTTGCATATTATAGTTCATCTCGAAGTTCCAGTAACTTGGTGACAGTGACTAGAGAACTTTGTCAATCACTATCTTCTCTGGAAGATTAACTCCCACTTGATTCAAGAGATTGTAGTATTCGGACATTCTGAGCACATGCTCACTGGTTGAGCTATTCTCCTCCATCTTGTAGGCAAAGTACTTGTCAGAGGTCTCATACCTCTCAACTCGGGCATGAGTGTGAAATACCAATTTCAGCTCCTGGAACATCTCATATGCTCCGCGGCGTTTGATACGTCTCCAACGTATCTATAATTTTTATTGCTCCATGCTACTTTATCTATTGTTTTGGACTATATTGGGCTTTATTTTCCACTTTTATATTACTTTTGGGACTAACCTATTAACGGGAGGCCCAGCCCAGAATTGTTGTTTTTTGCCTATTTCAGTATTTCGAAGAAACAAAGTATCAAACGGAGTCCAAACGGAATGAAACCTTTGGAAACGTGATTTTCTCACCAAACGTGATCCAGGAGACTTGGACCCTACTCCAAGAAGTAACAGAGGCAGTAACTAGGGTGGGGGGCGCCCCCCTAGGGCTTGGGGATGCCTATATACATGATCATACCTAGATATACACATAACTATGCTCAATTCTGTCAATTGCTCAACAGTAATTTGTTCACCCACCGTAGAATACTTATGCTCTTGAGAGAAGCCACTAGTGAAACCTATGGCCCCCGGGTCTATTCTCATCATATCAATCTCCATCACTTTTATACTTGCTTTGTTTTTACTTTGCCTTTTACTTTTCACTTTGCATCTATATACCAACAATATTATCTCTATCAGATCTCACTCTCATAAGTGACCGTGAAGGGATTGACAACCCCTAATCGCGTTGGTTGCGAGTAGCTATCGTTTTGTGCAGGTACGAGGGACTTGTGCTTGGCCTCCTACTGGATTGATACCTTGGTTCTCAAAAACTGAGGGAAATACTTACGTAGCAGCGTTCAAAACGTTTTTGAAGTCCCGGTTCTAAGCCGTAAAGCATGGTGCACTAAACTATCAAGTAGTCATCATAACGAACTTTGTCAAACGTTCATAATGTCTGCATCTGCTCCTGTAATAGGTCCAGCGCCTAGCGGTGCATCAAGGACATAATTCTTCTGTGCAGCAATGAGGATAATCCTCAGATCACGGACCAAGTCCGCATCATTGCTACTACCATCTTTCAACTTATTTTTTCTAGGAACATATCAAAAATAAAACAGGGAAGCTATACGCGAGCTATTGATCTACAACATAGATATGCAAATACTATCAGGACTAAGTTCATGCTAAATTAAAGTTCAATTAATCATATTACTTAAGAACTCCCACTTGGATAGACATCCCTCTAGTCATCTAAATGATAACGTGATCCATATCAACTAAACCATGTCTGATCATCATGTGAGATGGAGTAGTTTTCAATGGTGAACATCTCTATATTGATCATATCTGCTATATGATTCACGCTCGAACTTTCGGTCTCCAGTGTTCCGAGGCCATATCTGCATATGCTAGACTTGTCAAGTTTAACCCGAGTATTCTGCGCGTGCAAAACTGGCTTGCACCCATTGTATGTGAACGTAGAGCTTATCACACCCGATCATCACGTGGTGTCTCAGCACGAAGAACTTTCGCAATGGTGCATACTCAGGGAGAACACTTATACCTTCGAATTTTAGTAAGGGATCATCTTATAATGCTACTGCCGTACTAAGCAAAATAAGATGCATAAAAGATAAACATCACATGCAATCAAAATATGTGACATGATATGGCCATGATCATCTTGTGCCTTTGATCTCCATCTCCAAAGTACCGTTATGATCTCCATCATCACCGGCATAACACCAAGATCTCCATCATCTTGATCTCTATCAACGTGTCGTCACATGGTCATCTCGCCAACTATTGCTTTTGCAACTATTGCTATCGCATAGCGATAAAGTAAAGCAATTATATGGCGCTTGCATCTTATGCAATAAAGAGACAACCATAATGCTCCTGCCAGTTGCCGATAACTTTAACAAACATGATCATCTCATACAACAAATTATATCACATCATGTCTTGACCATATCACGTCACAACATGCCCTGCAAAAACAAGTTAGACGTCCTCTACTTTGTTGTTGCAAGTTTTACGTGGCTGCTACGGGCTTCTAGCAAGAACCGTTCTTACCTACGCATCAAAACCACAACGATTTTTCGTCAAGTGTGTTGTTTTAACCTTCAACAAGGACCGGGCGTAGTCACATTCGATTCAACTAAAGTTGGAGAAACAGACACCCACTAGCCACCTGTGTGCGTAGCACGACGGTAGAACCAGTCTCATGAACGCGATCATTGAATGTCGGTCTGGGCCGCTTCATCCAACAATACCGCCGAATCAAAGTATGACATGCTGCTAAGCAGTATGACTATTATCGCCCACAACTCTTTGTGTTCTACTCGTGCATATAACATCTACGCATAGACCTCGCTTGGATGCCACTGTTGGGGAACATAGTATTTCAAAAATTTCCTATGATCACACAAGATCTATCTATGAGAAGCATAGCAACAAGCAGGGAGAGTGTGTCCACGTACCCTCGTAGACCGAAAGCGAAAGCATTTAGTAACGCGGTTGATGTAGTCGAACGTCTTCACGATCCAACCGATCCAAGCACCGAACGTACGGCACCTCCGTGTTCAGCACACGTTTAGCTCGATGACGTCCCTCGAGCTCTTGATCCAGCTGAGGCCGAGGGAGAGTTCCGTCAGCACAACGGCGTGGCGACGGTGATGATGAAGTTACAGGCGCAGGACATCGCCTAAGCACTACGACGATATGACCGAGGTGTGTAACTGTGGAGGGGGGCACAACACACGGCTAGGAACAATTGATGTTTCTTATAGGGGTGCCCTCCCCACGTATATAAAGGAGGGAGAGGGAGGGAGGCAGCCTAGGGCGCGCCCAAGTAGGAGGAATCCTACTTGGGCCCCTAGTCCAATTCGGCCCCACTTACCATATTTGGACAAGGGGGAAAGGAAGGAGGGGGGAGGGAAAGGAAGTAGTAGTCCTACTTCATACTTTCCTTTTCCTCCTCTCCTTTCCCTTTCTCCCCACGTGGCTGGCCCTATAGGGGGCGCACCAGCCCCTTGTGGGCTGGTGTGTTCCCTTACTTGGCCCATTAAGCCCATATCTTTGCCGGGGGTTGCCCGAAACCACTTCCGGTGACCCGGTATCACCCGAAACACTTCCAGTGTCCAAATACCATCGTCCTATATATGAATCTTTACCTCTCAATCATTTCGAGACTCCTCCTCATGTCCGTGATCTCATTAAGGACTCCGAACAAACTTCAGTGATCAAATCACATAACTCATAAAACAAATCATCATAGAATGTTAAGCGTGCGGACCCTACGGGTTCGAGAACTATGTAGACATGACCGAGACACATCTCCGGTCAATAACCAATAGCGGAACCTGGATGCTCATATTGGCTCCTACATATTCTACGAAGATCTTTATCGGTCAAGCCGCACAGCAACATACGTTGTTCCCTTTGTCATTGGTATGTTACTTGCCCGAGATACGGTCGTCGGTATCATCATACCTAGTTCAATCTCGTTACTAGAAATTCTCTTTACTCGTTCCGTAATGCATCATCCCGCAACTAACTCATTAGTCACATTGCTTGCAAGGCTTATAGTGATGTGCATTATCGAGAGGGCCCAGAGATACCTCTCTGATTCACGGAGTGACAAATCCTAATCTTGATCTATGCCAACCCAACAAACACCCGCGGCGACACCTGTAGAGCATCTTTATAATCACCCAGTTACGTTGTGATGTTTGATAGCACACAAGGTGTTCCTCCGGTATTCGGGAGTTGCATAATCTCACAGTCACAGGAACATGTATAAGTCATGAAGAAAGCAATAGCAATAAAACTAAACGATCATTTATGCTAAGCTAACGGATGGGTCTTGTCCATCACATCATTCTCCTAATGATGTGGACCCTGTTCATTAAATGACAACACATGTCTATGGTAAGAAAACTGAACCATCTTTGATTAACGAGCTAGTCTAGTAGAGGCATACTAGGGACACTATGTTCTGTCTATGTATTCACACATGTATCAAATTTCCGGTTAATACAATTCTAGCATGAATAATAAACATTTATCATGATATAAGAAAATTAAATAATAACTTTATTATTGCCTCTAGGGCATATTTCCTTCAATATTAACGGCTACATGAATTGTACAGCATAAAAGTTTGGCAAGAGGACATATGAGAAAGAGGTGTTTATGGTTTCATCTTGATCACAAAAACAATATCGTTTACTACCCTCCCATCTTCGCTTGGCAAAATTATCCTTAGTCAGAATCACTTCCCTGTGAACAAAAGCACATGAAGATTTTGATTTTTAAAGGAATTTTAATCTTCCAAATATGAACTGATTTCGAAATTAGACCAGAATCAATTAAGTCTAAATACATAGATTTGACGGAGAATATTCCGTCCATGGATGACTTCCAGTGAATCGTATCTGGCTCATCAAAGAGGTGAACATACATCAACCTCCGCACAAGATGTAGCCAACTGTCTCATCGATCACCTACTAGTGACCTCTTGTACTGGATATTTAAACGGTCAGACTGTAATATTGTAGCAATATAAGCGTCATTATGTTGCACAATATTATAGAGAGAAATATTGCGTGGCTAGTGCGTCTCCTCTAACCAAGTATCTTCTCGGAATCTAGTTGTGTTACCGTTCATAATGATAAATTCAATTATACGAAAGAAGGCTGCTTTCGTCCTCATTAGCCCCTTCCAGAAAGGCGAGTCATTGGATCTTACAAGTATATTTCCATAATCCACTAGTAGATAAAGGGGCTTTAGTCCCGGTTGGTAAGGCCCTTTAGTCCCGGTTTTTGAACCGGGACTAAAGGGTCACATTAATGCTCTTCCCTTTAGTCCCGGTTCTTAAACGAACCCGGACTAAAGGCCGCGGCCACGTGGAGCTCCATCTTTAGTCCCGGTTGGTAACACCAACCGGGACTAAAGGAAATTTTATGATTTTTTTTATAAAAAAATTGAATTTTTTTATTTTCAAATTTCTGAATTATCTTAACCTCTAATCTCTAATCATCACTGCTCAATTTATTCTCTAATCTCTAATCACCCCTCATCATTCCAAATCATCTAACTTCCTGAACGGTCACCCATCCTCCCACTCCCCCAGCCTGAGCACGCTTAACTTCCGGGTTCTATTCTCCCTCGTTTCCAAGTATGCACTTGTTGTTTTCCTGACAATAGTAAGATGTCAATCCTATTAACCCTCAGGAATTTTGTTTGAGCATGAACTGACACATTTCACTGTTTGAGTTTGAAACTATTGTTTTAAAAAACAATAATTATTTAGTAACATTAATATTTCTTGAATAATTAGTTTGACCAGATTTGACCAAAATTCAAAATAACTGAAATAATTATTTAGTAACACTAATATTCTAGAATAATTAGTGTGACCATTGTTTGACCACAGTTTGAATTTTTTTTGATTTTTTCCACTCTAGATCTTAAAAGCCCCGTAACTTTTTTCTGTTAGGTTTTTAAGGATTTTGAAAATGTTTAACGGGGTTACCCCCTGATCCGCGGGGGGAGGTGGAGTTTGAAACTGGGACCTTCAGTACCGGGTCGTGCCATGAACCGGTACTAAGGCCCCACCCCCCAGTAGTACCGGTTCGTGGCACGAACCGGGACTAAAGGTCTAACCGGTTAGTCCCTGTTGGTGCCACGAACAGGGACTAATGGGCATCATCACACCTTTAGTCCCGGTTCGTGGCACCAACCGGGACTAAAAGGTTCGAACGAACCGGGACAAATGGCCCACGTGGCCTGAAGCGCCTGACAGGACTAATGCCCCCATTAGTCCCGGTTCTAGACTGAACCGGAACTAATGGGCTAACCCGGGATGGACCAAAGACCTCTTTTCTACTAGTGATCTAGTCTTGTGGTGGCGATATTAACTGTGTAATGAAACTATTTTATTCGTTCCTTCATGTACTTTCTACGTTTCAAATACTTGTCGTGATTTTAGTTTAAGTACTACTCCCTCCGTCCGAAAAAGCTTGTCCGAAATTTCTTCCTCAAATGAATGTATCTAGCACTAACTTGATTGCTAGATACATTCATTTGATGGACAAACTTTTTCGGATGAAGGGAGTACTCATTATACGTTTGCAAGGAATTAAAAGTTCCGGGCAAAGAAGTAGAAAGCCTCACATACCCACAATTACACCACGAGAGGCGCGTTAAAGAAGTACTCCCTCCGTTTTAAATTACTTGTCGCACATATGAATGTATCTAGATGTATTTTAGTTTAGATACATCCATTTCAACGGCGAGTAATTTGGAACGGAGGAGTATCTCTATGCAGGCATCGGCATTTCGTTCTAGAAGGACCATGTTTGACAAGGAAATAGATTCTTGGCGAGGAAGAGAAGTCGATTGGGATAAATCAGGTGCTCAATCTAGCCATGTCTGTGTCGACAGCCTATGTTCTGTGGTCGGAAGATCGCTATATATCAGTTCAGGTGTCGTTATCTAGAAGGCATCTTCTTCTTCAAACTAAAAAAAGTGTTGTCTAGAAGCCAGCCCCGTGCGGATATCCCGTCGGTCGATGTCGACCAGCAGCACCATTCGTACGACGGCTTCCCCGCAGACCACACGTTCCCACCAGCTGTGGACCATCTATAGTCTAGTTGGTGCGCGTCCCGTCTGGGGCTGGCTCGTAAATACTCCCTCCGTCCGAAAATACTTGTTAAGAAATGAATGTATTTAGACATATTTTAGTTCTAGACACATTTATTTTTATGCATTTTTTTGACAAGTATTTCAGGACGGAGGAAGTACTTGGCTACTTGCACGCATCACGCCTGGTCTCACCCGCACCGCGACCAAACGCCTCTCCTTTGGACCTCTGCCCCGCTGGGTCATACGCGCGTCGCCGGCAACCCGTCGACCAGAAAGCCATGGTCAGAACGCAGCCGCGAACGCCATATAAATACCCACCTCGCCCGACCCGAGTCTCACAACGGAAACACACAAACATTTCCCGGTCTCATCAAACCCACAAGCAGTACCAGAAGCAGAGGCGCACAATACAGGTCGCTGATATTTTCACCCTTATCCTGAATCCTGAGTGACCACCGGTCCACCATGGGTCTCGTCTGGATGGTGGCCGCCGCCGTGGCGGCGGTGCTGGCCTCGTGGGCGTTCAACGCGCTGGTGTACCTCGTTTGGAGGCCGCGGGCCATCACCCGGCAGCTCCGCGCGCAGGGCGTCGGCGGGCCGGGCTACAGGTTCTTCGCCGGGAACCTCGCCGAGATCAAGCAGCTCCGCGCCGACACCGCCGACACCGCCGGCGCCGCGCTGGACGTCGGCAACCACGACTTCGTCCCCATGGTCCAGCCGCACTTCCACAAATGGATCCCCATCCACGGTACGTAGCTGACCTCGTAATTCGATACCGGCCATCTATCTTCTTCCTTCATGTTCTTACGTTGTTTTCTGCTCTACCGGCGTGTGTGCTCTGCAGGTCGCACGTTCCTGTACTGGTTCGGGGCCAGGCCGAGCCTGTGCGTGGCCGACGTGAACACGGTGAAGCAGGTGCTCTCCGACCGCAGCGGGATGTACCCCAAGAACCTCGGCAACCCGCACATCGCCCGGCTGCTCGGCAAGGGGCTCGTGCTCACGGACGGCGACGACTGGAAGCGCCACCGCAAGGTCGTCCACCCGGCCTTCAACATGGACAAGCTCAAGGTATGTGCCCAGCTCCAGCGCCACACGCGTTGACGTGTGTGTTTTGAAGTTTGAACTAGTATTCGATTTTGGGTGTGCACCATGCGTGTGAATTCCGCTAACTGTTATCTGTACGACAGATGATGACGGTGACCATGTCCGACTGTGCCGGGTCAATGATGTCGGAGTGGAATGCAAAGATGGCGGAGGGGGGCAGCGTGGAGATTGAGCTGAGCCACCAGTTTGAGGAGCTCACCGCGGATGTCATCTCTCACACGGCATTCGGTAGCAGCTACGAACAGGGAAAAAAGGTCTTCCTGGCGCAGAGGGAGCTCCAGTTCCTTGCCTTCTCCACCGTTTTCAACGTGCAGATCCCAGCATTCAGGTAAATGACGTGTTCATCTTCTTCTTGTATCATTGTCCGTCTGAATCAACTCACAACATAGACTTTCACACAGCACAAACTAATCCAGGTTCGTGAAATTCCAGGTACCTTCCAACCGAAAAGAACCTCAAGATATGGAAGCTTGACAAGGAGGTGAGGACAATGCTGATGAACATCATCCAAAGCCGTCTTGCCACCAAAGACACCATGGGCTACGGCAACGACCTGCTTGGGCTTATGTTGGAGGCGTGCGCGGCAGAGGGTGGGCATAACCCGATTTTGAGTATGGATGAGATCATAGATGAGTGCAAGACCTTCTTCTTTGCCGGGCATGACACCAGCTCACACCTGCTCACATGGACCATGTTCTTGCTGAGCACACACCCCGAGTGGCAGGAGAAGCTCAGGGAGGAGGTGCTAACAGAGTGTGGCAGTGAGGTTCCCACCGGTGACATGCTCAACAAACTGCACTTGGTCAACATGTTCCTACTAGAAACTCTGAGATTATACGCCCCTGTGTCGGTCATTCAGAGGAAGGCGGGTTCGGATCTTGAGGTTGGTGGCATCAAAGTGCCCGAGGGGACAGTCCTAACGATCCCCATCGCGACGATACATCGTGACAAGGAGGTCTGGGGAGAAGATGCGAACGAATTCAAGCCTATGAGGTTCGAGAATGGAGTGACGAGGGCCGGAAAGCACCCCAATGCTTTGTTGTCTTTCTCTAGTGGGCCGAGGTCATGCATAGGGCAGAACTTTGCAATGATCGAGGCCAAGGCTGTGATCGCCGTGATTCTTCAGAGGTTCTCGTTTTCCTTGTCACCTAAGTATGTCCATGCCCCATTGGACGTGATCACGTTGCGGCCCAAGTTTGGGCTTCCCATGATCCTCAAGACCCTATAGATGTAGAAAATGTGTATGTTGTTAAGTATAACACAATTTTGTATTATTTGACTGGATTTTAGTATATGTTATGCACTAGAGAAGCTTGTAAAATTATCGATGTATATTGTATCCTATTGTAAGTGTAAATAATAAAGTGTTTTATTAACAAGTTATTGGTTTTTCTTACCATCAGTCACCTTTATTTCCCCAAAAAATAGTCACTATCTATAGTTAAACAAAAATAGTCACCTAAGTATGTCACAATTTTTTAAGGGACAATTCCATTTCTCCCCCTAACTTAAACTCACACCTGACATTTGCCCCTAATTTTCGAGTATGCTAAAAAATACCCCTCTTCCGTCAAAGCTCCTTATAGAAATACCCTTCCGTACCATTTCCATTTGGTCAAAGACGTTTGACCGTCTACTGGGCATCTTCTGGCCAATTTTGCCCCTTCGTGTATCAGTGTATCACACTTACAGGTGGGACCTACCCTAAAAAGAAGAAAACAGTAGAAAAACTCTCTTTCCCCTCTGTCCCACTTACAGGTGGACCCAACCAAAAAACAAAAAGAAAAAATAAATCTCTCCCTCTAGTTCCTCTCTGTTTCTCTCTATTGCTCGCCTCCGGCGGCGGCCAACGTAAGGCGGCCGTGGCGACATCGAGCTCGCCCGGCGTGGTCGCTGTGCTCAAAGACCGCGCAATCGTTGTCAATTGGCCATAGTTGGTAGCGTGGGCGTACGGAACCAACACTACGACGAAATCGATGCAAGGTTCATGTAAATGCCGGCAACGTCTCACGCCGCAGGCGACCAAGAGCAGACTCAAGCCTCTATATAATGCCCATTAGATCCACCACTTTCCGATTCCTTTTCGGTAGGATGAATCGGACGCCGCACCCCGAATCGACGGCTCACTGTTCGCCTTCCCCCCCTCCGGTGGAGCGCGGCCGCCTCGATCTCCTCTAACCATGAATCTAGGTGGATTCCTCCAAGTATATCAGCTCGAGACAACCTCCGGATGTCTTGGTGCGCCCTCGAGCCTCTCCCCATTCCCAAGAACCTCCCCGTGAGTGCATGCTCCGGCCGCCTTGTGCAGTCCAAGCCAACATTGTAGTGTCTCCCGCCGTCCCCGAACACCCGGTCATGCTCAGGTGATCCCATCCTCCCTTTGCCGCTATTTTACGAGTCAAAGTGCTCTCTTCTCCTCTCGCTGGCGCCTCCGTCGCCGCCGCTCGAGCTCATTGTTACTGTCCTCCCGGCCGCCATGGCTCCGGCCACCTCGGCCTGATTCGGCTTCACGCCTGACCTCGAGGACAACCGTAGCCCATAGACCTCTCCGGCATCCTCGTGTACATCGCCACAGTTGTGCCTTCACGCACGCCACGCCACCGGCATTTAGCCCCTGTCGTTAAAAAGTTGTTTAGGCTAACCCTCCTGTTAAGTACTTAAGTGTGTGTCTGTGCCACTTGCCCTAAAAAAGTGTGTGTGCGCCACTGACCCATGGGCCCTCTATTCTAAGTATATTAACTAATAAAGGTTAATACCTATTGTCAATAAATAAATAATAAAAATAAAGGTAAATACATTAAAGAGACAATGACATGTGGGCCCCCAAAGTCTAATTTGACCCGTCCCTGTTGGCTGGTCTAACATTGACTTCATTATTATTTTTGTTTTTTATACTTGTGGGTCCCACCTGTAAGGAGGGGTAAAATTGTCCCAGAAATGCCAAGGAGACAGTCAAAGCCCTTTGACTGGACGGAAACGGCAGGGAAGGGTATTTTTGTAACAGTGCCAAACGGAAGAGGGGTATTTTTTAGCATACTCGAAAATTAGGGGCAAATACCAGGTGTGGGTTCACGTTAGGGGGAGAAATGGAATTGTCCCATTTTTCAAAATGTTCAAAATTTAAAAATATTCCCCAATTTTAAAATGTTTGTGTTTTCATTTGTAAAATCTTCTTTTTTCAAAAAATGTTAGCAAATTTGAAAAATAGTCGCATAACCAGATATGTTGAAATTTTGAAAAAAAAATTGTGGTTTCAGAAAATGTTCGTAAATTAGAAAACAAATGTTCATGTTTTCTAAAACCACTCACAATTTGAAAAATATTCATGTTTCTCAAAATATTTTCAGAAATATGAATAAAAGTTCATGCTTTCAGAAAAAAAAATCAAAATTTGGGAAAATATGCGAGCTTTCAAGAGAACATTCACATATTTGAATAATTGTTCGTATTTATAAAAAAGTTCAAAATTTGAAAAAGTGTCTGCGTTTAAAGAAAATATTTGCAAGTTAAAAAAATTGTCGCGTAGAAAACATTCACATTTTAAAATTGAATTTGGGGGCGGGGTGGCTACACTAGCGGGTTTGCTTTCGCTACAGGAGCCCAATCCCTGTTTCGCTATTGTGAGCCGGTGGGTCAGCTCATTCAGGCGCTCCTCTGTGTAGTAGGAGGCCGACAACCAGCTATAACAGTTTATTCTATGTCTTGCTTCAGATTGCCACGAGGTTTACGTGAGAGTATCATGTCTATCATCCAACAATTTTGGTGGGGTTCCAAGCAGGGAAGGAGAAAGCCTAGTTGGGTGGCGTGGGATATCATGACCCTACCGAAGCACTTGGGGGGCCTAGGTTTTCGTGACATGGTGATTTTTAACCTTGACCTTTTAGCAAGGCAGGAATGGCGCACCCTTGCAGATAGCACATCACTAAGCGCCCGTATTCTCAAGGTTGTATACTTCCCGGATTGTTCTCTCCTTCAGGCTGAACTGGGATCGGATCCGTCCCAGATATGGCGGGCGATATTGGATGGCCATGACATTCTGGCACAATGGGTCATATGGCGCATTGGAGATGACGAGACAACAGAGGCTTCATAACTGGATCCCGTGAGATAGCTTCAAACGACCCATCAGCGCTTGCGTTCAGAACCCACCGGAGAGAGTGCTCAGCTCATAGATGCCACGTCGGCAACATGGAATGATAACTTGGTACGTTCTGCGTTCACTCATTTTGATGCGGAAGCGATTCTACAGATTCCGCTATGCACACGACGAGTTGGAGATTTTTGGGCCTGTCATGAAGAACCTCGAGCAACCTTCAGTGTTCGGTCAGCTTACCGTATGATTCTTAAGACGAAGCATAACCGGGAGGCTTGGTTATATGAGGAGGGTGGAACATCTTATGAGCAGCACGAGACCAACAAGTGCTCTATGATCTGACATATGCAAGTTCCCTCCAAACTCAAGGTGTTTGTGTGGCGGCTAGCTCGACAATCCATGTCGACAGGTTCACTTCTGAAGCACCGTCACATGGCGACGGAGGACACATGTCTGTTATGTGGGTCTGTTGACACATGGAAACATGCTCTGGTCTTATGCCCGATGGCGGCGAGTGTCTGGGCGCTGGCGCCAGAGGAGTTGGTGCAACATATGGTGGATTGTGAGGAGGAGAACCCCAAGGATTGGCTGTTTTCACTGCATGAAATATTGACGAAGGAGCTCTTTGATCGCCTAGTGCTAACTTTATGGGCACTATGGGCAGCCAGACGGAAGGCTATTCATGAGGCCTTACAAGGCCTCATTTCAAAAAAACGGTCTCTTATAATAAGCAAAGCGTTCTTGAGGGACACGGGAATTTCATCTAGTCACTTTCACCATGTTGGTTTGATTTGTGTTCGGTACTTTGATAATTTGATATGTGGGTGGACAGGTGCTTGGGTGCTGTTCTTACTTGAACAAAACTCCCACTTATGATTAATCCCCTCGCAAGCATCCGAAACTATGAGAAAAGTATTAAGATAAAATCTAACCATAGCATTAAACATTTGGATCCAAATCGGTCCCTTACGAAGTGGCGCATAAACTAGGGTTTAAGTTTCTGTCACTCTAGCAACCCATCATCTAATAACTACTCCACAATGAATTTCCTTATGCCCAAACATGGTGAAGTGCCATGTAGTCGACATTCACATGACACCACTAAGGGAATCACAACATACATATCATCAAAATATCAAACACATATCAAGTTCACACGATTACTTGCAACATGACTTCTTCCATGACCTCAAGAACAAAAGTAACTACTCACAAATGATAATCATGCTCAAGATCAGAGGGGTATTAAATAACATAATGGATCTGAACATATAATCTTCCACCAAATAAACCATATAATAATCAACTACAAGATGTAATCAACACTACTAGTCACCCACAGGTACCAATCTGAGGTTCCGGTACAAAGATTGAACACAAGAGATGAAATAGGGTTTGAGAGCAGATGGTGTTGTTGAAGATGTTGATGGAGACTGGCCTCCCAAAGATGAGAGGGTTTTTGGTGATGACGATGGTTTCGATTTCCCCCTCCGGCAGGGAAGTGCCCCCAGTGGAATTGCTCCGCCGGAGGGAAAAAGTGCTCCTGCCAAGTTCCGCCTCGAGACGGCGGCGCTCCATCCCGAAAGTCCTCTCCTTATTTTTTCTTGGTCAAAATGACCTATATACCAGAAGATGTGCACCGGAGGTGGGCCAGGCTGGCCACAACCCACCAGGGCGCGCCTGGGGGGCCTGGCATGCCCTAGTGTCCTGTGGTCACCAGGTGGCCCCCTTCGGTAGTTATTTTCTCCAATATTTTTCATATATTCCAAAATAATTCTCCATAAATTTTCAGCTCATTTGGAGTTGTGTAGAATAGGGAGCTCTGACGTAGCTGATACGTCTCCAACGTATTTGTAATTTATGAAGTATTCATGTTGTTATATTATCATCCTTGGATGTTTTACAATCATTTTATTACAACTTTATATCATTTTTGGGACTAACCTATTGACCCAGTGCCCGATGCGATTCTTTTTTTTGCTTGTTTTTTACATCGCAGGAAATCAATATCAACCGGAGTCCAAACACCGTGAAACTTTTTGTGATTTTTTTATGGACCAAAAGACATCCAATGGGCCAGAGCCGCACCTAGGGGGTGCCCCGAGGGGGCACAACCCACCAGGGCGTGCCTGGGCCCCCAAGCACGCCCTGGTGGGTTGTGCCCACCACGGTGGCCTCCCGTACGCCCTCTTCGCCCTATAAATCGTCAAATATTCCAAAAACCCTCGGGGTAACCCTAGATCAGAAGTTCCGCCACCGCATGCCTCTGTAGCCATCGAAAACCAATCTAGACCCCATTCCGGCACCCTGCCGGAGGGGTGAATCATCTTTGGTGGCCATCTTCATCATCCCGGCGGCCACCACGATGAGGAGTGAGTAGTCCATCCTCGAGGCTGAGGGTTTGTACCAGTAGCTATGTGTTTAATCTCTCTCTCTCTCTATCTATCTATCTATCTATCTATCTATCTATCTCTCTCTCGTGTTCTTGATGTCATGATCTTGATGTATCGGGTTTTTTGTTAATATAGTCAGATCATATGGTGTTTTCCCCTCTCTATCTTGTTGTGATGAACTGTGTTTTCTCTTTGAGATTTCGTTTTATTGGATTGAATACTTTTATGGATTTGAGAGCACTTGATATATGTCTTGCATATGAATACCCGTGACAATGGGGTATTATTTTGATTCACTTGATATATGTTTTGACACTCAACTCGCGGATTCCTGAGATGACATTGGGGTAATCTATGCATAGGGGTTGATGCACGTTCTTGTCTTTGTTTCCCCGGTAGAAATCTTGGGGCACTCTTTGAGGTTCTTTGTGTTGGATTGAGTATTATGAATCTGAAATTATTTGGTGTTATTTTAGTACGAACTCTTGGATAGATCGATCGGAAAGAATAGCTTCGAGGTGGTTTCGTACCCTACAAACGATTTCTTCTTATGTTCTCCGCTAGATAGAAACTTTGGAGTGATTCTTCATCACACGTTGAGGGATGGTTATATGATCCAATTATATTAGCATTGTTGAGAGATTTCACTAGCGAAAGTACGGACCCTAGGCCTCATTTTCAAGCATTGCAATACCGTTTGTGCTCCATTTTATCAAGTGCTACCTTGTTGTTTTTTATTGTTCTTATTACGAAAACCAATATCTGTTATCCATACTACACTTGTATCACCATCTCTTCGCCTAACTAGTGCACCTATAAAATTATCATTGTATTTGGTGTGTTGGGTACACAAGAGACTTTTTATTATTTGGTTGCAGGGTTGTTTGAGAGAGACCATCTTCATCCTACACCTCCCACGGATTGATAAACCTTAGGTCATCCACTTGAGGGAAAATTGCTACTGTCCTACAAAACTCTGCACTTGGAGGCCAAACACGTGTCTACAAGAATAAAGTTGCGTCGTAGACATCAAGCTCTTTTCTGGCGCCGTTGCCGGGGAGGTGAGTGCTTGAAGGTATATCTTTAAATCTTGCAATGGAATCTTTTAGTTTCTTGTTTTATCACTAGTTTGGTTTATAAAAAAGAAACTACAAAAAATCTTTGTAATGTCTTTGATGAAATGATGGAAAGAAAAATTGTGCTCAATTGATAGAAGAATAATTCAATAAAATGTTTGGCATACATGATGAGCATGATTGCAATGTTGTTAGTATGAATTATTTGAATATCCATGATGCTAATGATATGCAAAGCCATAAGCTTGGGGATGCTATGTTTGATGAAGATGATATTTTTAGTACCCCAAGATTTGATGTGCAAATTTGTTATAATGATTGCATGCCTCCTATTTATGATGATTATAATGATGAAAGTGGATTTTAAGAGGTAATGACTTTATTTAGTGATGAATCCACCATTTTGGATGAAGCTTCAATTGACTATGATAACAAAGTTACTATCTATGATGATTATGGTGATGACATGTATGCTATAAAGAATAATGATAATCATGAAACTTGTCATCATGATTTTAATTTTCACTCTCATGATAGTTATTTTGTTGAGTTTGATCCCACTACTATTGATGAGAAGAAATTTTCTTATGTGGAGAGTAATAAGTTTTCTATGCTTTTGTGTCATGAAAAGAATGCTTTATGTGATGGTTATATTGTTGAATTTCTTCATGATGCTACTGAAAATTATTATGAGGGAGGAACTTATACTTGTAGGAATTGCAATAATATCAAGTTCCCTCTCTTTATGTTGAAAGTTTTGAAGTTGTGCTTATTTTACCTTCCTATGCTAGTTGATTCTTGCGCCCATAATTTGTTTGCTCACAAAATCCCTATGCATAGGAAGTATGTTAAGCTTAAATGTGTTTGCCATGTGATTCAAGATGCTCTATTTGTGTTTCAATTCTTTACTTTCATGTGAGCATCATTGAAATCATCATGCCTAGCTAAAAGGCATTAAATAAAAACACTTGTTGGGAGACAACCCAACACTTTTACCCACTGTTTTTGTATGTTCACATGATTAATCTATTGTAGTAATCATTTTTTATAGCTTTTATTTCAATAGAGTGCTAAGTAAAGCCTGGGATAGTGTGGATGATAGTTGACTTGATTCTGTGCAAAAACAGAAAATTTTGCCTCCAGAGACAGAATTGTTTAAATTCACTGGAGCGTCAAAAAATTCTGACTTTTGTACAAATGATTGATATACAAATTTTCTACGTTGTCCTAATTTTTCAGAATTTTTGGAGTAGTATAAGTATGGTAGTTTTCCAGATCATTACAGACTGTTCTCTTTTGACAGATTCTGTTTTCAATGCATAGTTTGCTTGTTTCCTAGTTTCTATGGCTTATATTTCTCAATATAACTTGTGGAAATGATAAGGTACAATAGGTATTGTGTGAGAACAATTATGAATCTTGTCTTGACAGTACCAAAGTGAATGGTTTGCTCTTTGTCATACTAACCTATCTCACGAAGTTCTGTTAAGTTTTGTGTGATTGAAGTTTTCAAGTTTTGGGTGAGATATCGATATGAGAAGAATAAGGAGTGACAAGACCCTAACTTGGGGATGCCCAAGGCACCCCAAGGTAATATTCAAGGAAGATCCAAGCAACTAAGATTGGGGATGCCCCAGAAGGCATCCCCTTTCGTCTCTAACATTACCGGTAACTTCACTTGGAGCTATAGTTCATTCGTCACATGATATGTGTTTGCTTGGAGCATCATTTTATTTTGTTAGAATTTTCTTTCTGTTATTTAGAATAATGTTTTGCATCTTTTATTTCAAAAAAAAAATGTCAAGTATAGCCTTTGCCATGCTTACCTTGCAAGTATATGAGTTGCTGTTTCAAAACAGAAAGTTTATCGATGTTGCAAAAATTTCCTAGAAAAGTCAGAATGTGATAAAATGTTGAGACTTTTTGAAAAATAAGCTCTGATAAATTTTCTACAGTGTGGTAATTTTTCATAATTTTTGGAGTTTAAGAAGTATTGATACTCTTTCATTCTTTACAGACTGTATTGGTTTCGCAGATTGTTGTTATGTTTGCATATGTTTGCTTGTTTAATGGTTCTATTTGAGGATAGGAGTATTAAATATGCAGAGGTTTAGTATGCAATATTGAATAATAATTTTAGTGAATTGCTACAGTAGATAATGATAAGGTTTCTGCATTGGTTTATACTAACTTATCTCACGAGTTCTTGTTGAGTTTTGTGTGGATGAAGCTTTTGATATTTAGGAAAACCGTGATATGAGAGGAATTAAGGAGACACAAAAGCTCAAGCCTGGGGATGCCCAAGGCACCCCAAGATAATATTTCAAGAAGTATCAAGCATCTAAGCTTGGGGATGCCCCATTAGGCATCCCAGCTTTCTTCTTCAACAATTATCGGTTAGTATCGGTTGAGCCTAAGTTTTTGCTTCTTCACATGATGTGTGCTATCCTTGGAATGACATTTTGTTTTGTTTTGCTTGCTATTTTAATTAAATACTTAGAACTGAAACTTTTAAATAAGAGAGAGTCCTCAAATAGCTACCCATTTACATAACTACTCGCTTGATCTTAACTTATATCTTTTTGGAGTAGCTTGTCATTTACTCTTGTGCTTCACTTATATCCTATGAGTAAAGTGTTGAATAAGTTGAATATAATGAAGCTGAAATTATATGTTCATATCATGCCTAGTGGTAGCTTCACATTGGGTTTAGAAAGTGAAATCTTTTGAAGCTTGCAATTAAAATATTGGTTATACAAGCAATTCCTGAATGATTACTATAAGGAAGAGAACTTTCACATGCAAATACACTATCTTGGAAATCTTTTGTGATTGTGAGACCCATCAAAATATTATATGCCAAAATTGTTGACAGTGGACAAGGAAGACAACGAAATGGTTTATGTTTGTTCATATTCACATAGAAGTTATATTGTCATAGATCCTTCAACATGTGGTGCTTGCCCCCCCGCCCCATCTTTGCTAGCCAAAAATTCTGCACCAAGTAGAGATACTACTTGTGCATCCAAAAACCCTTAAACTCAAATCTTATCTTCAAGAGTCCACCATACCTACCTAAGGATTGAGCAATATCCTTCAAGTAAGTTGTCATCGGTGCAATAAGGCAATAAAAATTGCTTCTAAAAGTGTTAGAGCATTTAGTGTAAGGGAAAATTGAGCGTTGTACGAACTTGTGATGGCAAAGTAATAAAAGTGACAGACTGCATAATAAAGGTTGCTATCATAAGGGGCAATATAATGTGACGTTCTTCTGCACTAAGGGATTGAGCATACAAACAAAAAGCGCATGGCAACCTCTGCTTCCCTCTGCGAAGGGCCTATCCTTTACTTTTATGTTTTTACTTTCATGCAAGAGTCAATTTTTCTCTCTATTCCTTTTTATTTTTCTCTTTTGACAAGCATCATGTGGTGAGGAAAGATCTAGGCACATATATCCAGTTAGATATGGGTAGCATGAGTTATTATTGTTGACATCACCCTTGAGATGAATACGCTGGGAGGCGAAATTATAAGCCCCTATCTTTCTATGTGTCCGGTTGAAAAGTTTTGCTCATGTGTATGCGGTGAGTGTTAGCAATCATAGAAGACTATATGATGGTTGAGTATGTGGAGCTCTTACTTAGACTCTGTTGAATAAGTTGAATTGCAATTTCTTGGTGATTGAGAACATAAGTTGTTGTGTTTCAGGAGAATTCATTGTTTGAACCTTAACATGTGAATTGGTTGCTACTTTAACATGAGAAATTTTATAAGAAAGAATTGTTGTTATGATGCTAGGAAAAGTGATTGAAATTATCATTGATCAAACTTGTGCACTTTGCTAGCATTCACACTTCATAAATTATTTATTTTACCATTTACCTACTCGAGGACGAGTGGGAATTAAGCTTGGGGATGCTGATATGTCTCCAACGTATCTATAATTTATGAAGTATTCATGCTGTTATATTATCATTCTTGGATGTTTTACAATCATTTTATAGCAACTTTATATCATTCTTTGGGACTAACCTATTGACCCACTGCCCAGTGCCAATTGTTGTTTTTTGCTTGTTTTTTACATCACGGGAAATCAATATCAAACGGAGTCCAAACACCGTGAAACTTTTTGTGGATTTTTTATGTACCAGAAGACATCCAATGGGCCAGAGCAGCACCTAGGGTGCCTCGAGGGGGGCACAACCCACCAGAGCACGCCTGGGCCCGCAGGCGCGCCCTGGTAGGTTGTGCCCACCTCGGTGGCCTCCCGTACCCCCTCTTCGCCCTATAAATCGTCAAATATTCCAAAACCCTCGGGGTAACCCTAGATCAGAAGTTCCGCCGCCGCAAGCCTCTGTAGCCACCGAAAACCAATATCGACCCCGTTCTGGCACCCTGCCAGAGGGGGAATCATCTCCGGTGGCCATCTTCATCATCCCGGCGGCCACCACAATGAGGAGGGAGTAGTCCATCCTCGGGGCTGAGGGTTTGCACCAATAGTTATGTGTTTAATCTTCCTCCCTCCCTCCCTCTCTCTCTCTCTCTCTCTCTCGTGTTCTTGATGTCACAATCTTGATGTATTGGGGGCTTTGTTAATATAGTTGGATCATATGGTGTTTTCCCCTCTCTATCTTGTTGTGATGAATTGAGTTTTCCCTTTGAGATTTTGTTTTATCAGATTGAACACTTTTATGGATTTGAGAGCACTTGATATATGTCTTGCATTTGAATACCCATGGTGACAATGGGGTATTGTTTTGATTCACTTGATATATGTTTGATTACTCAACTCACCAGTAGTTATGTGTTTAATCTTCCTCCCTCTCTCTCTCTCTCTCTCTCGTGTTCTTGATGTCACAATCTTGATGTATTGGGGGCTTTGTTAATATAGTTGGATCATATGGTGTTTTCCCCTCTCTATCTTGTTGTGATGAATTGAGTTTTCCCTTTGAGATTTTGTTTTATCAGATTGAATACTTTTATGGCTTTGAGAGCACTTGATATATGTCTTGCATTTGAATACCCATGGTGACAATGGGGTATTGTTTTGATTCACTTTATATATGTTTGGTTACTCAACTCGCGAATTCCCGAGGCGACATTGGGGTAATCTACACATAGGGGTTGATGCACGTTCTTGTCTTTGTTTCTCCGATACAAATCTTGGGGCAGTCTTTGAGGTTCTTTGTGTTGGATTGAGTATTATGAATATGAAATTATTTGGTGTTATTTTAGTACAAACTCTTGGATAGATCGATCGGAAAGAATAGCTTCGAGGTGGTTTCGTACCCTACAAACAATTTCTTCTTATGTTCTCCGCTAGATAGGAACTTTGGAGTGATTCTTCATCGCACGTTGAGGGATGGTTATATGATCCAATTGTCTTAGCATTGTTGAGAGATTGCACTAGCGAAAGTACGAACCCTAGGCCTCATTTTCAAGCATTGCAATACCGTTTGTGCTCCGTTTTATCAAGTGCTACCTTGCTATTTTTTTATTTCTTATTACAAAAACCAATATATATTATCCATACTACGCTTGTATCACCATCTCTTTGTTGAACTAGTGAACCTATACAAATTACCATTGTATTTGGTGTGTTGGGGACACAAGAGACTTTTTATTATTTGGTTGCAGGGTTGTTTGAGAGATACAATCTTCATCCTACACCTCCCACGGGTTGATAAACCTTAGGTCATCCACTTGAGGGAAAATTGCTACTGTCCTACAAAACTCTGCGCTTGGAGTTCCAACACGTGTCTACAACACTACTGCAGGATGCTCCTAATGCGACACTACGATCAGAGACCCTTCGACGAAACTGTGTGCGATGCCATAATCGCAAACGGTGGTGTAAAAAAACCATCAAAAAAGGTGCAAAACATTTGCGATGGAGGATGCATCAAACATGGTTCGGATTTTAGTTGCGTGTGTGATTCAGGCCTAACGATTAACCCGTTCAAATTGTTTGCAATGAGGCAGAACAATAGAAATGGGCAGCCATATCAATGTGTGTGCGATATACGGCATACAGTTCGCTCCGATGAACCGTTTGCTATTAGGGAGTGCAACATAAATGGTTAGCCAGATCAAGGTGTGTGTGATATAGGGCATACGGTTCACTCGGACGAACTGTTTTTGATTAGCGAACGCATAGCGAAGCGGTTCAACTCAACAAGATGTGTGTGATACGTGGCAAACAGCCAACTCGGATGAACTGTTTGCGATGAGAAATTACAACACAGACGGTTAATGCAGTTAGTTCGTGTGCGATTCTGTGTATACAAAAAACTTTGAAAACTGCAAATTAGTTGCTTGCGGTGGCTAGGAGTATCGCACACGATGCATCTGCGAGTACTCGTGTGCGATGATTAGTAAGTTACACATACGTTTCCTTATGTTAACACTTGTGTGATAAATAACACGTGGCACCGGATACGGTATTCGGGTTGTGTGTGTGCTCCACTTAGTCTTCCTGCGCCCCAACAAATTCTTCCCACGCTCCACATGGATGAATTGTAAAATCCACGCCTATTCCCTCACCGGTTTCCCGCCACCAGCTAACAGCTTGCTGCATATAACCTAGGCAGCAACACACCGCCGCGACACTCTGCGAAGATCTAGTCCTCACCCATCTACCATTAGTTATTCCAAGCATGCCAGGCAACGACGAAGCTTCGATGTCGACGCCTACCTGTGTTACATCTTCGGCGAGGAGAACGAGCCGGAGCAGGTCGGGGAGCAAGAGCTTCATCGGCTGGCACAGGCACCATGGCCCGTCGGCAGCGATATCGGCGTCACAGTCCTTGGGAGCAGAATCGACATATTGCAGAGGAGGTGTGATGAGCAGTTTGCCATCCACCGTGCAAAAGATCTAGAGCTGCTCGGTGGCATGATCGACGACCAACCCGAAGAGCCGCCGTCACCAGTGCTCATCGAGAGCCCAATGCCCCGCAAGGAATGGGCAGAGGACCTCTGCGATTCAGTCAAGATAAAGGAAGCCTACGACTTCATCATTTCCCGCGGCGGCCGTGTCAACCTCGGCCCCGATGATGTGGTGGCCAGACTCGAGCGCATCGTTGGCGGAGTTGACGTCCCCGACGAAGTAGAACATCGCCAACGTGATATCTTGAGGATGCAGGTGATCGACGGAATTTGCTACCAGGCCAGAGACATGGAAATGGAGCGGTTCCACGGAGTTGTCATGCGCGATATTGCACGCTGTCAAGCTCTTCTGGAAGAGGCCCAGCAGCCCCAAGAGCCTCCCAGCGCCAGCAGCTCCGTAGGCGGAGGCGGATCAGGCCACTCAGAGTGAATGGCCGCAAGGGTGCTATGCCGAGAAGACCATCGTCGGAAGGCCGCCAGCTCAGCCTTTTAGCTTATATTTTATTATAATTGTATGCATATGTAGGTCGTGAGTGTTTTGGGCCTTACCGCATTTGGAATTTTAAATTATCCTAAATATGTAAGACAATTATTAAGAATTAGTAACAGTTGCCATTGTAACTTTGCCTCAACGGCGCAGCGAGGCCTTGAGGACGCTTAGAGCAGGCCTGCGGCCGCCTCAACGGCGAGCAACCACGTGGTCAACCTTCTACCATCAATAAATTTTGACCTTGTTTCTCATCACATTGCTGATTACAACGCAATAAGTAATTGCAAATCTGTTCACACATATCAAACTAATATGTGTTCACACTTAGCACCGGGCTATAAAAACTACCCACTCGAAAATTACTTCACAGTACCTCTCCTCATCACCCACAAAACTGTTTTTCTCTATCAAGTCGTTCCGCCATGACCGGTAGGAGGAGTTTAGGGTGGACATATAACCAGGCAGCAAACACCAAGGCCGCGGAAGCACTAGAGAGGTCCCACCGCGAAGCCGCAACCACAACAGAGATGTCCCGGCGTGCCGCGGAGCCCTCGAACGAGCTCTCACGGGCACGCGAGGGCTCTCACAAGCGCATTCGCTGCGTCGGCCATTGCGACGAGCCATCGTTCCTGAAGTCCTTCGCTGGTGATGATGACTTTCTTGCTGGCGTCTCTACGCAGCAGGAGCTGGTCGACGGCTTAATGAAGCTCCTCAAGATCAACGATGCCTCGGTTGACCAGGCGACCGGCCTCATCGAGCACCTCATGGATGATAATGCGAAGCTCCTCAAGTTGGTCGCCAAGAAGGAGGAGGAGGCCGCCGGCTGGAAGATGTTGCATGAACAAAGCAGTGCCTCAGAGATGACGTTGAAAGCGGTCGTCGAGGAACTGATGGGTGGCTTGAGGAAGCTTCGGATCAAGCGCGAGCAGCAAGTGGAGGAATCCGTTGCTGCTTTCAAGCAGAGTCGTGAGGAATTGAAGAAGGAGCAGGAGGATTTCACCGCCCGGAAATCCACCGACGAGTAGAGACAGTAGCGACTCAGATCGTTATCTGCAATTTCCTTCTTCTCTTGCCCCCATGTCTTCCGGGCTTTGCCACATGTGGCATTTTAAATTATCCGGAATATGTAAGACAATTATTATGTGTGGCATTGTAAATTTATCGTCGTATTATCCGTTGCCATTTTATTTGTGGTCGTATTATCCATTGCCCTATGTGGCAATTTTAATTAGGGCGGAATACTAGTTGAAAACATGAAAAAAGCAAATGCTGCCATTGGATCACAAGCAAACACCCTCCATCCAGGTGCTTTAATTAACCCATTAATGGAGAAGTTGTGAGCGAGGCGGGCGGCGGCTGGTGCATGGAGGTCAAAGATCTCGCTTCTCGGTGAGCATGGGCGGCCTTCACCTTTCGCCGCGTGTCCCGTCGAGCTGCGAGGTGGGCCAGGGATGCACTGCGTCCCGTCGAACTGCTTGGCGGATTGCTCACACGCGTCCCGTCAAACTTGCACGGCGGACTTCTCGCGCTCGTCCCGTCTAATCAAACAGCTGCATGCATGCCATCGAGTATGGTTAAATTTCGACACGGTAAATATAAAACAACTGTTTGCGATATTAACGTGTCAGCTTTTTGTTTCAAAAAGGACTTCGTTGGCTACTAATGTGTGCGCCTCTTCTCAAACTGGACAATTTTTTTACCACGGCATATATGTGCCATGTCATGAAACCATGCCAAGTTTCATGTTTTTTGGGTGACTTTTTTATTTACTGGTATTTAAAAACCGAGATTCTCATTGTTTCAGGATGACAACAAGTTTGTAATTCATTCTCGTTCCTTAAACGAGACCTAAACATGCACCCAGTGACACATGTATGATTTCCCACCCATTTTGCTTCACTGGAGCATGTGGTTGTAGTTCAAATTTGAATTATGGAGTACATTAAATGCATAGAAAACTTAGTAATTAGTAATATATATACAATGGCCAAATGAACCCTGAACAGTTTCAATTTTCAGCGGACATACATTATTCTATGTTGCTGTAGAAAACAAAGTTCAAAGGCGGGAAGAGGCATCGATTATCGTTTAGCCCACATGAGGGCATGTTTCCCTACCGCAACCACGAGGGTTGCTGACAGGCTCAGTTTGTAAAAGTCTTGTAATATAACGCCCAAATTGGACAATTATATATACCATGTAGTGACACCATGCCAAGTTTCATGATTTCCTGGTGAGTTTTGGATTTACAGACATTTAAAAACCGAGATTCACAATGTTTGTGGCCAGGCCAGGACGACAAGATGGTTGAATTCGTTCCCATTCGTTCCATGGCACCTAAACATGCACCCCAAGGAAACATGTACGTTTTTTCTAGCCATTTTGGTGCACTGGAGCATGTATTTGTAGTTCAGATTTGAATGATGGACATTAAATGCCTAGAAAACTCAATTAATGAATAAAAAAGGTCAAAGAAACCCTGAATAATTTCAAAGTTTAGCGCGAATCTCTAGTTGTTCTGTGTCGCGTGTAGAAGAAAATACGAGGCTAGAAGAGGGTGTGATTATCGTTTGGCCCACAAGGGGACACGTTTCCCTATCGAAACCACGAGGGTTCTTGCGACAGGCTCCGGTTTGTAAGAGGTTTGTAATAAAGCTTGGCCTAAATTGGCAATGTTTTTACCACGACATATATGTGCCATGAGATGATACCTTGCCACCTTTGATGACTTTCTGGTGAGTTTAGGATTTATGGGGACTTAAAAACCGAGATTCGGAATGTTTGAGGAAGAGCCAGGACACCGGTACAGTTGTAATTTGTTCCCATCCCTGACATGAGACGTAAACATGCACCCAAGGACACATGTATAATTTTTCTAGCCATTTTGGTGAAATGGAGCATGTATTTGTAGTTCAGATTTGAATTATGGACATTAAATGCCTAGGAAACTCAATTAGTTTATAAAAAGGCCAAACGAACCCTGAATAAGTTTAAATTTCAGCACAGATATCCTGTGGTTCCATGTTTCCCGTGGAAGAAAATACAAGGCGAAAAGAGGCAGTGATTATGTTTCGCCCACAAGGGGAACACGTTTTCCTATCAGAAACACGAGGCTTCTTTGAGAGAAGTTCCAGTTTTTGTAAGAGGTTTGTAATAAGCTTGGCCCAAATTGGACAATGTTTTTACCACGACATATATGTGCCATGACGTGACACTATGCCACCTTTGATGACATTCTGGTGAGTTTAGGATGTATGGGGACTTAAAAACCGAGATTCAAAATGTTTGAGTACAAGCTATGACACCAGTACGGTTGTAGTTCGTTCCCATTCCTGGCATGGGACCTAAACATGCACCCAAGGGCACATGTATAATATTTCTAGCCATTTTGGTGAACTGGAGCATGTATTTGTAGTTCAGATTTGAATTATGGACATTAAATGCCTAGGAAACTCAATTAGTGTATAAAAAGACCAAACGAACCCTGAATAAGTTTAAATTTCAGCACAGATATCCTGTCGTTCCATGTTGCCCGTAGAAGAAAATACAAGGTGAAAAGAGGTAGTGATTACGTTTCGCCCACAAGGGGGACATGTTTCCCTATCGGAACCACGAGGCTTCTTTGAGAGAAGCTCCGGTTTGTAAGAGGCTTGTAATAAAACTTGCGCCACAATGGACGAAGAAACTTCCTCGACATATAAGTGCGATGTCGTGACACCATTGCAGGTTTCATGATTTTCAGCTTAGTTTTGGATTTACGGGGATTTAAAAATCGAGATTCTTCTCACGAAATGTTTTCAAATAGCAAATGTTTCACTCACGAAAGCCGATATTCAATGAAAACTTCGTGGAAACCATATTTTAAAATTTGATAAAAATCTGAAAAAAATTTGGGATGTTAAGAAGGTGATGTTTTATTGCGACACAAAATTTCAAGTTGAAAAACATTACGAGATGTGAGCTATGAAAAAGAAAAATTCCTCGCTGAATAGTGACATTACTATTCGACACTATTCAACACTAATTTTGTCTTTTTCATAGCTCACGTCTCTTAATGTGTTTCAACTTGAAATTTTGTGTGCCAATAAAACATCATCCTCTTAACATCCCGCATTTTTTTGAAATTTTTCTGAAACTTCAAAATATCTTTTTCTCGTGGTTTTCACCGGTTTCCACCGGATGTTGGTTTCCGTATGATATCCCCCCTGCACGCTGCGATCCGAGTCCCGAGTTACGGTGGCGGAGACCAAACCCCACGGATCGTACGTGTGCACCGTTGGATGCTCCCAGATCGAATGGCAACCCTGAGCCGTTTCAACAACACATGCAGTACATGGGTAAGCACTATGCGCATGCGTTGTGTAGCTCATGCTTCCTTCTCTTCTAGGTTTTCATTCAAAACAGGCTGCCGTTTCTCGCCACTCCTCTCATTGGTTTCCCGCCTCTTCTCCCAAATATGCATGATGTAGATGTTCGTTTAATTCTTATAGTTCATCTCATCCAAAATCAATTAGTTTTGTAAAAAAAACTATTTTAAGATTCATGGAATTGTGCATTGTAAAGGTAAAAACAAAAAGTGACAATTCGTTTAGAAAAAAAAGGTTTCAGCAAATTAAGATATGGAAGATTCTAGAGAACAAAGGAGAAGTGACTGTGTTTTGAGGTTTGTGCATTGTGCTTAAGTTCAACCATGGAGTCTTCTAGATTGTACATGTGGCAGAATCTGGTGGAATGTAGATGATATCCAATGGGCAGTAGTGCTCGGATTTGCCATCTCTATACCGTCGGATTGGCTTCATCCAACGAGCAACTCTCATAGTTATTTGCACACTATATATGTGTATAGATGTATAGATATATATAGATGTGTCCCATGATAGACAAAATAAAGTTTGAGCGCATGCGGGGGACGCCCCCCCACCTGCTGCCGCCTCGAAGTTGGGAAACTAACATCATAGGTATTGAACCAGGCTTGGAGTCGGGTACGGTGTTCGGTTTGTAATGTACTTGGCGTGGCCCATCGAAGTTGTGCATTTGGGATTTAAACACATCATACACCATCATACCCATACATATTTTCGGGCCGCATGCAGTGTATACGGGGTCTTCTGATCGACCATGTCTCCCTTGTGCGGTTTTTTGTGACGACATGGATATCTGTGGGCTCCCCGAGTGTATATATATCATCCCTTTGACTAATAATGAGAGGTATGTGTTGGCCATGAATGGATTCCTCCTAGTTCATGTTAGGGCCGGTCATCGTCAAATGTCGGTCACCAAAGCTCGAGCTCATGCGTTGTCAGGATTCCCTCCAAAATGCTTGGATTGCTGGGTTCGACCTACATCAAACTTTGCGTACGTATCTCATCCTTAAGTACCTTGCCTTCATGCTTGTTGTCTGTATCGAGAGGTAGGCACCACATCTCAATTGTACATTATTCTATATTGAAAACACACATCACCCCTTCCCAATGTACATCATTTTGGCCCGCATGCAAGAGGTGCTGGTTTTGTGGTCCCTCTCATGGGATGTTTATGATGGTTCAATATATTGGCCCAAGCGGTTTATCGATAACAACAACTGTCATTTGACCAAACGAAAGATTCATTGGTCCGTATTATGGTAGGTCATGGCGACATGCATGTATGATCAAAGTATCGATCATTACATGCATCCGCCTACCGACACGAAGTGGGAGGTGGTGGGCCAAGCATCCTAGCTAGATGCGACATTATGTCATTATATATATATATATATATATATATATATATATATATATATATATCCTAGCTAGGTGGTTGTTAGGGTGCTTTCGAGTTTGCGAGGAAGGTACCACCAAAGTTATGCATTGTGTATTTGAAGTTTTAAACATCCCCAATATTCATACATATATTTGGCCACTTCCAGGTGGTTCTTGACTTCTGGCCCCTCTCATCGATCTTCAATGACGCGCCCAACCGTGGGCCCACGGGGCCAAAGTTGGGCATTGGAATTTTGAACATCACATACCACCCTTTTCACTCATATATATTTGGGCCACATGCTGGTGTGGCTGTCTTTTTACCCTCCCTAACGTTATTTTTTGCTGCAAAGACTCTGATGATCCTCAACGGACACGGGGTATAATATCTAGACCATGTGCGATACAAGTGCAATGTGAATCACCACGACCGTGCAAGCGCAAGCAAATTAAGGTGGATGTACTGGCTCAACCGTGTGTGATGCAAGTGTGCTAAAATCACCACTACCGCATAGCCTTGAGCAAAGGGTGGATGTCTTGGCTCAACCGTAATGCGGCATAAGTGCGCTGAAATCACCACGACCGCGCAAGCGCGAGCAAAGGGTGGAGGTACTGGCTTAACCATGTGCGATGCAAGTGCGCTATAAAACCACCACCTATGGAAGCTAAAGGCAGGTAAGTTTATTTGGAAATTAGGACAAACCGTGTGCGATAGGCCAGCTAGCTAGAAATATAAAAAACAAACTACCCGCCTTGAGCATTGCAAAAATCGGCAGATCCGTGCCACTTTTCCTTATTATCATACACACATATTGTTACTGGACCATGCGCGATCTTGGGCACTCCCGCCCCGCATCAATTTCTTTAGCCAAATTTAATAGCCGCCGTACTTCAACCGTCGCCCACACTCCTATAGTAAAAATTTAGCAGCCGGGGCATTTGAACCGTCGCCCTCCCTCGTCCACCACCATCTCCACCCACCATTACTAAAATTTTCAGTAGCCACGGCGTATCCTCAAACATCCCCCCTCCACAGTCCACCACCCGCCCCCCCTGATACGTCTCCGTCGTATCTACTTTTCCAAACACTTTTGCCCTTGTTTTGGACTCTAATTTGTATGATTTGAATGGAACTAACCCGGACTGACGCCGTTTTCAGCAGAATTGCCATGGTGTTATTTATGTGCAGAAACAAAAGTTCTCGGAATGACCTGAAACTCCACGAAACGTCTATTTGGAAATAATAAAAAATCGTTGCAAAAGATGAAGACCAGGGGGCCCACACCCTGTCCACGAGGGTGGGGGGCACGCCCCCCTAGGGCACGCCCCCTACCTCGTGGGCCCCCTGGAGCTCCTCCGACGCTAACTCCAACTCTATATATTTTCTTTAGGGGAGAAAAAAATCAAGGAGAAGTATTCATCGCGTTTTACGATACGGAGCCGCCGCCAAGCCCTAAAACCTCTAGGGAGGGCTGATCTGGAGTCCGTTCGGGGCTCCGGAGAGGGGGATTCATCACCGTCGTCATCATAAACCATCCTCCATCACCAATTTCATGATGCTCACCGCCGTGCGTGAGTAATTCCATCGTAGGCTTGCTGGACGGTGATGGGTTGGATGAGATCTATCATGTAATCAAGTTAGTTTTCTTAGGGTTTGATCCCTAGTATCCACTATGTTACGAGATTGATGTTGCTATGACTTTGCTATGCTTAATGCTTGTCACTAGGGCCCGAGTGCCATGATTTCAGATCTGAACCTATTATGTTTTCATGAATATATGTGAGTTCTTGATCCTATCTTGCAAGTCTACAGTCACCTACTATGTGTTATGATCCGGCAACCCCGAAGTGACAATAATCGGGACCACTCCAGGTGATGACCATAGTTTAAGGAGTTCATGTATTCACTATGTGCTAATGCTTTGTTCTGGTTCTCTATTAAAAGGAGGCCTTAATATCCCTTAGTTTCCATTAGGACCCCGCTGCCACGGGAGGGTAGGACAAAAGATGTCATGCAAGTTCTTTTCCATAAGCACGTATGATTATATTCAGAATAAATGCCTACATTACATTGATGAATTGGAGCTAGTTCTATGTCACCCTATGTTATGACTGTTACATGATGAACCACATCCGACATAATTTTCCATCACCGATCCAATGCCTACGAGCTTTTCCTATATTGTTCTTCGCTTATTTACTTTCCCATTGCTACTGTTACAATCACTACAAAACACAAAAAATATTACTTTTGCTTCCGTTACTTTTGTTACTGTTACCACTACTATCATATTACTTTGCTACTAAATACTTTGCTGCAGATATTAAGTTATCCAGGTGTGGTTGAATTGACAACTCAACTGCTAATACTTGAGAATATTCTTTGGCTCCCCTTGTGTCGAATCAATAAATTTGGGTTGAATACTCTACCCTCGAAAACTGTTGCGACCCCTATACTTGTGGGTTATCAAGACTATTTTCTGGCGCCGTTGCCGGGGAGCATAGCTCTATTCTTTGAGTCACTTGGGATTTATATCTGCTAGTCACTATGAAGAACTTGAAAGACGCTAAGACAACAATTTATCCCTCAACTACGAGGGGAGGTAAGGAAGCGCCATCTAGCTCGCACTTGATTCTCCTACATTTTCGAAGAAGCTTGCGACACCTAAACATGCTTACGCTATTCTACGATATGTCGCATGTTATTGATGATGCCACTTCTGCTATGCATGATACTTATGATGAAACTACTTCTATGCTTGATACTACTGTGCCCCTTAGTGAATTTCTTGATGAACAAATTGCTAGGGCTAGAGAGAAAGAAATTATTGAAACTGATTGTATTGATGAAAGTGATGATGAAGATATGCCCGTTATTCCTGAGGGTTATATTTTTGATATGGAAGCTTCTGCAGCTATTTTAGCTTGCAAAGATAGATATGAACTCAAGAGGTTATTAGTTAAATGGAATAAGAAATCGCTTAATGATAGAATGAGACCTGACCCTGCTTTTGCTACTTCACCTATTTGTGTTGCCGATAAGGATTATGAATTCTCTGTTGATCCTGATATAATTACTTTGGTTGAATCTGATCCTTTTTATGGCTATGAATTTGAAACTGTTGTGGCACATCTTACTAAATTAAATGATATAGCCACCCTGTTCACTAATGATGAGAGATCTCGCAACTTCTATATCTTTAAAATATTTCCGTTCTCATTAAAGGGTGATCCTAAGATATGGTTTAATTCTCTTGATCCTGGTTGTGTGCGTAGTCCCTAGGATATGATCTTTTACTTCTCTGCTAAATATTTCCCTGCTCATAAGAAACAAGCTGCTTTGAGGGAAATATACAACTTTGTGCAAATTGAAGAAGAGAGTCTCCCACAAGCTTGGGGGAGGCTTCTCAAGTTACTTAATGCCTTGCCTGACCATCCTCTTAATAAAAATGAAATACTTGATATCTTTTATAATGGACTAACCGATGCTTCCAGAGATTACCTGGATAGTTGTGTTGGTTACATTTTTCGAGGAAAGAACACCGGATGAAGATGAAATTCTATTGAATAATATGTTGACAAATGAAAATAATTGGACACTTTCTGAGCCAGCTCCTGAGCCAATTCCTGATCCTGTTCCTAAACCAACTCCTAAGAAGAGAGGTGTTCTATTTCTCAGTCCTGAAGATATGCAAGAGGAAAATAAATCTATGAAATAAAAAGGTATTAAAGCTGAAGATGTTAAGAATTTACCGCCTATTGAAGAAATACATGGTCTTAATTTACCGCCTGTTGAAGAAACATATGATCTTAATCCATTACCTATTGAAGAAACACATGGTCTTGATAACCCGACACAGGTAGTAAAGGTAAATTCCCTCTATAGATTTGATGAAGGTGATATTCCTCACTATAAGTCTGCTAGCAATGCTTAGAAGAGTTCGATAATTTCATTGTCAAACAAGAAAATTTTAATGCTTATTTTGGTAGACAATTGAAATACAATTCCGATATGCTTAAACACTTGGGTAATTACATGGCTGTTGTTAGAGGTGAACTTAAACTCATTACTAAACATGCTTCTATGGTTACTACTCAAGTAGAACAGGTACTTAAGGCTCAAAATCATTTGCTCAATGAAATGAATAGTAAGAAAAATGATTATGCTGTTAGAGTGGCTACTAGAACCGGTAGAATGACTCAGGAACCTTTGTATCCTGAAGGACACCCTAAAAGAATTGAACAAGATTCTCAGAGAAATAATATTGATGCACCTAGTCCTTCTAAAAAGAAGAAAAAGAAAAATGATAGGACTTTGCATGCTTCTAGTGAACCTTTTGCTGAACCACCTGAGAATCCAAATGACTCTATGTCTGATGTTGAAACACATTCTGGTAATGAACATGAACCTAGTGAAAATGTTAATGATAATGTTCATGATGATGCTCAACCTAATAATGATAATGATGTAGAAATTGAACCTGCTGTTGATCTTGATCACCCACAATCAAAGAATCAACGTTATGATAAGAGAGACTTTGTTGCTAGGAAACATGGTAAAGAAAGAGAACCGTGGGTTCGAAAACCCATGCCTTTTCCTCCGAAACCATCCAAGAAAAAGGATGATGAGGATTTTGAGCGCTTTCTTTGAAATGATTAGACCTATCTTTTTGCGTATGCGATTAACTGATATGCTCAAAATGAATCCTTATGCTAAGTATATGAAAGATATTGTCACTAATAAAAGAAAGATACCGGAAGCTGAAATTTCCACCATGCTTGCTAATTATACTTTTAAGGGTGGAATACCAAAGAAACTTGGAGATCCAGGAGTACCTACTATACCATGCTCCAATAAAAGAAATTATGTTAGAACTGCTTTATGTGATCTTGGAGACGGTGTCAGTGTTATGCCTCTCTCTTTATATCGTAGACTTGACTTGAATAAGTTGACACCTACTGCAATATCTTTGCAAATGGCTGATAAATCAATTGCTATACCTGTTGGTATTTGTGAGGATGTGCCTATTGTGGTTGCAAACGTTACTATTTTAACGGATTTTGTTATTCTTTATATTCCCGAGGACGATAGTATGTCTATTATTCTTGGAAGACCTTTTTTGAACACTTCAGGGGCTGTTATTGATTGCAACAAAGGCAATGTCACTTTTCATGTTAATGGTAATGAGAATACGGTACACTTTCCGAGGAAACAACCTCAAGTTCATAGTATCAACTCTATTGGAAAAATTCCATCGATTATATTTGGAGGTTTTGAATTTCCTGTTCCTACTGTCAAGAAGAAATATGATATTCTTATTATTGGGGATGTGCATATCCCCGTTGAGGTAACATAGTGTTATTCGAAATTTCTCCGGTTCCATGTTAATCGGAATGAGTTTGTTAACAAGACTTGATCAACCTTGTTAGTGGATTCCTTTTGATGAGCATGAGATGGATGAAACTAGAAGCACAACCTTCTGTACCCTCTCTCTACTTTCTGTTATTTAGTTGAAATAAAGTAAAAATAGTATTTTTCTGTCTATTTTGTGATTTATCTGTGCAATATAAAAATACCCCAAAAATAAAAGTTCTCCAAATGCCCTGAAAATGAAATATGATTTTTTCTAGAATATTTGAGGATTTCTGGAACTGAGAACACAGCAGGGGGGTCAACCACCTGGCCACGAGGGTGGAGGGCGCGCCCCCTGCCTCGTGGGCCCATGGTGGCCCTCCTCCACTTATTCCTGCACCCATACACTCCTTCTTCCTCCCACAAACACCAATATCCAGCTCAAGCACGAGTTCTAGCTCATTTTTTTGTGATTTTCGATCTCCTTGCTCAAAGCACCTCTCACAAAACTGGTTGGGGAGATTGTTCCTTGGTATGTGACTCCTCCATTGGTCCGATTAGTTTTTGTTCTAGTGCTCTATTCATTGCAATTTTGTGCTGCCTAGGTGACCGTGTTCTTGAGTTTGCATGTCAAATTTATATGGTTCCAAGTAGGTCTAATGCATGATATAGGCTCTAGGCACTTGTAGGAGTAGTTGCTATCAATTTTATTGAGTTTGGTTCACTTTTATTTGAAGTTATTAAAAATTTCAGAATATTTCAGAAAATAATGAAGAGATTTTTTAGGGGCTCATCGAGCCGAAGCTTGAAGGAAAAGCAAAATTAAGAAGCACAGAGGCCCAAATATAATTTGCCCCGCACCGCGGAGGTCCGGCTGAATGGCCTTCCAATGATTTCTTAAGAGCAGCCGGGATTTATGATGATTTCTATTCATTGGCTGAGAATGTTGGTCTCACCGACTTCCTCCACGACCAACGTCATCAGTTACTCTTACTCACCAATACTATTTTCCTAAGGAATCACCTCCTTCAGTAGAGTTTCATTTATATGATGTTGTTAAGAAGATGCCACTAGCTGAATTTTGCAAGGCTTGCAAAATACCCTTCGAGGGTACTTTAGATGAACCACATCGTAAAGATGTGGAAGAATTTATTGACACCATCACTGTAGGAGAAACCAGGAAGGTTTTCGATGCAAGAATCACTAGCATACATTTTCCTGTTTTACACTACTTTGCCATATTTGCTAGTAGTTGCTTGATTGGTCGCAGAAACTGTGGAAACCTTAGTGTTCCTGATACTATAATTTTGTTCCTGCTCCTTCCTTGTTTAATTTATCTGAAGATCCGTATCTCGTTTCGTGGGCTGCCATTCAAGCCTACCGGAATCCTACACCAGCCCCGGAGCCGGAACCACAATTTGAGCCTCCACAACAGTCTGATTACTTTTGGGATCCGGAGGTGGCTGCCAGCCAGTGGCAGTCAGAGTCCTCTTCATCGCAGTACGACCCCAGCTACACCTACGGGTATCCGCCAGGACATCCCTGGTAATAAACCAACTTAGGCCAAAAGCCTAAGCTTGGGGGAGTACGTATTTCCCACCGACATGACATTTATGTTCACACACACTCATTGCTAGATGTCGGTGCTCATACTTTTTCATTGTAATATCCATGTTAGTTTATTTTCTTTTTCCTGCTTTCTTCTTGTCTGTTTGTTAAACCTTAAGAAAAACAAAAAAAATTGGTGTAGCTTTTAGCTAGTTTACTTTTCTTGTTGTTGTAGTAATAATTAAAAAGAAAACCCAAAAAAATTTCCCGTTCTTCTTTTGCTTGTTGAGAGCTTTCCCGTGTAAATAGTTTTTATTTATTTTCTTTTCTTTGGGGGTCGATAGGAGAAGACCATGATTAAATTGTTCAAGTGGCTCTTATATGCTTTATTGTTGATTTAACCAAGAGCCCATATTGCCTTGTCTTCTCCTGTTTATTGAATGCTCGCAGATTCCAGCTTAGTCCAATGCACGTGCACTCTTATTATTATTCAAATCGTTCGATCGTGCAAGTGAAAGGCAATTTTGAGGATATATGATGGACTGACTGAGATGAGAAAAGCTGGTATGAACTCGACCTCTCTTGTTTTTGTAAATACGATGAGTTCATTGTTCCTGATTCAGCCTATTATGAATAAACATGTTTGCAATGACAATTAGAGATCATAGTTGCTCGTGCCATGCTTGATTAGCTATGAGTTATAATGGTTTACCTTGCGTGCCAACAAGCTATTAAAATGGTTGTGATGTGCACTACAAAAAAAGACACATCCGTGACATTTTGGGCCGAACAATTTTTTTTCTGTCATAGATATGACACTTCTATGACGATAATTGTGACAAAACCCGGTATCATAATAGATGTGGTGGGCTCCTACTTCTATGAAAATAAATCATGACAGAAAATGGGCTTTTCGTCCTGGGCGGGCCGGAGACGCAGCTCCGTGACATTCTTTGGGCCGTCCATGACGGAAATAACCGTGGTAGAAGCGAGGGCGAGGAAAATTTTGGGGAGTTCCCAGTTACGGTGGGAGCTCGGGGGCCGAGCGATGCGTGTTTCTCTCATACACGTACGCGCGTGTGTGCGAGGCATTGGCTCTAACTGAACCTGAGCGAGGCGTTGGGCTCTAACTGAACCCGAGTGGTTGCACTTTGCGAACTCTGCGTTCTTGAACCCGAGCAATCGATCAATGGTCATTAAGCGAACCCGATCAAGTGATTCTTCGCTCTGCGCTAATCAAGCTGATCGATTGGATGAACAGTGAGCGTTGCGGGGGGTTGGATGAGCGATGGCGGTGGCGTTGCCTCTGGATGAACAGGACCCCGTGGTGTGGTGGAGGGCTGGATGAACAGTAGACGGTGGAGGGGTGCCCGTGGAGGGGTGGTTGAACAGGACCCCATGGTGTGGAGGGCTGGATGAACAGTAGACGGTGGAGGGGTGGTTGAACAGTAGCGCGCGGTGGAGGCTGGATGAACAGGAGCCCGTGGAGGCTGGAGGAGGTCGATGGTAGCCCGTGGAGGCTTGAGGAGGTCGACGGTGGAGATGAACAGGATCCCGTGGAGTCCCGTTTTGCGGTATGCCACACCCCTCCCGATGAACAGGACCCCCGTTCCGACCGTAGCACTCCAACACAAGTCCGTTTCATCCATTTTGCGGTACGCCACACCCCTCCCGATCAACAGGACCCCCGTTTCGACCATAGGAGGTCCGTTTCGACCGTAGGAGGTCCGTTTTGTCCGTTTTGCGATACGCCACACCCCTCCCGATCAAAAGGACCCCGTTCCGAACGTAGGAGGTCCGTTTCCTCCGTTGTGCGGTACGCCAGGCCTCGTTTCCATCGCCTGTGCTGTCCAAGCCCTCCCGATGAACATGACCACGCATTCCGTTCCGACCCAGCCGGGTTGGCTCCCACGCGTTCCGTTGCCTCCCGATGAACACGACGCATTCTGTTGCCTCCCCATGAACATGACGCATTCCGTTGCCTCCCCATGAACACGACGACGACGATGTTTCTCCGTTTCGACCCAGCCATGTATACGAGCCCTGGCCGTACGTATGCGCGAGTAGGTGTTCGAGACCCGCCGTATGTACACATACGTGGCCATATTTTCTTTCTTGCACCACGGCGGCTATGCGTGCGTGTACATGCTACGTGCGGCGCCTCTACTACGACTGCGTGTGCGCCTCTACATCGACCGGTATATGCGTACGTTCGCGACCAGAATAACAACGCTTCGCACGCCCGACCAGGTGGGTCCCGACCGCCGAGCACTTCCTTGCTGCGAAGATGTAGCTGGTGGGTCCCAGCGATCGAGGGCGAATCGTTTTTGCCGGACGCACTTCCTTGCGTGCGAAGATGTAGCATTGGGTCCCAGCCGATGGGGCGAATCGTTTTTGGCCAAACGCACTTCCTTGCGTGCGAAGGTGTAGCTGGTGGGTCCCGAATGGGGGAAACATTTTTTCACGAAATACGGTGGCCCGGCGGTGGGTCCCTCTTGTCGGTGGAGGAATCATTATTTTCCGCGTAATAAGGAGGCACTTCCTTGCTGCCGCCGTGGACCCACTGTCGACCTCTCCACGTCTGATCCACGTCCGATGGAAGTCGTTCCTTGACCACGTTGACCACGCCACGCCGAGAGCACCAGGGCGATGGATGACGGCGAGGCCTAGGAAGGGGACGACGCAGAGCCGGTGAAGACGCGGCAGTGGATGCCCACGCAGAGAGGAGTATGAGGGTTCACTCGTTCGGCTGCGGTGTGAGGCTGCCATCGCCGCAGGGCCTGGCTAGCGGTGGCAATAGTAGGGGGCGGTGAGGCCTCCACGGCAGCACAGTCGGCCACGGGAGGCAGGAGCAGGCAGCACGACCGGCGCTGCTTTGGGCGGCTGGAGCAAGAAGACCAGAGGTTGAAGAAGCACTACGACCGTTGGATGGACATCGTACGGTCACTGGAGCTAGAATCGTTCATATTGACTAAGTTGACAAAGCCCTCAGTCCCCGTCAACTTAGTAGGCCCACAAGTCAGCCTCACACTAAGGTGGGTCCCAGCTAGCAGGGGGAGTATTCATTTTTTTGTGCATAATGAGGAGGCACTTCCGGTGGGTCAGAGCTGACAGCGGGTGGAACGTTTTTTTCGCGAAATAAGGTGGCCTGTCCGGTGGGTCCCCTCTGTCAGGTGGAGGAATACTTATTTTGCACGTAATAAGGAGGCACTTCCTTGCGGCTGCCATGGACCCAGCTGTCAGCCTCTCCACGTACAGTACTCTTCCAATGGAAGTCGGTCGTTGACCACGCCGCGCCGAGAGCACCAGGGCGGTGGACGACGGCGAGGCCTAGTAAGGGGACGACGCAGAGCCAGGGAAGACGCAGCAGCGGAAGCCGGCGCGGAGAGGAGTACGAGGGTTCACTGGTTCAGCTATGGTGTGAGGCTGTTGTCACCGCAGAATAACAAGGGGTGTGGGTGAGTGGAGGGATGGCCTGGCGAGCGGTGGGAGTAGTATGAGGGCGGTGAGGCCTCCGCGGCAGCACAGCCGGCCACGGGAGGCAGGAGCAGGCGGCACAACCGGTGCTGCTTTGGGCGGCTGGACCAAGAAGACCAGAGGTTGATGAAGCGCTACGGCCATTGGATGGACATCGTACGGTCGCTGAAGCTAGAATAGTTTATATTGACTAAGTTGACAAAGCCCTTGGTACGCTCCAACTTAGTAGGCCCACAGGTCAGCCTCCGAAACAGTGTGCCCCAGATGTCAGGGGGAGGAATCATTTTTTGGGCGGCCGAAGATAAGAATATCTGAGATTGAAGAAGAAGCACGACATCCGTTGGATAGACATCCAATGGCCACTGCTGCTAGAACCGTGTTTTGGCTATAATAAGTTGACAAAGCCTTGCATACGCGTCAACTTACTTTTTTAGGGGACGCGTCACTTAGTAGGCCCACAAGTGTGTGGCAGAGAACTTATAGCACATTTGCGTTTTGTAAGAATGTACAACCCATTTTTGAATTCTAATGGAATTTACAACAGCCCATTTACAGTTTGTTAAAAGTACAACCCATTTTCTAGCTAGGACAACGATTAAAAATTTCAACCAACCGTTGAAGACAGAATTCAATAAAATTTCCCACATTTTGATGGGATCCGAAATAGTTTTATCCCAAAATTTCTAGTTAGATTAAATATAAATTTGTATTACGTAAAAATCCAATGAAACATTGCACGCGCAACAATGAAAATTTAAGATTTTCAAAATCCATAAATAATATTTTATAAACTAATTTCGTGTTTGGTGCATTTTTTATAGTTACTTCCCAGTTTTTATAATTACATCCCATTTATTATTTCTAAAGCCCATTTTCTTGTTAAGCCTAATGCATCCCTCCTAGGAAAGATTTGCATCCCAGCGGGGCGGAGAATAACAAGTTGACCTTGCTTGGGTATTCCTCAAAAATACGTATAGCTGGGCTAGCCAGTTTCATCTTGAAAAAATTAGTATCTGGGCTGGATATCTGGCCTGGGCTAGACGGGCCATAGCCCGCCCAGTTAATACCCTGCTCTCCTCTGAACAACAATGAAATCATCGCCAAGAAAAACTCTGAAGTGCTCACGCCTCAAAAACACAAATACTGCTCGAGCTGCTTGGTCCCAGCTGTCGGCCGCACCTTGTGCAATTCTCTCAGTTATATTGACTACAT
This sequence comes from Aegilops bicornis, assembly GCA_021605145.1. Taxonomy (NCBI): domain Eukaryota; kingdom Viridiplantae; phylum Streptophyta; class Magnoliopsida; order Poales; family Poaceae; genus Aegilops; species Aegilops bicornis. The sequence goes on along the minus strand of CM038670.1, from coordinate 163,694,878 downwards.
AGGTTGACAATGGTGTGGGACCGTGGTGTCAGGAAACCAGGAGAAAGCAAAAAAATATAGTTGTACATAATAAGGAGGCACTTGCGTACCTAGTTTCATCCAGTCAAAATAAATTCATCTCCTGAATCCTCATGTTCGTTGACGATGTTAACAATGCTCGGCGCCACGGCGAGCGCAACAACTCGAAGGACAATGGAGAGGGCCTCGCGGGCCCTATGGATGATCTGATACAGCGCCCGCTGCTCATTCAGGAAGCCAGGATCATCGGGCACCTATGAGCACCTTCGAGAAACTGAGACGGCATGAAACGGTAAGGCCGCGCTTGGGAGCTCTGGTTTATTTCAAATATGTATTAACATACAAGTGTAATTTACTCTTCATCGGAAACAATGTGTAAAATACAGACGTAATGAAACCGAGGGCCCGAGCTCTGTAAGTAAAACCGGCGGGTTACACGTGTAATTTGAGAGACCAGTGTATATTTTGCAAGCACTGCTATATGGACGACATTACCAGACGATACATGTAGGACGTGCGTATCACGCCATCCATGGGCAAGGCTCAAACAACAACTAACGACTGGATTAGCAATCGTCCGAGTGTCGTTCAACGTTTTTATCATGTGTGAAGTACTTCCGATATTTTACTAGTCGAAATCGACCAACCAAGCGCCTTCGCCCAAGACCATCTCCTTTAATTTACAAGCATCAGCTTTACAAGCGGTTTTGGTTGGAAAACGACGATCCAATCACGGCCTAATATCATGAGTTGGTCGGAAGATCATATGGTTTCACGTCTAACCTACCCGACTTGTCGTATAGGCTATGAATGAAACATCAGACGATGAACTTCTTAAGCACGAAAACAACAGAAGAGGATGATCTTCTTAACAAGCAAATCATTGGCATTAGATCGAAATGCAAAACAATATGAAGCATTATTCTCAGGAGGCATGGTGAAAAGCTCGTGATGCTGCATGCCACAACATTCCAAGCTCAACTTTGCAATCAAACACAAGGCCTGGCATTACATAGACAATATTCAGAACAAACTCTTAACACAGGAATATCTCAGCAGAGTAATTATTTACTTCTAAACTGAACACAGGAATAGGAAAAAACACTCGGCGTTGCTCACAGCAAGGGTGTCCCACTCAAAAATATCAAATGCATGTCTTCTGGCTAACATCAATGAGCAAATTTTGACAAGGTTTTCCAATTCCAATATATTAAACTAACGTGTTCTTGCTAACATCAATGATTAAACTTTGACAAGCTTTTCCCATTCAAAATATGTAATGCCTATGATCGTGGAGTCCTGTCGTACCTTCTTGTACTTGTTTGGCACTTTTTGCCCAGGGCACTCCACGTGTTGTTAAATTGCCAATGGTCTCTGCAGACTAGTCATGTCACCAGTGTCTAATAATACTCTGTAAAGCTTCTCGGTCATTCCTTCTATAATGTAGCGCAAACAGTGACTGATTCTTTCTGCAAAGTGGAACCACCAACTGGACCCAGTAATGCAGCAGTTTGCCTTGGACACATTGGCTCCTTTTGTGCAGTTCAACTAAAATCGAAGTCAGAATAAAACCGAGCTTTAATTTTGATATCCTTGTAAGCAACAATAGGTATAAGGGAAACAATTTCTGAGAAATAACGGTTGATGACTTGTACTCCCAGAAGAAAAGCATCTACTGATCTACTTTATCTTAATGGGAAACAAAGCAAGAGAGTAGCAATTCTCCATCAGTGTGATTCATTCATATTGACTGATACATTATCTTAACAATGCCTTGTTTCGACATGTATAAAGAACGACAAAGCAGAAAAGTACCATTCCTAAAACAATGCAACTGATTCATTTTAACAGAGACATTATCTTAACAATACCTTGGTTCAACATGTAGAAAGAACTACAAAGCAGGATAGTACCATTCCTAACAAGTGTTGCAGTTTTGAACTAAGATTCAGTAGTTAATTAATTACGAGAGTGGCATTGCTCAATTTTACCAAATGCATTAGATTAACGAAATGCATAAACAGTTCCAGGGGAGAGTGGGCGCAACAACAGTATGTGCTTCCATCTACTTATAAAGGGGGTGATGCAGAGTTTGTTGTAACAAAGCAACAAGCATCATGTCTGGGTTGGTCCCATTTTTGTTCACAAACTTAATGGGAAAAGACAGCAATACAATGGCTTCAATTCAACATTTATTTAAAACAGTACCAATACAAGTAGCACAACATCTCAAAGCACACTGCACAATCATGTGGATGAAGGCCTGTACTGACCTTTCATGAGACGACCAAGATAAAATACGAATCTGCCAACACGAATATGAAATCCAATCTCGTTTTGTGCAGTTGCATTGAAATCAAGCAAAGTGTTTCGCGTAGCGAAGCAAAATGTCGCAATAGCAACAAGTTGAATAGATTTCCCTGTTTAAACAGAGGCAAAAAAGGAATCAATTACTGGCTAATAAAGGAGGATGAAACATGCGTACACAAAATGGTAATCCCGCCAATCCCTAACAAGTGTTGCAGTTTTGAAATAAGATTCAATAGTTAATTACGAGAGTGGCATCAATTACTAGCTTATAAAGGGGTGATGCTGAATTTGTTGTAACAAAGCAACACGCATCATGTCAGGTTGGTCCCATTTTTGTTCACTACTTAATGGGAAAAGACAGCAATACAATAGCTTCAATTCAACATTTATTTAAAATAGTACTAAAACAAGTAGCACAACATCTCAAAGCACACTGCACATCATGTGGTTGAGACCAAGATTTGAAACAACTCGCCACGAAGACTAGAAACAAATCTCGATCTCCTTTTGTGCAGTTCCACCAAAATTAAGCAAAGTCACCGGTGTGACATTCAAGTTGAACTGCAAAAAACACTCTTAAAACATAAGTGTTTCGAGTAGCGAAGCAAAATGCCGCAATAGCAACAAGTTGAATCGATACCCCTGTTTTAACAGAGGCAAAAAAGGAAACAATTACTTGCCAATAAAAGAGGATGAAACAAACGGTGATGCAGAGTATGTAGCCAAGCTACATATATGCGCTGGTCCCATATTTGTTCTCTTTGAACCTTCTTCCTATGTGAGGGCAGGAAATCTAGTCCTGCACCAACTACCTGACCCCCCAGTTTCTTTCCCTTTTCGACAAAGAGATCGGTTCCTTACAGATGTGTGTACTGGGTTACCCCATTTTTCCCTTTTCGACCTAGAAAGCGGCTGGATAGCCAATCTATACTACTTTCCTCCCCTCCTTTCCTCATTGAACCACGTCCTAGATTCTTGCTCCATCCCACCGCACCCTTCTTTCCTCTTTGAACCAAGACCTAGATTCAACTACATATCGAAAAAGATCCACATGCAGCTAGAGCAACGACCGTTTCAAAGAAACTTATACTAAAGGGTCGTCAGGATGTGGCAAGGCGTGCGGCGGGAGGCGGGATCTGCCCACAGTACGTATGGCAGCAAGGAGGAAGGGGTCGGTGGCCCTCCCGCACAGGCGCTGGGTGAAAGAGAACAGCGCAACCGGCAATGGATTGCCTCCCTCGCCGAAGGCGATAGAGTGAATGTTGCACCTCCCCCCTTTCCTGGTGCGACGGGATACGGACGCCTCCTTCACCAGCTGTGAGGGGGGAGAGAGAGACAAGAGGCCAACACAATCTTGTTTAGATCTGGAGAAGAGAGGGTGAGAGACTGTGAATATAGCAAACCCTAGCAAATGAACGCTGAGCCTCCAGCGTGTAACATATATGTAGTGGCGGCGTGTGGAGAGTGCAAACCCTAGCGAACAAGCGCTGAGGCTCCCGCTTATATATATACTACTGTAGTACGGACTGAGCTCCGATGCCTTCAATGTACATGCTTTTGGCTGTATGACAGGTGAGCCAGCCACATTTTGGGCCCACTTGTCATAAATCCAAAGGCAGGTGCACTAAGTCAATGAAGCTGCGTCCATATAGTACTCTCGTGTATACGACTAATATATACTCCTTCCTTTCCGGTTTATAGGGCTTATCTCAAAATTTTAGTTTTTCCATTTTATAAGGCTCAATTTGGTTGTTTCCCAACACATGTTCAGATTCCAAGGTGCATTAAATCAGTGCATGCAAGTATTAAGAGAAAATTGACCAATGCATGTACTTCATGCATGCATGCATTGCAATTAATGCATTGATAAACATAATTTTTTGAGGAAAACAAGAGCATTAATTAGGTGCTTTTGCAAACTACAAAAAGTATTCCACCACTCACCATCTATCTTGGTTGGTGAGATTTTTGAATTGAGCCCTATAAACCTGAAAGGAGGGAGTAGTGGAGTGGTTTTCTTATTCTCTCCGTAACAATCGTTTTAAATTGTGTAAGTACGAAACGAAACTCTTTATTTAATGTACAGTGAAGAAAACTAGTACTACTACCGATGAACTAACGATCCACGCCCACGTGTCCTGGTCGCACTTCCTGTCCTTCACGTGTGGTACACTACCCTCCCTTGAGTGAATAACCACACATGCGCCAAATTATTGGAAACGTGTGAGAATGTGTACAAATAAAGAATTTTAATTTCAATTATCGGAAAGATTTGAGAGTATTACAAAGTTTGACTTCAGGCAAATCTAATATGCGGAGTAAATAAAAATGGAGGGCTACTACGTCCATCCGGGTTTTTAGTCCACACCATTTTTTAACCAAAGTTAATAGCTGGACAAATAAAATTACAGGGGAGCTGGAGACAAAGTTGTGAGAAGGCTTAGAAATCAATACAAAACTTATGCCCTTAGTACCAACGTCGATCATTCTTCGAGGAAACAATTGGTTCATAGCCAATTATGTGATAAAATTGCACCAACGTGAAAGACGACTGCGTCTCCAATGCAACCAAGGTGAACTGAGGAAGGATATCATCTTTGTGCGTAACAAGCAAAGAGCACTGATGGAAGACAGCTTGTTTTTCATTGAAAATCGATCAGCTTCACCAGCCGACGCAACCATGAGGCGCAACCATGACCATCGATAGGTCATCGTGGTGATGCATCATCCATTTGGCATCAAGTTTGGGTGAGGCACCTATGAAGTACAACAAATCCTCACTATGGTCTGTTTCTTCTCAGTAATCAAGCTCGAGGAAGGAAGAACCACGTGGCAGAGGACAATGAGGTGGAACAACAATGGCCATCCAATTTTGTGCAGTTCCAGTAAAATTGAGGAAGACATGCCCGGGTATGGAGACACGCATCGCTGTTTCCAAAAATATAAAAAAGGGTTAGCAACGACATCTCAATTGGCAATAAGAATTAATGAAAAGTACACCAACAAATAGAAGCATCATAATTCTCTTGATGGGAACTAAACCAGGATACCCGAGAAAAAAAGCATTTCTTCATTTAACCAGTGATAGTACTACCACCATATGGACAATGACCGCACAACCACCATGTACTTTTTGTCAAAACAACATGTGTACCTCCACCGAGGCATAAATCAGGACAACTTTTGAGTGGCATTTCCTCTATAATAGTACTAGTAGGTGATGTTGGACCAGGTGTGAACCCTAGCTACTATGCATGGGGAGCTGGGGAGTAGTCGCATAGAAGAAAACCCGCACGCAGCGACCTGGGGAGCTGGACCAGTACAAGAAGTTATACCTCAGGTGGGCGAGATGTCATTTAGGCGGGCGGGCGGGATCTGCCCACACGACGGCAGCGAACAAGGGCGCGGAGGATCTTCGTCCGCGCCAGCGCCGGCTCCGAGAGGACGATGCGCATCGGCTTCCTCCGTCGCCGACGACGACAACGTCAACGCTGCACCTCCTCACCTCCCGCGGGACGGGATTCGCCGGATCTGTGACCACCGGTGAGGAGAGAGATAGAGTGGACATTGTCATCTTGTTTTGATATGGAGAGGGTGAGAGGCGAGACGCGAGAAACTCTATCAAACAAGAGGCTATAATGGAGTAAAAAATCTCTCCATAGCAGTGGTTTTAAATAGAATACTGGCGTTCCCGGAAAAAAGAAACGAAAACTGGCGGACAATTTTTTAAGGGTCTGTCTAGGACACATCTAGATGTGACATAGTTATGTCACATTTAAGTTGATGTCCACTCTGTTTGTGGTCTATTTTTTTCCTAGTTTTGCGGTGAGTGGCATGCCGAGCGATCCAACAAAACGAAACGTTGGTTTCTCTCCGTTTCCATTTTTTCTCCGAAAAAACGGAAACTTTCCACTCCATTTTCATTCCTATTCCAAGGTTGCCCCGTTACAACATTCCATCAAATATAAAGGAAAACTAACATGCATGTTGATGCATCTCAATGATTCACAAATCATAGCCAATATTTACTTCACAACTAAAGAAAAAAGTTGTGAGAGCGTGTACGAAAGAAAAACTACTGATGGGGTCACTACGACTTAAACCCTAAACCCTAAACATGATTTAATTTCCTGGCCAGGTAGAACCTGTCGAAGGAAAGACGGCTGGCACCCTCGGATCATACAATGCTTTTGTGCAGTTCCACTAAAATCGAGCTGAGCATCCACGATGGCAAATATATTGAAGAAGTGTGATTAGAATAATAATCGCACTAGTTCATGAGACATAAACTCATCACAAGTAGAAGCGGTAGAAGTAGAGAAAGATCGACATGGAGATGGAGCTACGGCAGTGGAGCAAGCCGGCTCCAAAAGGAAGATGGACTACCTGGGACGTCGGGCTGTAGCTAGAAGGGCGGTTGGGACGCGGCATCGGCCCATACCACGGTGACCCCCGATTGGGACGCACCGATCGTGGGTTTCTCCCTCGCCGATGTCGATCCAGCGTCACGCAGAACATTGTTCCCTTCCCCGATTCTTGGATCAGGCCCGTCGTTCTATGCTTGTGAAGAGAGCAACCTAAGCAAGCAGGCTTGTAGCTTAGGCTCCTGCTAGTGTATATATAGTGGTTTTATTTTTCTCTCCATATCAACCATTTTAAATTGTGTACGTGTCATTAAAGAGTGAAATGATGGTTGCTTCTTCCGACTAACTTACTGTGTGATTTGACTGCTCCTTAGTGGCCCCTACATGTACTCCCGCTACGTGTATGCAATAGTCACACGTACACATGGCGCAAAAACGCGTGCGACGCCCTAATGCATGCATGTCCGAGCACACGACGGAACACACACAGTCACGCTCAAGTGCTCAACCTACACGTGCATGCACACACATACTCAGTTAGGGTGAGCTAGTGACCGTATAAACGCCGGAAAATATATATATTGAGCGCAATGAGCATATTATGAAGTCCATCGACCGTATTTTTACAAATATACTGATGACAGAGCGGTGTATTTATCTCGTTTGAAATTAAGCCATATTAACCGGAGAGGAGGCAGTATGGAATAGCATTACTTTGCTTTGTCCGTCAACTTGCGAACGAGGAGAAGGTTGCAGGACGGAGAAGCTTGCCGCGGTGGCTCGCAGGACAAGGAGAAACTTTTGACTAATGCAAGCTCTCCCTCGCCAAAGCGGTGGACGTGCAACATTTAATTCGGTTTCAGATTGCCAGAAGCATACACTATACTACTAGTGCTATTATTGTTCGACTTCCCGAATAGGCGAACAACCAAGCGCAAAGTTTACTAGTACTACTACTATAGTCTATAAAGGTATGTACTATATAGTACTAGGAACCGGATGGAGGAGCGTCTACACTCTTATTATAATTTTAAAATGTGATAAAGCAATCTTCAACACATTTGGTTCTCTTCGAGGGTTCTCGCATGTGATAATGGAAGTTGATTGCATGGAACACTTGCCACAATTCTCGCTTAATTCTGGCTCATATCTTATTACAAATAGTAGCGCTCGGTAATATTTCCTCTTTTTTTGTTATTCAGAATGTAAACAGGTCAGCAAACCTTGCGGCGCATCTTCGTGCGAACCGTGCTTGCTGCACTTTGAATGTGGCCGAGAGCTGGCTTGATGAAACACCTCGCTTCCTACTTCTTTTTTTGCGGGTACCTCGCTTCCTAGTGACCAAAGGTCTTGGCTGATCGTCCTAAGAATGCTTATATATGAATAAAGCTCTCTCATTTACCATAAAAAAAGATTAAGTCATATTAACCGGAAAGGAGGGAGTATGGACTAGCACTACTTTTTGGTGTGTCCCGTCAACTTCATGAGCGAGGAGAAGCTTGCAGGAAAAGGTGAAGCTTCGCCACGCCTTTTGACTAATGCAACCTACCCTCGGTGGACATGCATCGATCCATTCGGTGTCGAGTTGTCGAGAGGCATACACTGTAGTATCCAACATGCGGAGTACCATCATTGTTCGACTTCACGAAGAGGCGAAGAGCCAAGCGATGAGTACGAGTAGTACTACTACTAGAACCGCATGGTGGAGCGCCTGTACTCTTATTTTTTATCTACGATAAATCACACGTTTATTAGGAGAAGAGGCGGAAAACGGCAGCCCAACATGTAATGAATGATATCGATCAACCAACCATGCTCGAATATATCTTGGCCTCCGTGCGAGCCCGTTTGTGTGTTCTCGCTCCTCATCTCTCTCAAGGAATGGCGGGTTGGCTCTTTGCCGTCAATTGAGATTGGTTTGCTCACACTCCTGTCCCACATGTCAGTGATATGCCAAGAGGAGGTGCGTTGACCGACTGGCCATATGCATACTTGGTTTTGCACCTGCATACTACTCCTCCCTCCGTCACAGTTTACAGGGCGCGCTTCATTATGATGCATTTCTCCCAATGCATTTCCACCACCAGAGAGACTTTAGACACGTTTGGTTTAATGCTCAATTAATTAGGGCGTGGTAACATAATCAAGTCCACAATTTTCTCTCCATGTCTTTGTACTACTACAGTGATGGAGTAAGTGCATGCATGTGTGTACCCGGGGTGGAAGCACTACATGCATGTGTGTGTGCATTATTCCCTCTAGTAATAGACGCCGTGCTATAACTACCAATGCTATTTTTCAGGCTGATCGCTAGTCGCCTTGGTCCCACAGATTTTTTTTTCTGAAGCGCGCTGTATAAACAGTGACGGATGGAGTACTATGAGCGGATTCAAAGAAGAGCGTATTGATAGTTGCTTCTTCAGAGCAACTTACAGTGGGAAAGGTGGGGCTTATGATTTGACTGCTCATTACTCACTATTAATGCGGTATAGCGACCGGGCTGAGTCTCCCATGCGGTTGTGCACTACCCTCGGTTCTTAAATATACTCCGAGTATTTGTCTTTCTAGAGATTTCAACGAGTGACTACTCAAATATTTGTCTTTTAGAGATTTCAAATGGGTGGCACATACACATGTATATAGACATATTTTAGAGTGTAGATTCACTCATTTTGCTCCTTATGTAGTCACTTGTTGAAATCTCTAGAAAGAGCGAATATAATATTTAGGAACGGAGGGAGTACACATCTGAAGCAAAATGAGTGAATCTACACTCTAAAATATGCCCGTTTGAAATTTGTAAAAGACAAATATTTAGGAGCGAAGGAGTATAATTTTGTGCATGGCACGTGGACCCGGATGATGAAGAGGCTTCTGGCAATGCTATCAAGCTTCCATCATTTGTTTACATAATTGACGTACTATACAAATAATTTTCCGGCGACATGAAATTGTACAATGGTGTGAGCTTTCAGCTTTTGTTTCGCGTGTCTTGCCATTGATGCTCTTTCGGAAACAATAAAAAACTAACTTCCTTGCTAATGCATGTCTGAAGACAGAGTTGTGAGAAGGTGTTAAATTAAAATTGATCCATGCTTTCATTGGCAGCAACGTCCCCCTAGCTCTGGCTAAATCAACAAGGCATGTTGAGAAAAAAGTAGCTGTCTGGAGCGTGCAACATTCCGATCATTTTGTGCAGTTCCACTAAAATAGAGCTGAGAGTCCGTGTTCCAAAGATATTAAGTGTGATTACAATAATAGAGGACTGCTGATGAAACAATAAACACACAAATAGAAGCCGGTCACCTTTGCAGTCTCTCCTAAGACAAACTAGTTGGAGAAGATTAGGCTCGGAGTTGGATGAGGAGGATAGAGCAAAACCAATCTCCCTTTGTGCAGTCGCACTGAAATGTAGAGATGTTGCCCGTGTGACATTTTAGTACAACTACACAAAACACTCTTAAGAAAAAAGTGATTTGTGCAGTTCACCAAAAGGTCGCAATAGCAACGAGGTGAAATGGATAGCCCCGTTTGCAAAAAAGAGGTAGAAAGGAAACAATTACTGGCCAATAACAGTTGATGACACATGCGACGACAAAAAAGAAGCATATTCCTTGTCCTAAGGGAAGATAACAACACGGTTGTGTTTGTCTAAAACGGTGTGAGGACGAGAATGCAATATGGAAAGTACGCCGGACGAGCTATGTTTTGGGCAAAGAACTATGGAAGATCTACATGCAGCGACGTGGGAAGATGGGCAGTGGAGCAAGGCCGGAGGGGATACCTGGAGGTCGTCGGGATGTAACTAGGTGAGCGGCGGCGGGCGGAATCTGCGAGCAGGTGGCGTAGGCCCTGCCGCACCGGAGCTTGGTCAGAGAGAGCGGCGTGTACTGCAGATCCGGACGTGCTGCCTCGGCGCCGTCGAACGGAGAAACGATGCACTTCCTCCCTTTCCCCTGGCGGACGGGATGCGGCCGGATCAGTGACCAACGGTGAGAGAGAGAGGCCACCACACTCCCTTTCCCTCGGTGGACGGGATGCAGCCGGATCGGTGACCAACGGTGAGAGAGAGAGAGGCCACCACACTCCCTTTCCCCCGGCAGAGGGGATGCGGCCGGATCATTGACCAATGGTGAGAGAGAGAGAGGCCACCGCAGCCTTGTGTGAGATACTCTGAAGAGCGACAAACCAGGCAGGCAGGCTCCATTGTATATAGTGAGCGGACTACCTTTTTCTCCATAAAAAGTGTTTTATATTCTATGTACGTGCCATTGAGCGTTATAACTTTATTTAAAAATAACGCGGCAACGCATCAAGTCAAACTTTGTTTCGTGCACGCGTGGTACATGACCTCCCTAGGTAAACAACCGCTACAGGCGTTCAAATTAGCACGTGGGCTGCCATTTCGTAAAGAAATGAGCTCCACCGTGTACCCGCGCGGGTGTGGCTGGGCACGAAGCGTGAGTACATGCACGGTGCACCTATTCTCTTCTTGTATACGTACACCACCTACGTGGGGTTGTGTGAGAGAGATACATACCTAGAGAGATATAGTGTGTGGGTTCTTGATAATTTTTTTGGGGGAGGGGGGTCAATCAAAAAATGTAACATATGTAATGTGTGTGAAATAGAGTCCTGGATATAACATATATATAGAGGGGGCGATCCACGAGAAGAGAGTGGAGGTATCGTCGGCTTGAGGTGTCCATAGAATCGAAGAGAGGGATGATTTGTGTGTGTGTGTGCGCGCGCGATCGATAAAGAGTGCCATCGAATTTGTGTGTGCCCACATCAAAGATATATAGTGGCTGGCCTACTGGAACGTGAGAGGGGACATGTGCGGTTTGTCTCTGTGGCATGGATACCTACCTGCGACGCTTGACTATCGGTGTGTGGTGGGGGAAGAGGGAGGCTCAATTAACTATAGAGGTACAATGGCTGGTATATGTGTGGAGGAGGAGAGAGGCCTACCTCATGTATTAAGGAGATCGATCTGTCTCATGTATTAAGGGAGATCGATCGGCATCCATGCATATGTGCGGGAGAGGAATAAGGTTGGGAGATAGACGGAGCTAGAGTGTTGGAGGGGATGGTAGTGGAGTTGCTTCTAACAAATGATGGGATAGGATTGCTAGACAAACGGAGGGCACGCCCGCAATATCAATAAGAGAGGAGATGTCTGCTTGTTATGCTGTGCATGTGCGTGTGAGAGACGGGTCAGGAGGCATGCACGAATGATGAGGGGGGACGATGTGGCTGTGGTAAGCCGACGTAAATACATAGGAAGATCAATCACCCTTTGTTAGAGAAAGGAGAGACATAACTTGTGAGGTACGTCGATCGTTGGGGGGGGGGGGTAGTTAAAGTCGATCTAGGTATATGTTGGGAGATCGATCGGTATACATGCATGTGTGTGTTAGAAGGAAATGAGGAACGAGGAGAAGGATAGGAAGAGAGGGATGCATGTAGGAGGTGGTACGAGAGGCATACTATATCGAGGGGGGAGGAGTGTGCGAGTACGAGAACGATGAAAAGAGTGGTGGGAGTGAGGCATGGATGGTGAAAAGAGAAGAGGGGAAGCTTGTGTTTGTGCTAGGCACACCTGGCTAGAGAGGCGTATCGATTGATGTGTGCCGTAAAGAAGGAGCTAGGGGGCCTACACACACCGTGGGTGAACGACCTAAAGTGAAAAGACGAATTTGCGCGGTGGAGCTAGAGAATGCTAAGGGAGGGTGAGAGGGATGCGGACGTGTGCATGCACAAGAGAAATTTAGCGCTAACTATAAAGATAAGAGGGTTGTGTGGGTGTAAAAGACGAATAGAGATCATATATACTTCATTATAAGAAGCGAATTCGGATATTTGAAGAATTTATCATAGTGTTTTAAACCGACGCATGTGTGAATATATATAAAGGTGATACACATGGTGTGGTTATGAACATGTTATACTACATTTAATATATTTTATCTCTACTCTTATAGAAAACGGAGTTGTTGATGATGGTGTGCCTGCCATCCTGCATTATAGGTCGTCCGATTTATATCTGGCGGATAGCAAGGAAACTATGATGGTTGAAGTTGGCAAAAATCATGATTGTAGATTCTTATTGAAATAGAGAAACGAATTCAAATTTAGTTCGAATTGCAGCGGTAGTATAGACATTTGGAATGCACTAAAATGTTGGTATGAGTAGGTTACATGCATTATACAGCAAGCGAAAAAAAATTAATCGGACATAACATGGATTCATACTCCCTCCTTCCATCTATATAGGGCGTAATGAGATTTTTAAGACCGCCTTTGACTATTGACAAGATTAATAGTACATGACATGCACAATGTGAAAATTAATCATTGTAAGAACCTTTCACGGACGAACTTAACAGTGTGCTTTGCGTAAGTTGCATGTCATATATCATTGCTCTAATATTTGATCAAAGTTAGCATCGAAAAACACATTAGGCCCTATATAGATGGAAGGAGGGAGTAGCTTTGAATAGCATTTGTATAGTAAAACGGGGCAGGACTCTCTCTTTGTGTGGTGTGAATAGTTTTATCTTTTCGTTTTCTTTTTGGTTGAGGGAAGTGCGAATTGATTTGGTAATGCATTACAAGTACAATATTACTACACGTTAGGCTTGTCCTAAAATTCAACCCGTCTTGTTATATCCTGAAAATTCAGATATCGTGCTCCCAAAACTGGCGCCTTCACAACCCGCCTTGCTATCCCGAAATTACAACGCGAAAACTCCCTCCATTGCCAAATCCCGACACCTGAAATCCCCCTTCTAACCCTGAGCCGAAACGGCCGCTAGTTCAAATCGGTGGGGGTTACTTTTGTAACACACCCTACATTTTGGACAAGCGCGTCCCTAAGTCATGCTTCACCCCCACCCGTCGCCCGCTTTTCGCCATTCAAAATCCCAGGCCGCCATAACCTCTCCGCTCAAGCCGCGAAATCCCACCCTCCTCCGTCCGCCACGTCACTGCTGCCCAGCCGGAGCCTCTTCCCCAATGACGTCGTCCACCGCAACAGCTCGACGTCCCTCATCCACCTCCCCAGATGAGGATACGTCGTCCATCTCGCCATCCCGCCGGTTCAGCCGCCCCGTCCTCCACCTCCAAGGAGCTGCTCCGACGATCGCCTCGTCTATCGCGGCTGCTCCATCCCCACAGCGCCGCCTTAACCTACTCCACCGGAACCGCAGCATCCTCACCGACTCCTCGGACGAAGCAGAGGCCTACTCGGCGCCACCAAATTGGTTGTACACTCATCGCATCGCACCTTCTCCTTAACTCGACCTCCCGGCACTGACGGTGCTTCATCCCGCACCCCCATGGAGCGACTACCTTGAAGCCGACGCCGCGGGCGACATCTCCACGGCGGCTCTCCCCCAGTGCGAGGCCCCTTCGACGGCAGCGTCCATACCAGTCGGATCTGCTGCTGCTGCTCCGGCTCTCGCTCGATCGCTCGCTCGCCCAGCTGCTGCTGCTGCTTGCCCCCTCGCTCGTGTTGCTGCTCTGCTCCGATTAAGCCACACTTCAGTCGACTAAATCGACTTTTGGGTCAGTCGATTTTCAGGGGTTGGGGGGGCTCGCCGGAGTTAAGGAAGAACCACCCGCAGCGGGGACGGGGGCTCACCGGAGAGGTACCCCACTATCTATGTTAGGGTTCAGGGTGGGGGGGAGGCGGGGGGCCCAGAGGGCTGGCCGGGGCGAGTTGTTTCAGGGTGGCGTGGTGGCGCTGGGGCCGGTGGCGGCTGGCGGCTCAGGGGGGTGCAGGTTGAAGATGAACTGTAGGCCCTTCCTAAACTACATGTCAAGTGCCTCTCCGCTACCATTGCGTTCAGTTTAGACAGTAGCATTCAGATTCCACAGTAAATTTTAGTTTCGACAGGTTAAGTTGAGTCAACAGTTTTACCTCATCTATTGTAGTCGGTGGTTTTTGGTGATGTTAATTTTACATCCATTTTACATCATCTATTGGAGATGCTATTAGAATCCAACTTGAGATTGATAATCTCTGTCTTGTGCTGCTTCAGCCTTGACGTCTTATGGCTCACCGGAGCTGCTCCAACGACAGAACGATCCATCACAATAGAGCAGTGCCCTGGACGCCGTCTACAGATTCCTCAGATCTTCCTCCACACCTCCGACAACCACCTCTGCCTCAACTGCTTCAGCGACCAACCCAATGATGCTGAGGTCGACACGGCTACGGCAAAGAGGTTGTACACTTGTTGCATCACTTATTACTATATATTCACGTCGATCCATTAGGGCTATTTTGGTTCAAAGGAAAAAAGTCGATCCACTGGTTGTTACCATCACTCTAAATATCTGCATGCTCTCCTTACATAATCTCACCATATTTTTTTCATATGCATGTCAGATATTGTACACAGTCATGCTGAACATGTAGAGAAAAAGAGAAGAGTTTTGCGCCGCAATACAATGTCATGCAGACATCGCTCCATGGTGGGTTCAATGCCAAACCCTCCCCACCCCTCTCCAGATTGTAATCCAGAGGAAGATATCTGTTCTGAGGCGGATTCAGACGCCGTTGACCACTCCTATTTACCCCCCAAGGTGTTTGCTCTACCTTGGCATGATGATGTTAGTCATATCATGCATATGTTGCCTTACAGTGCCTACTTTTAGATCATATATGTCATCTGCTTAGTTTAGACATGTTCTGTAATGCCACCTGTTTAGTTTCTATATCATATATGGAAATTATGCAGTCTCATGTCTTTTAGCCAGCCATAATATATGTGAAATGTGTAATGCCATCCTGTTTAACTGTGCATCATATATTTGAATGATATCTTGCCCATCCTTTTCTTCATTAAATTTCCATTTGTCGACAATGTTTGTACATTAAACTACTCTTCCCGTGAATCAGCCATTTGGGTGGGAGATGGAAAAATCTGGAGTGAAAACAAGGCCTTCAGAGCAGACAGTGCTACCTGTCGAAGCAGATCTCTTGTTGGGTCCCAATAGCTCCTCAGAGATGGATTCAGAGACAAATGATCAGTCGTATTCCCCCACTGAGGTGTATGCTCTAACTTGGCACGGTTATACTGCTCATATCATACATACGGTGTCTTGCATTGCATAGTTTAGACATCATATACACAATTCAACACCATTTTCTTAGTTCAGACATCATATCGAATGCCCTCTGTTTAGCATATAAATCACATATGTGAATTAAATGATGTGATCCTGATTACTTAGATAACATGTAGGTGAATTATGTCATGTGATCCTATTTAGTTATTCATCATATCTTTGAATTATGTTATGCTATGCTATCTAGTTTAGATAGACATCATATATGTAAAATTATGTCATGCTATCTGTTTTAGTTAAACAATATACATGTCAACAATATACTACGATGGACAAAGAACCAGCTTCACCCAATCTAACCCCAACCCCAGCCGATAGTAACCCAGTTCCTGTTGACACAACACCATCTCCACCACAGAGCTCCCAAACAAGAGCAGTTAGTAAGGCAGCTCCGATTGCCCAAAGGGCCAGTACTATCACGGCGAACCCCAACTCCACCAGTTAGTATGCCTATTCCCGTGGAGGAAGCACAACCAGCTAGTCGTAGTTTAGCATCTATCGCATTTGATGTTGTTAAATCGTATGTGCTTATCTTCCCATCTTGGAAATATTATACTGAAGATGAAGGAAAATGCCGATTGCGGTGTTTGTCCGGGAGTTATGTGTAAGTAATGTTATTCATGGCAATTACTTTGCTTCGTCCCATACATCCTACCTCCATGATGGTTATAATAAAACAAAATTTCCCATTTTTGTCTAAAGAGAAGGACCGATTTGGAAACTCAGGATGAGGTAACCTATGCTAATACCTCTGCTATCTTCAAGAATGCTTGGTGGCAGTATCGGAATTTCTTGAAGAAAACGTACTTCACCGGCAAAGAAACTCATCAAATTCCCTTACGTTCTCTTGAGACACATTTACTGGACGATGACTGGGAACGCCTTGTTCTGTACTGGTCCCGAACCAATAATGTGGTAAGGTCTATGAGCTCATTTTCTATTTTTATGTATTATATTCTTGCGTCTTACTGTACTCTGTTCATGTAGAACAAGTGCCTAAACCTGAAGAACAACTGTTCTAATTTAATATTCCATTGCTATCATAGTTCAAAAAAGCGCTAGACGTTAATTGTGCGTTTTGCCACCGCCTTGCACTTTCCTGACCAAAGCGCATGCTTATGCGCAGTTATGCACAGATTATGCGTAGTTATGCGCAATGCGTTTTGCCAACGCCTAGAGCCTAGGCGCGCCTTTTTTAACTATGATTGATTTGCTCTTGTATCACTGTATTTACTCATACAAACTTATTTTTAAATTGAAGGATCCAATCGAAACTCCAATGGCACAACAGGTATGTTCACGCATGTTTCTTTAACAGGTTTCCTCTTATCAATAGCTCTGTTGATTTCAATTTCAATTGTGTATACAGTTGACTTTCATATCATGCACATTACTAGCATCACAACAGAGCCAATAGTGTTGTTGTACATGTAGACCCGTGGTACCCATCTGAAATCTTGTTGTGCTATGTAGTTTCCCACGCTTTGTATTCTTTCACTGCTGCTTTGTCTTGAACTGATATGATTTGAACCGTGCCCCTATTTTGATTTGGCAAGACAATGCAGTGACCATAGGACATAGATATATGTTTGTTTGATGCTTTTATTATGTACTAGTACTTGGCAATAGAAGACTTGGTAGTTTAATCCTGTCCACCTTACTAATGAACTGGTTCACGAAATGAGTTTCATATCTTTGGTACATGCTAAACTTGTTATGTGTGCCTTGTTTCTTCTTTTAGAATCTTGTGAGAATATTGGGGAAGAGTGCCTTATTAAGCAATGGTAAAGGAAGTAATGAGATAAGGTTCAGGATAGTGACACATCCTTGTTGGTCTCCAACAAAGGCGATAAAACAGCTAAGCAAGACTATCTAGAAGACAGTGAGACAACCCCAAAGTCTGTCTTGGTTTAGTGTTCGATTCTTGGCCACTACCGCTTGCACAAGCTATTCAAACTCCTTTATGCGAATCAGTTCGGTTTCTTGAGTCTCAACTACAAGTAGAAAGACATCGATCACCGTGTCTTTGCGACAAGAAGCGGAAGGACTGCGGAAGTCCTGGAGCATTCATATGCATACTTTACGGTGCAACGACAAGCGTTGGAGGATTTTAGCGTAAACAGGACAAAGCTAATCAGCTTGCTAAGCTTATTGCCGGCATGGTGGATACCCATGATAACGTTTCTTGAGCTCTTACGAAGTTGTTTCGCTTATGCTCTTGTTTTCTTTGCCAGCGTTTATTTGCCTTTGGTGGCCAATTTTGACGGCCAGTGTATGTAATGTGCTGCTTTGTTCCCTATATTTTCACTGGTGGCGAACTTTGATGCCCACTGGATGTAATATGTGTAATAGCGGTAATAGGCTAGCGTTAATTGCTTGCTTATTTATTTCCTTATTGTCTTGTTTAGTTGTTTGCTTGCTTATTTATTTCCTTCTACGGGCCGTAGGGTCCATGGGCCTTCTACGGGTGTACGATCCATGGGCCTTCTACGGGCTGTACTATCCATGGGCCTCATACGGGCCGTAGGATCCATGGGCCTTCTACGGGGCGTATCATCATTTCGCCAATCATGGGCCGTACTATTCATGGACCATAACGGGCCGTTAATAGGCCGTATTTGATAACTCTATGAAAACAGCCCAACGGGTTTTTTGACATGAAAACGGCCCAACATATTAACGGTCCGCAAACGGGCCGACTGTAACGATGGGCTGAATTTCGCCCACAAGCAGAAAATGACAGTAACGGGCCGTATGTAACCGAATGCTGCAAATGAGCCCAAGAATCAATGGGCCCTGAGAAGGCCGAAAGATAACTTGGGCTGGAAATGGGCCGTTAATGGTATAAAGTGATACACTGTTCATTACGGGCCAGTTTCACCACGGGTCGTTAATGGGCCAAGAGTTACAAAGGTCCTCATATGGGCCGAAAGAAGTCATGGGCCACACATGGGCCGGAAGTTAAAACAGGCTGAATCATATTGGATGGCCCAGATGACGCCATCGGGCCTAATTCGGATAGGGCGTAATGGGCCTGGGTTAGCGAAATGTAAATGGGCTATATGCGAACAGTAGTTAACAGCTTTTAAATGGCCCGGCCAGCCACCTTTGACCAAGTCAAGCGGGCGGCCTTTTCACGAGAATGGGCCTCTGTTGGGCCGTGCCACGTGTCGCCCGTATCATAGGCGCCTTCGGTCCAATGAGCGGATGACATCTGTCCCAACGGTGAGCCGACACGTGTTTCCTCCAGCCAATGATGATTTTACACGTGGAAAATCCCCATTGGTCGGGGCTGTTAACGGGTTATCAGATCCAAACCCCGACCTGATAGCTTAACGGCATTCCGTTACTGTGGATGCCACGTGTCGGTCACCCTTGACGAAATCACTTCTGTGACGCGCGATTTATCGTCATGGAAGTGGACACTTCCGTGATGATAATTTTGGTAATGTCAAGGAACACATCTACGACAGCACATGTATGACTATCTTGATTCTGTCATAAAATCGTCATGGATGTACATGCATGACAAAAACGCGACCTACTGTGACAAACACGTATCATCACGGAAGTGTATTTTTTTGTAGTGGTGGTATGGTGGGGTGGTATCCTCCTTTGAATGATTTAAGTGACTCAACTTGGCACAAGTTCACACATGTAGTTGAAACAAATCAACATAGCCTTCACGATATTTATGTTCATGGTGGATTATATCCTACTCATGCTTGCATCCAATGTTTATTAATTTTAATGTATGTTCATGACTGTTGTCGCTCTCTAGTTGGTCGCTTCCCAGTCTTTTGCTAGACTTCACTTGTACTAAGCGAGAACACTGCTTGTGCATCCAATCCCTTAAACCCCAAAGTTATTCCATATAAGTCCACTATACCTTCCTATATGCGATATCTACCTGTCGTTCCAAGTAAAGTTGTATGTGCCAAACTCTAAACCTTCAAATAAACATTCTGTTTTGTATGCTCGAATAGCTCAGGTATAACCTAGGGCTGCCCTTATCTTCCCTGTTAGGCGGGTTATTATCACGAGGAGTGGACTCCGCTCCTCATTCACGAGAAAATGGCTTGTCTCCGGGATGCCCAGTCCCTTGCTTTATGCAAACTAAATCAAAATAATTGCAAACAAAACTCCCCCTGGGACTGTTGCTAGTTGGAGACACTCGTTATTTCGAGCAAGTCATGGATTGATGCTTGTTGGTGGAGGGGGAGTATAAACTTTACCATTATGTTTGGGAACCGCCTATAATGTGTGTAGCATGGAAGATATCGCCATCTCTTAGTTGTTATGTTGACAATGAAAGTATGCCGCTCAAA